>ML800986.1:88089-119370 GCA_009831015.1 Picea engelmannii
CCTCTGCCTGTGGTTTTGGACTGGGAATGAAGCCATTGGAGAGCGGAGACGGAATCGTGATAAGCAGCAGGGAGACGGTGCTCGGGAGCCAATCTGTAGTGGACGGAGACGATGAGGGCGCCTATATCGGCTGCCCACTTTATGCAGAAGCGGTGGATATCGGGACTCTGCGGGCTAAACCAACAGAAGCCGCCGCCATGAGTGTAGAAGATTACGGGCAGCCGTGTCGTGGTGGTTGGGGAAGAATGGGGAGGAGGAGGAGGGAGATAGAGGCGCGCCCACAGGCCGTGTGTGAGATCAAACACGATGTCTTTGTATAAGACCTGCTCATAACTTTCGCTCAGTGGAGGAAGGCAGAAGGATGGTTCGTCTCCACGCACCACGGATCCATCGCTGTAGAGCTTAATGCTGCCATGAAAGTCCTCCACTAATGAAACTGAAACTGAAGACCCACTGTCACTCATGATTCCTGCTTGAACTTTGGAATGGAAATTTGCAGAGCAAGGAAACTTCATTTATGTCTCTCTCCTAATCTACCATTCTCCCTTCAATTCAATGGAGAATGGTAGGTTTAGGAGAGAATGGTAGAGCCTTGAGCTGTGTGAAATAATTTTTTTATGTTTATTTTTCACTTACAAAAGAATCTATATTTTTATATATTAATATATCATCAAAATAATCTATATTTTTATATATTAATATATAATCAAATTTATGACACATTGAATTAGTGAATTAATATATAATTAAATGTCTGTGATCAAAATAATCTATATAAATATTGATATATAATCAAATTATTATATTATTTATTAATATATAATTAAATTTGTTACTTTGTGTATTTAATTTTTTAATTTTTTTTATATTAATGGTTAAGAACATGTGCTTTGTCTTATGAAGTTACTAAAGAGTAAAAAACACATATGTCTTTGTAATAAATTTTATGAAGTTATTAAAGAAGAGAAAACATATATACTTGAGTGGACCTAATGGTTAAGAATATGTGTTTCCTCCTAATCGGTTCACATTGTTATATTAATTCCTGCACCAAAACCAATGCAAACACAAGATTTTAACCAAAGTTTTAATCGATCCATGAAATTCTCAATCTCACATTTTCTTTTTTATCCTAACTTTTCAGTTTGGCCTCTTCTCGAGGCATAGTGCAAAGTCTATTGTTTGAAACTTAGGAAATGATCGGTACATGAAAGTGTGCATCTCTTGAGGTGAACTAATGCTATATCGAGAGATAGCATTAGTTTGTTAACCTTTAATGTTTACTCTCTTCAGTCCCTTTCTTCAGTCAGGTTCTTGAGTCGGGTTATGTGTTCAGTCAGGTTCTTGAGTCAGGTTATGTGCCCAATGCAGACGCTGAGCACCATGCGTGTAAGGACACACAACCACCCTCATATTTCTTCTTTACCTTCTCACCTACTCAAACTGCCTTTCATGTTCTTGCTTGCAGTTGAATCCCCAACATCAAGCTTCGGTCTGCTCCTCGTAGTTGCCTTCTTCTTTACCTATTCACCTGTTCAACCATTTTCTTGTCAGGTAGAGCTGCCTTTTCGTTGCTTTTGTCTCTAGCTTACGGCTCTCGCCCCTGGCGTAAGACTGGCTTTGGATTGACTCATGCATCCAGTTCCTCAACTTCACTTGATTTTCCTATGCTCCTCAAATGATGAATCAACATATGTAACCTTCGTCATTGCATCCAGTGTTGCAGGAACCAACCCTCCCTGTCTTCCGTCTAGGTAAGCCTTGTCTCGGTAACATTGAAGTCTTCCCCTTTATCTCTCGGTCTATATATCTATTGGCATCGTCCTCCAGACAACCGCTCTCACTCAACTGGCCATCAATTAAATCAATCCGGGCTGTGTGGAAACTAATCATTCTCTGCTCGTCAACAAATTTGGAATCAACGTAAGTAAGAATATTGTGGGTTAGGATTATCTGGTACCTTCCTTATTATTCCCTTCCCTCTCCTTCTTCTTCCCAACGTTAGGGGATATTGGGGTTGGTTGGTTGGTTGTTGGGGGTGGAATGATTTGGGCCTATGATTTTCAAGATGGACTGGAGGTGGACAAAACAAAGAGACAATAAATTCTCAACAGAGGTATATATGGTTGCTTAACTATTCAGGTTTCACGTTTTCCTACTTTAATGTTCATAGTGATTTATAATTAAGTGGACAAATAATGAATAATGAATGCAGGAGCTGCGGTTAATGTACCTGTCCCTTTCTGCCTCCTTTGTTCCAAAGAGAATGCCTTCGTTCCTTCTATAAAGAGACTAGCCTTCCAAGATAGGTCGATTGGCCTTTCTGACTCCTTTGTTCCAAAGAGAATACTTTCCTACCTGCTATAAAGAGACTAGCATTCCAAGAGAGGCTGAATGGATTTTATACCAGGTTATATAGAGAATGCATTCCTTTCGAGTTCAAGAAATCGGAGACTAGCCTTCCTTGTTGGGAATATAACGACTGACTGGTCTTCCTTGCCCTCCTGTTGTTGAACAAGCAAGCAATCCTTCTTTTCCCTACTATTGTTGAGCAAGCAAGTAATCCTACATTTCCTATAAAATAGTGCAGGAAACCATTGAAACAATTAAATTGTGCTTGGAACTTGTACAAATTTCAACGGTTTCTAAATGATCTTTTCTTTCAGACAAAGCTTTTCTCATCTATGAGAATTTAGTTTCTCTATTGTTTAGGGAAAAATATTTTGTTTGAGATGACTGAAATTCATATATGGAAAATGAATCTCCTCGATGATACCTTTCCAATGGGCTATCATATGCCTAAAATGGAGATCGTATGCAAAAGTTACGACCCCGGGAAGTTGATGTACTAACTTACCCAAACGGGGCCCACATGATTTTTGGCGCTTCATCTCCTAGGGTCAGGATTTTGGATGTCTAGGGTTTTGGGCATTCATTTTTATTGTAAGAAGGCCTTCAAAGCCTCATTGTAATCATCTTCTTGCGAATGAGCGCAGTCGTCACATCTCTTCTCAAAGATAAGCCGCCACCATTCCAACAAGCTTGTTTCTGCTGCATTTTACAGTTTCAACTTATTTCCTTATTGAATAGAAAATCAGTTTTAGTCTATCTCTGTTATTTTGTGTTAAGCACCTGTTAATAATCTGTAGTCATTTCGTTCTGCTCATAAAATCCGGATCAGTGGTATCAAAGCGGTCTGCTCCTTGTCGTCTTAATTTATGTCCCCAACGAGGTCGGAGTACAAAGAGTTGGGTCTCGAGCTTGTTTCTCTTGAGGACAAAATCTCTCCTACACCCAAGCGACCTCTCATGGCAGGAGAAAATAAAGATGTCGAGACATGATATCCTTTCAAACTGTTGATTGAGGAATCCCTCACTCAACAAAGGAACGAGATGATGGATAGTTTCACACAAATCCTTCAACAACTACCAACAGGCGACACATCTTCTTCGAGAGGAGGCGCTGCCCCCCTTCAAGCTACAAATAAACTTCGATATTACTATATTTGAAGGTCAGATAGATGCAGATGCTGTAGACAAGTGGTTGAATCTACTAGAAGAGTATTTTTCTGTCCATAACTTTTCGAATAGAGAAAAGATTACTTTTGTGCTCCTCAAAGCCGTTCTCCACGTCAAAGATTGGTGGGAAACGTTCTGTGAGAAAAAGGAAATAGAGGAAACCTCACTATTTACAGTCACGACCACCTGGAATTCCTTCAGGGATGCTATTAAGGAACAATACTACCCTGCTAGAAGTTATGACGACTTGTATACAAAATGGACCACACTACAGCAAGAAAGAGACCAAGTAGTGCCAGATTTCACGAATATATTTCATACCTTGCGCACCAAGCTGGGTATCAAAGATTTAGAGCGAAATCTATTGCTCAAGTATCGCGATGCTCTGCATAGATACATCTAGACCGAAATGGAATTTTTGGACATCTCATCCTTGGGCGCGGCCTATCGATATGCCATTAAAATCAAGCAGAAGCTCAAACAAAAGACGTGACAATTTGGGCCTGGGAACCCATCACAACAAAAGCTAGGAAAGGGCATCCCCAACCCACAAAACAAAGGACAAAGAAAAGATGGATAGTATCAGGAAAAACAGTCCAAGCCGCAAGCAAACAAGGACATCGAAAAGACAAAGAAAGATACTGGGAAGTGGTGCGACTTCCAAAAGAGCCCTTGGCATAACATTGTTGACTTCCGGTCAAAGCAGTAGCTGGTGGCCAAAGTGAAAGCCTCTGAATCAGATGTGGGTTCAGACTCTGAGCCAGAACCAAAAGGGGAAAGCAGATCATTGATGCGGAACCTAGTGCCACCAGTGCTACCACCAAGATCCATCTTGGTGAACCAGACGAGCCAGAAGAAGGAGAGCGCCTCTTCCATCCATATATGTGGGTAAAAGGCACTCTGCTACACTTCATCGTGGATAGTGGTAGCCATAAGAACCTCATCTCAGCAGAGGTCATCAAGAGGTTGGCCCTACCGACAACACCACACCCACAACCCTACACCATTAGATGGCTTCGCCAAGGAAGCGATCTCCGCGTCAGCCAACAGTGCTGACTGTCGTACGACATCAAGCCCTTCAAAGACGAGGTATTGTGTGATGTTGCTCCTCTCCAAGTTTGTGATGTTATTTTGGGCCAACCTTATTTATGGAAATGTCATGCTGTATATGAGTCTAGGCCTTGTAGTGTTATGATTACTTTGAATAGGAAGTTGTACAGGATACCCGAGGTAGTCCCACCTAGTGCCATTTCCTTGATCTCTGCTAAGCAATGTAGGAAGGTCATCTCTCATACGGGGAAGTTTGTCTTCTTCGTGATTCGCTCTCAGAATAAGCGAAATATCACAGCCACACCTAGGGTCTCTGCAACCGACCTCTCCACACAACAGAAGAAAGTAGATAAGGTCGTGGAAGAATACTCAGATATCTTCTCCTCACCTACCGGGGTACCTCTGCACTGCCAGGTCAAGCACCCCATCGATCTGACCTCTGGCGCACCGCTTCCCAATGGGCCAGTCTATCGTCACTCTCCATTAGAGAATGATGAGATCAAGCGACAGATCCAAGAACTTCTCCATAAGGGGCACATCCATCCCAATCCATCACCTTGTAGGAGCCCAATCGTGCTGGTACAGAAGAAAGATGGAACCTGGCGACTCTTTATTGATTACCGGGCTCTGAATAAAATCACAGTCAGAAACTAGTACCCAATTCCCTGAATCGATGGCCTCCTTGATCAACTCACGGGGGCTAAATACTTCATTAAGATTGATCTGAATTCTGGCTACCACTAGGTCCCGATAGAACAGACAGATGTATGGAAAACTGCCTTCAAGTCAAAGGAAGGCCTTTTTGAATGGTTGGTCATGCCCTTTGGTTTGAAAAATGCTCCAACCACTTTCATGAGGATGATGGACGATATCCTGCGACCATTCACCAATAATTTTGTAGTGGTGTATTTGCATTTGCAGCATATTCAACAGGTTCTACACACCCTGCGACAGCACAAGCTATATGCCAACTTGGAAAAATACTCCTTCGACATGGATAGGGTCCATTACTTGGGATACATAATTGATCAGCATGGCGTACATGTGGATCTAGCCAATATCCAAGTCATCCTTGACTGGCCAACCCCAACCACACTCACTGAGCTTCGAAGCTTCTTGGGCCTTGCCAATTTCTACTGCAGGTTCGTGTTGGGATTCTCCCATATTGCATGAGCCCTTAGCCAAATAACCAGGGGTGGTGGTAAGGAAAAATTTGTGTGGGGCCGGTCCCAACAACAAGAATTCGACGATTTGAAGCAGCGCTTGTGCTCAGCCCCAATAATTTCACTACCAGACCTGCAACAACCCTTTGAGATCGAGACAAATGCTTTAGACTATGCTGTGGGTGTCATTCTCACTCAGCGTGGCCATTCCATGGCATATCATAGTGAGACACTATCAGATGTTGTCTGTAAGTACCCTACTTACGACAAAGAAATGCACTCTATTGTGCAAGCCTGCCGCCAGTGGAGACAATACATTCTTGGGAAGGAGACAATCATCCACACTGATCATAAGCCACTACAGTTCATGCATAAACAAGGAAAATTGCAGAATGATCGCCATCAAAAGTGGTCCACATACTTGCAGCAATTCCACCTCAACATCAAGTATAAAATAGGAAGCACCAATCACGTTGTTGATTGCCTCATTAGACCGCTAGTCGCGACAATCACCACGATGCTAGACTCTTGTGGCCATGAGACCTCTGGATGGCCCCAACTCTATGAGACAGACCCAGACTTCGCCACCACCTACCAAATGTTGGGTACAAACGTAGTTGTCAATAATTTCCATCTTCAGGATGGGTTGTTGTGTCATCTGGGCCATATATGTGTTTCATCAAGCGAGCGAGCGAAGTTGATCCGAGAAGCCCACTACAGTCGGGTGGCAGGACACTTCGGCATAAAAAAGATAGTGGCGATGCTACAGAACCATTTCTACTGGCCCAAACTTCGACATGAGGTCAGCAAGTATAACAGGTCTTACACTGCTTGTGCTATTGCCAAACCGACTACTAAGAAACAGGGCCTGTACACCCCTCTTCCTACTCCTGACAGGCCATGGGAATCCATCTCAATGGACTACATGTCAGGCCTCCCATCCACCAAGTGGGGAATTGACTGTGTTTTTGTGGTTGTTGATCGCTTTTCTAAGATGGTGATTCTGGTTGCCTACAAGAAGAACATCGCAGCAGAGGCCACTGCTAAGATCTTATTTGAATGAGTCTGGGTACATTTTGGAATCCCACAAACCATTGTCTCAGATCAGGACAATCGATTTCTCAGCACATTCTAGTCGAGCCTCTGGTCACTGCTGGACACCAAGCTCATCAAATCCACGACCTTCCACTCCCAGACAGATGGCCAAACTGAGGTCATCAATCGAATGATTGTGCATATCCTTCTCATGTATAATTTAAAGCACCCTCACACATGGGATGAGAGCCTTCCCTATGTCCAACATAGCTACAACTGAGCCCTACATAGCTCAACCGACCACAACCCCTTTCAGGTGGGGTTGGGATTCCAACCATTGGGTCCCATAAATGTTGCACGTCCCCTTGCGGTCACCTCGACTGACTCGTCTCCTACTCCAACTGAAGCTGCAAAGTCACCCAGTTCATTGAGCAGATCCAACACATCCGCCAATAGGTTCAGGATATCCTACAGAAGTCCAATGACAAGTACAAGCAACGCCACGATCAACATTGGATGCCACATAAGTTTCAGGTGGGTGGCAAAGTTTGGTTTCACTTGCAGAAATAATTCCTTACATGACCCCATCGAAAGCTTCTCCCACTCCATTATGGGCCGCACACCATCACCAAGGCCGTGGGGGATAATTCTTTTGAGCTCAACATTCCTCCAAGTTTCCTTGGCCTGCACCCAATGTTCAACATGGATCTCCTTCGCCCTTATTTCCCACCATTATTGGACACCTCAGATGTAGCAGAGAAACTGAAACCAAAAGAGATCAAAACCGACTGCATACAACAAACATCCAAGGATCATATTGTGGACACACATATCAAGGGCACTCGACAACAAAGGATCCAGTTTTACCGAGTTGTCAAAGAAGGGCAACTCCTGCACCAAGGCAAGTGGCTCACCCAGGGGCCAAATTCAACAGAAATTTCCTCATCTGATGGGGGGACTCAAAGAAATGGAGACCATTGATTCCTAAGGAGGGAGTATTGATCCAGGTGGATATCAGTGGCCACCCACCTCTTCCAACTGGCTCAAAACAAATTTCTGACAATTTTGGCAATTTACTATTTTTAGCAGTTTTAACTTTCGGGGCCATTTTGAGGGCCTAAACGAAGGTTTCTCATGATCAATATTCTCAATGATAGATAAAGGCATGATTGAGCCCCAAAAATGAATCTCCTCGATGATACCTTTCCAATGGGCTATCATATGCCTAAAATGGAGATCGTATGCAAAAGTTACGACCTCGGGAAGTTGATGTACTAACTTACCCAAATAGGGCCCACATGACTTTTGGCGCTTCATCTCCTAGGGTTAGGTTTTTGGATGTCTAGGGTTTTTGAAATTCCTATTTATTGTAAAAAGGCCTTCATAGCCTCATTGTAATCATCTTCTTGCGAATGAGCGCAACCGTCGCATCTCTTCTCAGAGATAAGCCGCCACCATTCCAGCAAGCTTGTTTCCGTTGCATTTTACAGTTTCATCTTATTTCCTTATTGAATAGAAAACCAATTTTATTGTATCTTTGTTATTTTGTGTTAAGCACCTGTTAATAATATGTAGTCATTTTGTTCTTCTCTTAAAATCCGTATCACTCCATTTCTATATGGTTGTGAGGAAGTATTCATTATTCTAGAAAGGAATGGATTTCTGTGTGTGTGAGATTGATTGAATTTATGAAAGAACTATCCACAAATGAGGATCCTTGGAGTTTTCCAGCATTGAGATTTATTGACCAGTAGCATTGGAGACTTGGAAATAAATTGGAGTAGCCTCAGGTACTACATGGTAGATAAATGGGTTCATTTCTTTGGGTTGTGCAGGATGAAGGGGAAGAGAGCTGATAAATTAAGATTTTTGTGTGGTTGGGAAAACCCCGAGATCCTGTTAACTAACTAATGTGTGTTTAGAATTGGACTAGGACCCATATTAGTGGATTCATAACCCTAGCTTGGGGGTGACATTCTATTGAGACATAGAAAAATAATGTCTATGGTTGGGAGGAACGTCCTTGGTCTGCAACCAGTTGGTGAACCGTTTAATCAATGATAAGTTCTCTCTGTATTTCCTTGTATATTTATATTCCGCTATGTATTATTATTATCTATGTGATTATGTGTTTATGCTATGCCCATTTTATGTTAATTACATGCATGTCATGTTGTTAAACATTATTTTATGTTTTAGCATGTTCTGGTTAATTGCATACTTTACATTCATGTTATTTATTAATTAAATAATGGAACATAATTCGTAATTATTCCAAGAGGGAAAACTTGGAAGTACCTTGGAAATTGGTACATTTCAGATACATAGTTGGGAACACTGTTTTGGGTTTGTTGCTCCAGGTACATTAAAAGTGGTATCAGAGAGAAAGTTTTTCATTTTTTGATGTTGGGTATGTCACAAAGTGATATTTAAAGCATTCTTGAGAGCGTTTTGAGGTAGTGTGGCTTAGCTTGGTGGATGGGTACAATATAGTTAAAGTGTGCCTTAAATCAACATATTTCGTCTTCTAGGGTAAGATCTATGAGAACATTGAACATATTTCATCTTCTATGAGAAGTGTTGTAGAGAAGCTTAAGGTCGTAATGTATTTAATCTGGAAGACAACAAGACTGAAAATAAATCTGGAGAAATCAACCCTGTTACTATGGGGTATTCCTGAGCAGGAAGAGAATTATATATTTCACTAATTCTTCCTTTCAAATGTATAGACCTGGACATGGGATTGAAGAACTTGGGGTTCCATTTGAAGCCAAACATGTATAAAATAATATTGGCAATGACTAATAATTTTTTTGGAAAAGAGGATAAATAAATGGTATAATAGGTGGATCACATGAGGAGGATGTCTAGTACTGATAAAAACTATGATGGAAGCAATACCTATTTTTTGGATGTTTATGGCATGGCTTTAAATTCATTAGGAATCTATGATATAGAGACATATGGTTTAGGGATATTGAGAAAATAGGATTTTCTTTGGCCTCATTGAATAAACTAGTTATTCAAAAATAAAATGGAGGATGTGGTTTAAAAAGCCCATTCCTCTTCTCAAAAGCATTGACAACAAAAAACTTGAAAAGGTTAATTCAAGGAAATAGTATATGGGTTAAGATAACTAAATCCAAATACATTGCATCAGATATAATGGAGTAATGAGTCAGAAAACCTATAAAGTGATCACAAAATGTATCAATGACGTGGAAAACACTAATTTTTTCTTTCCATTTGGTGGTAAATTGGATGGTATGGTAATTTGGAAAAAGTGATGGAGTCCATATAGGACTAGATCCATGGATGGAGAATAAAGGGAGACATACATTTCCATTACAATTTATCTTAGATTAAAGAGGAATAGGTTATTGTATACTAAGATATGTTGCCAACAGGAAAAGATTAAACGTTTGGACTCGAGAATGATTGACCTGGAGGGAGTTAGGTATTGTGGCATATTTTTCTACTTAATGGAAAGGATACATAGGTTTGTTGAAAGACAAAAATGATAGGATTAGAGAGTAGGATGATTAGATATCACCTTCCTTAAAACCTTCAGGGGATTATGTGTTGAAAGTAGGTTATCAAACACTTGTTGAGGATGAAAGAGAGGAACACCATGAATGGTTGTGGAAAATATTATGGAAACTGAAATGTCCAACCAATTTTTTTTTGTGTGTGTGGTTGATAGTAAACAATAATGGCTTTCAGGTATGCGGATAGCACATGTATGCGCTATTCTTATACAACAAGGTGCATATACCATACAAAAAGTTGTTTTTTGAGAAGAAATCCATCAAAAAAGGGTTGACAGATGTATAAATGAGTAGGACAACATTTAAGATGCATGGAAGTGAAATTTTGAGTTATAATAGATGCCCCCTAATGTGTGAGGTCAGAAGATAAATTGATGGCCGCAATACATTACAACTTCTTTATTAGAGTGGGAAAGAACTGGAGTCGAGTAAAGCCAAGAGAGTATCTGTGAGGGCGTCATCTGCAATAAGATAATAATAATAACTTAGGCGGGCATTCCCATGCTCGGGATAAACTAAGCATGGCTTCCAATCAAGTACACTGCAGATCCATGCCAAATATAGTAATCATGGCTGCATGACCAATGTGTATTCCAAAATAAAGTGTAGCTGCGAATAATACACAACAGATCTACATCTCAAAATCATCATAAGAGATACAATGTCATAGGAATCTTCAGGGGGCATTAGTGCCTATAACTCGAGAAACAACTTCAAGGTCTTCAAAACTCAGGTAGGAGTATAATAGGAGTGTAAGAATCACTACTCTGAGGTCTTTGACATGTCATCGTGGAAATACTAGAGGACCTTGATCATCAAGCACCAAAATTTATTGATTTTGAATGTGAACTTGATAAGACTCTCGAGATGACCAACTCAAGAAGGTCAAGAGAATTATCGCAGAATGGCCAACTCAGGTTGCAAGAATTCCCCTTGGACATGAGCACAATAGATGAAAAGACTCATGCAACATGTTATTGACATAATTCCATGGCACATGAGGCACCAAAAACTCTCCATTGGTTTGGAAGAGTAACCAAATAGAGGAGGACACAACTCTATGTAACGAGAACAACTTCCTAAGGCCATATTAGATCCCGATGCTTGCAAAACAAACAGAAGGATGTTCTCTTTCCAAGGGTGACTAAATTTTTTCCAATAAAAATAATTTATCCATGTCCCCTCTTTTTCGAAGATTTGATTTTTTTTTCTTTTTCATGTATTTAACGAGCTTGAAAAATAATAAAAGAATGATATGTTACAAAAGAGGAACGAGTGTCATGTGTAAGCAAACTAGCTCCAAGCGCATGGAACATACTAATGCTCAGTGCAAGGAGATATGTGCAGGATAAGGACACTCGAGAAAATTCCTCCAGGGTTCAAGGTGTTAGATCGCAAGGGAAAAAATGCTACAAGGCTTTCACTTAAGGAATTCTTTGAAGGTTCATTAATAGAAACATGAATTCGGTGTTAGGCCAAATATGCAAGAAAGAGACATGCGATGTGATCACATAATGACACAATGAGAATCCTTCCATGTAAAGTTTTACGAGCCCAAAGAAGGTAATCTTAGTGGTTTTTAACTTTTAGAAAGTATGAAAAAACACTAAAATAGGACTCCAAAGTGATATTTTTCGTAAGGTTAGTCTCCAAGGCCCGAAAAATAATAAAATCATACAAGGGCCAGAGTGTTCCTTTTTCATATTTAGTCCAGTCGGTTTGGAAAAGGGTTAAACTTATACGGAAATGACGTCTCTTCAAAACCATTTTAACGAGTGTGATAGAGACAATATCACTCGACTATCTTTTCAATTTTAAGGAGTCTGAAAATAGCTTAACTATGGACTCACCTCCTTTTTCATAATTCAGTCCCCTGATCCCGAAAAAGTATAAAACATAACTTAGGACAACTCTCCCATCGAGACATGTGTCCCGAGGTGTACCTTTTTCCTGGGTAATCTATTGGCCGTAAAAAGGGTTAAACTTATGCCAAATAGATATTCCTTATAGACCAATTAACGAGTGTGAAAGGAACAAGGTCACTCAACGATCTTTTCTTGTTTAGGGAGTCTGAAAAGGGATTGAAGAAGACTCCAAGGGGTTTCTTTTTCATAAATAATCTCCAAGGCCCAAAAAAGAGATAAACCAAAAGCAGGGATAATGACCCTTTTTCGCAAATTTACTCCCTCAGGCCCGAAAAAGGGTTAAAATTACACCTGAGAATACTCTTCTAGAGAACCGTAGCTCCTAGGGTGTACCTTTTTTGTAAAAATAGCCATCTGGACTGAAAAATGGGTAAACTATCGCCAGACAAATGTGCCTTCAAATTTCATTTTGACGAGCATGAAGGGAAACAAGATCCCTCGACAATATTTTCAATTTTAGAGAGTCTGAAAAGGCATTAAAGAAGACTCGAGGGGGTTCCTTTTCTTAAGTAATCTGAACGAGGCTAGAAAGGATAAATAAATTCTCATTAGATGTCACTTTCATAGTTTAAGTGAGATTGAAAGACAAAAAACCATGATCTTAGGGAGTCCCTCAGGTATAGGCCAGAAAAATATGAAGAAGAAGAGTGAGGCTTCAACATAAAGTCACGGCGTGACTAAAATGACTCCCAAGCCTATATGAAACTCACAACATGGATGCCAAAATGCAAGTAAAGGATCTACCTAGGGCATCCATGGAGGAAAAGGATATACCACCTAATTGCGACACTTCTAAAGTAGCATAGAAGGTTCTATGTCACACTTCAGTGGGTTTGATCCTATGACGAAGTGGAAATCGTCAATAGAATGCAAAATGCAAGGCGGTGAGAACCTATCCTGAATGCAAATGGTGAAATCACAACTTCGTCACAATATCGAAAAAGTAATACCTACTCATAAAAAAATACCAAATCCAAAGGAATAATAAGTTTAAAGGACCAAAATATCACCAAGAAGAATCATAACATCCATCGAGCAACAAAAAAAGAAGAAATTAGGGTCAAACTAGGTCAAAACTGGGTCAAAAATCTATAAATAGGAGTAAAAAGAGGCATTTTTACCATTGCATTTTGAAAATTACCAAAAATAACTAAACCCCTCTTCCTTCAAATCGACATTTGGAGAGCATCGGTGGATTAAATCAACTCATTCTTGGGCCAAGTAAGTAATTTTTCCCTTTTCCTGCAATTTCATTCATTCATTTCATGTTTTAGATGGATTTGGGGGTTGCATGCTCCACAAATTTAGCTCAAATGTGGATGTACACACACTTTTCATAGTCAGAGTGCATATGTACATTGGCTAAGATACTCTCAACAAGCATACATACACGACTGCTAGCAAAAAAGGGTGCGTACATGCTTAAAAAGTTTGAAAAAGAGAAGCACTAACTTCCAAAATGTTGACATGACTCAAGATGTATGTACGTTGGAGGGAAAGAGAACCCGAAGAGGTTGATAAAATGGTCGAGGACAACTCTGTGGCAGTGGAAACATTGAAACAATGCGGGTTATGAACATTTTTCTAATCTCCCCTTATAAGAGATCAACCACGACTACTAAACCATCTACTAGAGTATTGGAATCCATATGCAGAGGCTTTCATGATAGAGGGCCAATCACTAACACGCATCACTGAAGACCTTTACTTATTAACCAGTCTCTCTAGGAGGGGGGAATCGGTAAACTTGGATACATTCCCTCTTGGGCCATATCATATAGCCCACTCCATTGATATGTATTTCGAGGCCAACACATAGAAGGTGGGGTCTTAAGTGCTGATACAGAAGATCGAAAATATGAGTTTGAGGGTGGTACTATATATGATTGGGCGGATGATAGGGTATGCTTCTTTACACCGGGCTTCATAGGTCTAGATGCATTGCAATGTTCAATGTATGCATCTAGTTATATTCGACTGTGTAACATACCCAACCACCCACAGGCCGAGCTACGCTACTTCAAGCCCACTCTCAGACTTCTTTTCTTATGGATACCTTTCAAATTAATAAAGATGCATAAAGTAAAGGAACTAAATGACATGCACATCAATAACCAACAAGCATGCATACTCTAAACATATTGAATTCAACGATAAATAAAATACACAACGGAAATAATTCATACATAGGTAAATAAGACCATAACAAAGAGAACTTATCTTTTATAGAAGAGAACCACCGACTGACTATAGACTAAGGACATTCCACTTGTTATCACAATTAAAATTTTATGTGAAATCAAGATTTCAAGACATAGCGAGATGCTAGATTGGTTTGGAGGCTTGATAAACTAGGGAAGGGGATAAATCTGGAAGGAAGAGGCTAAAGCTGGTGGGGGCGATAAGGTGATGGGACCCAATACGTTGCAGATCACGAGCTCTCCAGATCGACAGTCAAGGATCGTTTTGGGGGGAGAAACTGCGCAGAGGATAATTTCAGAAAGTGGGCCAAAATCTAAACCGTGGTTTTCGATCAGGGCTACGTGGCACCACCTGGTGCATTTCAGGGCGAAAAGTGGGTTACCCCAAACCACTTCCTCACACCTGCAAAATTTGGAAAAGGTATAAAAGGGCGTCTGTTATGTATTTTATTATTATTTTCAAAGACTGGACTGTTTGAAACTTGGCGCGACCACCCTCGTTCAATTGAAACTCAATAGTTCGCCAATTGCATGCTATTTCCGCTCATTCCCAGGTATTTTTAGTTGCAGCCATGGATCCTATCATAACTTCAGTAACAAAAAAAGACCTTGTGGTGAATGAAGAGGCCCTAATTGACCGAGATTCAGATGTCTTTGATACTGAAATAACCATTTCTCCCATATTTGTTTCCAGAAACAGCCTGTCTGATAATGTAAGAAGGCGTATACCATTCCTTGAAGTAGTCTAGGCCTCCATGGTCTCGTATGTTGTCAAAATCGCTTTCCCTTTTCCTGAATTTATAGGTTGGTGTGAAGAATAATATTCACATGAAGAAAAGGTCATCGTGAATAAACAAGGATCCGAGGTCATGCGTAGTGTAGAGAGCCTGTCAATTCGAGATTCCCTTAGTATACCAGAGTCTTTCTCTGCAAAGTCTGAACCTTTCAATGAAGAAAATCTAATTAGGGTATATAGAGAATGTCCGTTAGAGGTCGAGATCTATTTTTACAGACAATTGTCAAACTAGATCATCTTCCAGGGAGTCTATCTTTGCCAATGAATGTGAATATAATGGTTATTGAGGTCCAATGGGTATGTTCCCCGTTGAGTCAAATTTTAGGTCTAGATAATGACAAACATGTGGTCGAAGTCAAGTTGGGTTTACCGTTGACATTTTTCCAGTCAGAGTATGTCTCAGTCTGTATAAGTTTCGATCAATTCATAGCTGATAATATCCATAAACAACTAGCGAATTTTCGCTCTCTAAGGCATTTCAGATATTACACCTATTTGCTAACGATTTTCCTGGTAACCAATAAGAGAGAATTTCAGGAAGCAACATTCATATCAACTAAATGTAAGAGGATTACATTGCTCATCTTCATTAACAAAGTTATGTCCAGGGTTTACAGTTTGATTTTCAACACCAACCTACCTAGAATTTCGGATGACATGAGGAGCTATCTATATCCAAAACCAGAAAACAGAGTGGGGGACTGGGTACTGTTCATGCATTCAACAATAATCTGGGTTTGTGGTTGTCATGAACCCCCCTATCTATTGCCTATTTTTATGACCCCCAGAGTCTTTTCCCTTGAATTCATCAGGAAAATAATTATATCTGAGACAAATCATTTCCTAAAGTTGCGCAAAGCCTCCAACCTCAAGTTCCCTTTTATCATTGGCCCTTTCATTGTCAAATCCATATCTTGTTTATATCATATTCAAGAAAAGATCAAAGAGTTTGGTTTTGCACAACTACAAGGAAGAATATATGATCCACACCAAATCATATCCAAAAGAAGATTGATGAAAAAACATGCCCCTTATGAGCATGAACATGTTGAGTGTTTTGATAAATTGGAAAAACTAGAATTTTGTGTTGATATGGAAGCAATATTGCAAACAAACCAAACACAACAAGTGGAGGTGACCCTGCAACAGAGTCAGACACAACAAGTAGAGGCAACCCTACAAAGAACTCAAACACAACAAGCTCCTTAGAAACTGATAATCAAAGTTCCTAAGATGAGTGTTTACAGACAGAGAAGTAGTTCATAGGCCATGGGCACCAGTGATCAATAGACTACTCCTAAGAAGATGAAGATTACACAGTCTCCATAGATAGTGGATCTAGAGGAGGAAGAGCCTTAAGAACAAGTAAATATGGATATGGTGGAGAGTGGTACTAGCACTGTAGAGGTTGAAAAGGGAAGCAAACTCAAAAGTGAAGGCATATCAAGAACCTTTAGCAACAAAAAACATATCTTTGATAAAACATCTAGGGCATCTTATCAATCCAAAGAAGATTTGGAAAAACAGTATGCTGAGAAAGGAAACATGGCCCTAGGTGAGATGAGGGAATTAGTCCCTGAAATGGAAAATATTTCTCAGCACAAATATTCTCTATTCATAGTAAGGGATATTAATAAGAGGACCTTTAACATTGCAGTTGTAGATGAAGACAAAGTATCTGAGATAAATATAAGGTATGGCAGCATCAACACTCCATAAAAAGTCAAATTCCATAGGAACACCAATGATATGTTGTATTCTGACTACCTAAGTTTAAGCTTGAATAATTCAAAGCTATCATCTTATGCAATGAAATTGGAAGGGTAGTTAGGGCAAGAAAAATCATCCAACAGATCTTGGCATACTCAGGTCAAGAGGATGGAATCTCAAGGCCACCAAGGGGTGAAATCCTCATTGGATGAGAAGGACAAATTTATTCAAAGCTTAAAGAAGAAATTGAAAATGTCTACCACAGAGCATCAACAAACAACATAATTGGTTGCTCTAGAATAGAAAAATGAAACATTTCATCAAGAGGCAATGGACCAGTAGGATAGGGTTTTGTAGCTAGAACAAGAAAAGGTGAACTGGTCACAAGGGAAAACATAATTGCTAAACAGGGTTGTGGTTGTACCTCCTGTTGCAAAATCTGGGAAAAACACCGAAGGACTTGTCCAGGCCATGTCGCAGGTCAACCTGAAAGAAGGAGAAATCAAAGGGATGAAAGGAAGCAAAGCGAAATTGAAGCAAGAGATGCAAGCAAAGGATGAAAAAATGGCTCAATTTCAAAAGGAGAATGGAACCTTGCAGGAAAGGATAGATAAGTTGAATATGAGATTAAAGGGTAAAGGCCTGTTGCAGGGAGCCAAACACATCATCTGGGACTCTGTAGCTGCTGAAGTTGCCAAGTTTAGTGTGTATTTGAATTTCATCAATGAGAAAGACAACATGGCCATCATAGCGAGAAGGGGGTGCATTGTGTGAATGAGACTTTAGAAAAGAATCCATCAAAATGGACACAAAATTCCATCAATATGCTCAACTCCATTCCTACTGCAAAACTTCAAACTATTAGCTAGGCCAGGAGGGTTATTGCTAAACATAACCTGTTAAAATTAGTTCAAACCAAGGCAACACAGATGGATCAAAGTGTACAAGAGTTTAAGAATTTTTTTGAAGAGTTGTTTATCAAAGGCCTCCCACCATTTTGGGATGGCAAGGGAAAATTGTATGATCAGGAGGAATACAATGCTTGCCTCACTCAATGCAGAATGGATCACTCCAAGTTTGAAGCCCTAGAAAAAAATCTGAAAGGAACCACATTAGTGGAACATCCAATTACAAACTTTGAGATTTTGAATCAGTTCAAGACAGTCAAAATTGGACTGCAAGTCATGTCATATGCTTCCTGCATTGACCTGGAGATCCTAATCAAAGAAATGATATATTATGATATCCTTTCTAACATGCAATGGAAGGAGACAGTATGGCTGGGAAAGACAAAGTGTAGTTTTCCAGAGTCTAGTAGATGATGTACATGTGTCACTAAAGATGGAAGATCACGTAGAAGTCCATAGCAGAACAAGTGTAAAAGAAAGGAGTTGAAGCGTCAGAGGAGTTAAAAGACAGATCATCAAACGTTTTCTTGTTAATCATTGTAATTGGTTCCAATACCGAAACTGTCCTTTGTAATTATTGTAATCAGTTTCATAAACTGAAACATTTTCTTGTTAATTATTGTAATCGGTTCCAATACCAAAACTGTCCTTTGTAATTATTGTAGTTAGTTTCAGAAACTGAAATGTTTTCTTGTTAATCATTGTAATCGGTTTTAAACCAAAGGAACTCAAACTTGTATAAATATTAGGAGTTCCAAATGTATTAGGGGTTGGAAGAAGTGCAAGGGCATGATTTTGACTGTTCGGAACTTAAATTGTAATTTTCTGAAGCTGAATTGAATACACATGCATAAGTATTGAAGTTTCCATGAAAAGATTCTAATGGTGATGATTTGAGTTTTGTCTCCTCTCTTTGTATGTATTTCCTGTATTTCTGATTTCATTTTCACTGTCTTCTATTTAAATTGGATATTCAAAGGCCCAAAATTCATCTTGTGATGCTCTTGGATGAAGCAATTTAAACTGTGTTAAGTTCTTCCTAACTAATTCATAATTCATGTATTTAATGCTCTGATGCAGTTATATGTTTTCTTTTCTTCCTACAATCTGCAAATTTACAAATTATAACTTAGATTTATCGCCTAATTTAGCCTTTATCCTCTGGAGAGTTCTATTGGCCAGTCAATGCTTCCATTCATTTTCAAAAGTTTGACTCCATATCCCTAAGTGTCCCTTCCCTTCCTTGCCAACAAAATTATAAAAAACTCCCCAAAACAACAAAACCTAGCCATTGATTGTCAAAGAAACACCAAGTAACACGAGAGAACCCTCTCTGAGCTAAGAATGCTAGTACCTAGAACAAATTTATAGAGTGCTAACACCACCCAACCATAGACATTATTGATCCAAGTCTCAACAATAATGGCACCCTCGAGCCATGGATATGAATCCACAAGGATGGTTATATAGTGTTACTTGGCTTCCCAAACCAGTCAACACTCAAGCTCTCACAGGTTTCCTAACACCCACAACAATCCAAGTACCCAACTCTCTTCTACCCAGCCTGCACAACCCAAGAGAATGGACCCCCACCCTTATCTGCCACACAATCCCTCATGAAGTCCTTCTCCTTCTAGGGTTTCAGTGCAACAGGTACAAAATCTCCATGCTGAGACTCTCAGGACTTGTAGCTGTGAGAAAATATGGACATAGGCCAAACATCTCAGACATGCAAGACTCAAATCATGGCTAGATTACACCAACAATATCTACAACCAACAATACCATGGATGCTCTTCAAAAGTTCATCTTCCTTTCCCAAGCCAAGACACATATGAGAAAAAATGAGTGGGTGACATAAATTAATGGAGTGAAGTCTCCCCGAGAGATGAGAACTGAGATAAATCGGGTGAATGAATGTGTGAGGGAAGAGTGAAGCGACCAACGATTGAACAAGGATGTGAATGGGAGTGAGAGTGAATGAAAAATGACCAAACGAATGAGATAAATCAACGAACTTGTGAACCCCTTCCACAGACCAGGGGAAGCCTTATGTAATTCATGGGGATCAAGAAGCTCTCGGCATTCCCCCAATAAGCTCACATAATTGCTATTCTCCATTAAGAAAAATGGAGAATAAAATATAAAATAAAATTCTTAGCCCCTCAAGCCCCATCTCTTGTGGAATCATAGCACACTATAACTCTAGTCTTTGTCCGTCTAGCAACCAACAATGTATTTATTATTAATAATGATCAAAACATTACAATTCTTTGGCACACTGACCTTTTAATAATTGTTTGGGCACTCTGGCCTCTAAACAGTGTAACAATATATTATTTAATATCAGGGCTCTTAGGATATTTAGACACTTAGGAGTTAGTTAAGATCTACTTGGTCTAATATGTTGTTAGGTAAAAGTGTGTTTCTTAGTGTGTTTCTTTAGTATGTATTTGTAGTTAGGAAATCCGATGGTCATGATATGTTCCCGACATAGAGTGATCCGACGGTTCAGACTCTCCTCGATCTTAAGGACCATTGATCCGTGGCTTAGCACTCGATTGGTCCATGATCTCTATTTAAAGAGCATGGAGGGTCATTTTTCGATGATCGATTGTGATAAAATCTCTTGTAAAATCTCTCTGTAATCTTTTTCTTTGCATTAATAAACTGCTCCAAGTGGCCGCCTTGGTTGGGGCCGTGGATGTTTCCCCGTAGGGGTTTCACCACGTGAAAACATCGGTGTGTTGATATTTGATCTGGTTATGTGAGTGGTTACTGAAGATGTTCATCCTCTGTTGGAATACTTGTGTTTCTGAACATGGTATCAGAGCCTGTTTGAAGACCCGCTCCTATTGTAGATCAAGATCGTGAAGCCGAGTTTCCTCATCTCCATTTTCTATCATTTACATACATTTATGGGATAAGAGGACTATTCCATTGCATCCAGAGTGCTTTTTTCAGTCAGGAACACTTTTCGTTTCACTCTAAAAGGTTTCCGTTTGCCCAAGATATGGCCATTACAGTCAAATCTAGAGGTATAAAGCTTGAATACACATTTTAAATTTTTTTGCAAAGTAGTATTTTTGGTTTAATTTCGGTTTTGTTTTATTTATTTCCGGGTTGCTACTCTTTTAGATCTACGTATGCTCTTTTCCCTGCGCCCTATGTGATCTTGGAAAATCTGAAACAAATAGGAAAATGTGCATCTTCCGGGTAAGCTAATCGAGATCTAACCCTTGTTGTCATCGAGAAGCAAAATATTTTTCTTTTGTGAAAAGAGTTTTTTTTTAGCACGCTCTCCAAGGCCGTATTCCACAACAACAACAACAACACCCCCAATCCTCCTTCTGAACATTACAATATGTTTTTCTAGATCATTTGGTTAAAAGTTGCCTTATTAAGTAAGAGGTCTTGAGTTCAAGTCTCTCTTTTGCTACTTTTTTTGAAAAATTCATGCTAAAACTGTAAAGTGTATTTCACTTCAAGTATAAAAGTGAATTACTATAAGCAGCTTTAATATTCTATTTTAAAGTTATTTATTTTGCATGCATTTCTTCTGTTATAAGGTAACTTCATTGTAAAAGTGATCCCCACTTCTCTTTATAAAAGTGGGTCACTTCATAAAGCAACTTACACAATCACGTGGTCATTTGGTTACCGTTTATGTTTGTTTTTTAAAGGGCATAACTCTAACATCAGAAGTTCGTTTTCAGTGCCATTTTTTTTAAAACCGCATAACTTTTCGAGTTCTTTCCATCCAGATCATCAGTTTCAGTTTTTAAATCCATATTATCTGCATATTTAATATGGCTTCTACAAGCAATGTCTTGCTTACCATCAACAACTACTTCCAATGGAAATCTCATATGGAAGATTTATTAAGAAGTAAAGGCTTGTACCGGATTACCTTGGGAAAGGAAAAAGCACCCACTTATGATGATAAGAAATCCAAGTGGGATAATAGGAATGATGAAGCACAAGGACTAATCAGAATGTCCATCTCTCCTGATTTAAGGTACTACCTTCAAGAAATTGATGACCCCGAAGAATCTTGGGACAAGATTGAATCTGTGTTTGGTAAACTCAATATTATTCGAGCACAACAGTTAGAAAATCAAATACTGACCTTGATTCCAAGTGATTTTTCTTGTCTTGGAGACTATTTATCTAAGTTTAAAACACTCAGAGTTTTATGTGAAGAATGTAAGATAAAAATGGAGGAAGAGCGTTGCATCTATCTTATTCTTTCTAAGCTAGGTAGTGCATATTCTGTGGTTGTATCTACCTTTTATGCCATGAGAAAGGCTCTAGGGAAAGATTATTAAAAACCCACTCTTGAGTCATTTTGTGCTTCTTTGATTAGAGAGGAAGATAAACTTGTACAACTTGGAGTGATCAACATTGTAGGTACCTCCAACAAAGACTTAGTTGCCTAGCAGAAAGATAAACCCAAGTATCACAAGAAGAAACATACTCGCTATAACAACAAACAACATAAGGGTCCCAAACCCACTCAGACAACTTCAGTTCCTAATGGTGACAAAGGAGAAAAATATAAAAATAAGAATACTAACCGACATTGCAACTTTTGTGATAAAGATGGTCATGATGAGTCCAAATGTTTCAAGAAGATGGCAGCTTTAGAAGTAGCGATGAAGAAGCACAACATCAGTATTGATTTTACTTCTTATTCTTCTTCTCATGGACATGCACTTTCTGCTTCTGGTTTCTCCTTCAATTCAAATTCTACTTCTACTTCTACTTCTGATGAGTGGCTTATTGATTCTGAAGCATCTTATCATATGGCTAAGGATAGAGCCATATTTCCACTCTAAATGAATGTAACACTAAGAAAATATTTGTTGGTGATGATAGATCTCTTAGTGTTGAAGGATCTAGAACAGTTCCAGTAGAAAATGGTCATTTCAATAATGTATTATGTGTTCCAAGTCTTTCTTGTAACCTTCTATCAGTATATCAAATCACTCATTCAGGTGAAGGTAAAACCGTAGAGTTTTCACCTCACCAAGTTGTAATCAAGGATCTAAAATATCCTAAGCATGTTCTTGCAACTGGAATTGCTGATGATATTACCAGGTTGTACAAATTTGACAACTTTGGGTCATCATCTTCTTCGTCATTTTTTGTTGCTCATAGCGATGACTTGAGCAAACTTTGGCATGAGCAGTTTGGTCATCTAAACTATCTCTCAATGCAGCAACTATGTAATCAAAAAATGGTGACTAGTCTTCCTCTTGTTTCATGCAGAGATGGTGTTTGTGCCGGTTGTGTTCTCGGAAAACATCATCAGGATAGTTTTGACAAACGTGCTTCTTGGCACGCCTCGGGTCCTTTGCATCTTGTTCACAGTGATTTGTGTGGTCCACTTTCTTCTCCTTCCTTTTCTGGGTGCAATTATTTCTCAACTTTCATAGATGACTTTTCCAGACGTACTTGGGTTTACTTCTTAAAACTTAAGAGTGAAGTTTTTGACAAGTTTTTGGCCTACAAGGCACTTGTAGAAAAGCAATCTGGACATCAAATTCAAAGGTTAAGAACATGTAATGGAGGCAAATATGTGAACAATAATTTTACAAGTTACTGCACTACATAGGGAATCCAAATGCAACACATTGTTCCATATACACCACAACAAAATGGTGTTGCTGAGAGAAAGAACCAGACATTAAAAGAAATGGCTAATTGTATGATCCAATCTAAGGGATTAAGTCTAAAGTATTGGGCGGAAGCCATTAACTGTGCAAATTACATAGTAAATCACACTCCCACAAAGGCTCTTAAAAATATAACATCGGAAGAAGATTGGATTAACATTAAACCAGATGTAAGTCACTTCCGTGTATTTGGCAGTATAGCATGGGCTCACATTCCTGATGAGAAAAGGAAAGCATTGGAGCCTAAAAGTGAGAAGTGTATATTTGTTGGTTATTCTGAAGATGTCAAAGGTTACAGACTTCTTCAATCACATTGTAATGACATTATTATTATAAGAGATGAAAATCTCTTGGCCTGTGAGCCTAATTCAACGTTTGTGCCTTCTTTGGCCCGTGAGCCTAATTCGAAAGTTGTGCATTATTTGGCCTATGAGCCATCTTCGACGTTCGTGCCTTCTTATGATTTGGTTTCTTCTTCAAATGATGAAAGTGAGGATGAAAATCCACCTACGCCTGCTCACCCTCCTCCAGATGAGTCCTTTGAACCTGAACCAACACCAGTTCCACTGCTTCCTATATGTGTCTGTTCAACACGAGAAGCAGCTGGTGGTCTTGTCGGTGATCCTTCAGATCAGCGTCGAACACGTTCATAGTTCCAACGAGCCTCTTCTCTTTTGGCTCAAGTTTCCAAGACTCTTGATCCAAAAACATTTGCAGAATCTTCAGGTCATCCAGATTGGGATATAGCAATGAATGAAGAGTATCATTGTTTAATGGCAACTGATACTAGGGATCTTGTACCTCTTCCAAAAGGAAGAAAACTTGTCAGATGTAAATGGGTCTACATAACTAAGTATGCATCCGATGGAAGTGTTGAAAGACACAAGGCTCGGCTAGTTGCCAAAGGATTTTTCCAAGTTGAAGGAATTGACTATAATGAAACCTTTTCCCCTGTAGCCAAAATGAATTCCATCTGGCTTGTTCTTGCCCTTGCCGCCTCACATAAATGGGAGGTCCATCAGATGGATGTTAAATCTGCCTTCTTGCATGGCGATTTGAAAGAAGAAAACTACATGGAACAACCTCCTGGCTATGTCCAGAATGAATCTAGCCTTGTTTGTCCCCTCAATAAATCTCTTTATGGTCTCAAGCCAGCTCCCCGAGCTTGGTATGCCAAAATGGATAGCTTTCTTCTTGCCACTGGATTCTCTAGATGTCATTCTGATCCTAATGTCTATACCAAGAAAGTAGGAAGCCATCTCATAATCCTTTTCCTTTATGTTGATGACCTTATCCTTACTGGTAGTGACCCAAAACTTTTAAACCATGTGAAAACCAGCCTTAAGAAGAAATTTGAAATGACCAACTTAGGCTTTTTTCACTATTTCCTTGGCCTCCAAGTTTTGCAAACCAATGAAGGAATTTTTCTTTCCCAGTCTTAGTATTCTTGTGACCTTCTTCGTCGCTTTCACATGGATGATTGTAAACCAACCCCTTCTCCCTTCTAGTTTGGAGTCAAGCTTACTTCCACCTGTACTTCTCCTAAAGTTGATGCCACCCTGTACCGTCAGTTAGTTGGTAGCCTCTTATACTTGACTCATACCCGTCCCGATATTTCCTTTGTTGTTGGTCTTGTTGCCCGATATATGAAAACACCCCATGAAAACCATTGGAAAGAAACTTAAATGATACTTCACTATGTCTATGGTATATTTCAGTTCGGGATACATTACAGTTCAGGGGGGACTCCTTTATTGGTTGGTTTCACTGATTCAGATTGGGCCGACGACCCTGATGATCAGAAGTCTACTGCAGGTTATGTTTTAAGCCTTGGTTCAGGACCTATCACTTGGGCCTGTAAGAAACACTAGGCTATTTCACTTTCTTCAGCAGAATCAGAGTACCGAGCAACGGTAAATGCAAGTCAAGAAGCCTTGTGGCTTCGATAGATCCTTTCAGAGTTTGGATTCCAGCAGCAGCATCCGACCAGCCTTTGGTGTGACAATCAAAGTGCCATCAAGCTCATCAAAGACCCAATTCAACATCAACATAGGAAACACATCAAGCTACACATGCATTTCATCAGAAAGCTAATTCATGATCAAGTTATTGAAGTTCTCTTTTACCCTACAAAAGATCAAGTTGCAGACATTTTCACAAAGTCTATTATAGAAGCGAAGTTTTCCAAACTTCGATCTATGTTAAGAGTTCAGGAAGTTGTCATTAAGGGGGGATAAGATCTAATGCCTCCTTCCTTCTCCTATTGTTTCACTATTGTAAATCCTTCAATCCTATCCCAAGTTGTTCTTAAGGGGGGATGTTAGGATATTTAGACACTTAGAAGTTAGTTAAGATCTACTTGGTCTAATATGTTGTTAGGTAAAAGTGTGTTTCTTAGTGTGTTTATTTAGTATGCATTAGTATGCATTTGTAGTTAGGAAATCCAACGGTCATGATATGTTCCCGACATAGAGTGATCCGACGGTTCATACTCTCCTCGATCTTAATGACCATTGATCCATGGATTAACACCCGATTGGTCCATGATCTCTATTTAAAGAGCATGGAGGGTCATTTGCCGATGATCGATTGTGAGAAACTCTCTTGTAAAATATCTCTGTAATCTTTTTCTTTGCATTAATAAATTGCTCCAAATGGCCGCATTGGTTGGGGCCGTGGATGTTTCCTCGTAGGGGTTTTACCACGTGAAAACATCAATGTGTTGATATTTGATATGGTTATGTGAGTGGTTATTGAAGGTGTTTGTCCTCTGTTGGAATACCTATGTTTTCGAACAGGGGCTCAAAAACCGGGGTGTTACATCCCCTCCCCCTTATTTTGGCACTGTCCTTAGTGCATATACAAACAAGAATCAAAATTCCAAAATTTATTCAAAAAGCTGTGGGTTCTTTACCCGCATGGCATCTTCATGCTCCCAGGTTGCTTCTTCAGGACCATAGCAGGTCCACTGGACTTTTACCAACTCTATAACTGGATTCCAGATCATGTTGACTTTTCTGTCCAATACTCGCATTGAATGGACCTGAAAGTCTCCCTCTGTTTCTATCTGAATCAGATGCCAATAAATAACATGGTTAAGATCATGTACATATTTCTTTAGCAAAGAGACATGAAATACATTATGCACATTCATGGAAATAGGAAATGCAAGCATGTATGCAACTGACCCTATTTTGTCCAATATCTCAAATGGATCACAGAATCTGGCTGCCAGCTTTGTACAACTACCCAACTTCAAAGTGCTCTTCTTGGGATTCACTTTCAAAAGAACATGCTCCCCCACTTTAAATTCTCTTGTTGTCCTATTCTTGTTGGAATAAAAGTTATGTCTATCATGAGCTGCCTTTAAATTATGCTTAATCTTAACCATCTGGTCTTCCATATCCTTGAGCAACTCTGGCCCAAGTACCACTCTATCTGCTAGGTTGTCCCATCTTACTGGAGTACTGCATTTCCTACCATATAAGGCTTCAAATGGGCTCATATTCAATGAATATTGATATCCATTATTATAGGCAAACTCAACCAAGTGCAAGTAATCTTCCCACTTAGATGGCTTATCCATCACATACATTCTCAACATGTCTTCAATTACTCGGTTGACCCTCTCTGTCTTCCCATCTGACCGCGGATGGTATGTTGTGATAAAGTTCAGATTTGTAACAAATCCTTTAAATAATACCTTCCATAAATTTGAAGTAAACTTTGTGTCTATATCCGAGACAATTGTCCTAGGTATCCCATGCAACCTAGAAATCTCCCTCATGTAAATTTCTGTGATATTAGCTATTGTATGAGTTTTTTTTACAGGAAGAAAATGATCATCCTTTGTCAATTTGTCAACCACTACCATGATTGAATTGTTTTGCCTCACTGTCCTGGGAAATTTAGTTACAAAGTCAATGATTATCACTTCCCATTTCTTCTTTGGAATTGGTAATGGATGTAGCAAACCCTCTGGGTGTCGATGCTCAACCTTCACTCTTTGACATTCCATACATCTGGTGATGTAATCAACAACATCATTTTTCATCCCTGGCCAAAAGAATTGGCTTCTTACTGCTGTAATTGTTTCTTGGTAACCGAGATGGCTAACATATGGAACATTATGCATTTCTTTTAATACCAAATTCCTAAGTTCTCTGGAACTAGGAACACAAATTCAATTTTTATGCATAAGTAATCCATCTTCCTTCATCTCATACTCTTTCATTTTTCTTTTGTACATCTCCTTGATGTAAGATTTTCTTTACCTGCAAGTAATGATGATCTGTAAAAACAACATCCAAATTTTTTCTCTTCAATTCTGACTGATGCATACTATGAAATGTAGCATGCATGAGATGCACTCTTCTACTAAGTGCATCGAAAACTTTATTTTATTTTCCTTTGATATTCTCAATATCAAAGTCGTATTCACTTAAAAATTCCAAACATCTTGTCTGCCTAACATTCAAAGTTGTTTTTTCAAAAAGATACTTCAGACCACTGTGGTCTGTTCTCAATTCAAATCTCTTTCCCATGAGATAATGCCCCCACATATTCAATGTGTGAACAATGGAAGCAAGCTCCAATTCATGTGTGGCATAGTTCCTCTCATGTTTCTTAATATTTTTGGACTCATAACCAATGACATGTCCATTTTGAATGAGGACTCCACCAAGTCCTTCCTTGCATGCATCTGCACATACCACAAAATTTTCATTTGGGTCATCAATCTTTAACACAGGTGCACTAGTGAGTAACTCCTTCAACAAATTAAAGTTCTCTTCACATTCATATGTCCATTCAAATTTCATTCACTTCTTTTGAAAATAAGTGATGGGATGAGAAATATTAGAGAACTCTGCTATAAACCTTCTGTAGTAACCAAATAACCCCATAAAATATTTGACTTCTAAAACATTCTTGGGTGCTGGCCATCCTCTAATGGCTTCAATATTTTCTAGATCCACTGCTATACCCTATTCCGAAATAATGTGCCCCAAGTAATGGAAATGTTCTTGATAAAAATAACACTTACTCCCCTTGGCATACAAATGATGTTCCCTTAACACTTGCAATACCAATCTTAGGTGATGTTCATTCTCTTCTTATGACTTAGAATAGACAAGTATGTCATCAAGGAATACTTTAACAAACTTATCCAAATAATCTTTAAATATTTCATTCATTAAACACATAAAGACAACTGGTGCATTGGACAATCCAAAAGGCACCACTACAAATTCATAACGCCCATACCTAGTTCTAAAAGTTGTCTTATGGATATCTTCTTCTTTGATTCTTGACTGATAATATCCCAGTCTCAAGTCTATCTTTGAAAATATCTTTTCTCCTCTTATCTGATCAAAGAGGTCATCAATTCCGGGTAGAGGATACTTTTTCTTTATAGTAGAATTATTTAGCTATCGAAAGTCAATAAACAACTTCAAGGTTCCATCTTTCTTTTTGACAAAGAGTACTGGTTCTCCCCAAGGTGAAACACTTGGGTGTATGTAACCTTTCTTCAACAATTACTCCAACTGCATTTGTAATTCTTTTAACTATGGTTTTCTCATTATGTAAGGTGTTTTTAACACTGGGGAAACTCCTCGCACTAAATCAATAGAGAAATATATTTCCTTTTTTGGTGGCAACCCTGGTATTTCTTGGAATACATCCTCGAATTCTTGTAGTACTGTAAAATATTCAAGGCTTTGCCCCTTTGTCTTTTCCAGCTCCTCCACATGGGCTGCATAGAACTGCCACCCTTTTCTGAAACATATCTTCAACTGTAAGGATGAAATCTCCCTTATAGAGATGGGTCTTGGTACACCTTTCACAGTGCTCTATTTTCTATCTCCACCAAGACATGTAAATGTCTTGCTATGACAATCTAGGACAACATGATGCTTGTCCAACCAATCCATTCCAATTAGAATATCATAAGACCCCAATGGTGTGATATTTATATAAACACTAGTGTTCACACCATTAAGACTTATGGAACAATCTATGACCATATCATGGATTCTCCTTTTGGTTCCAGTGGCTAGCTGAACCAAACTTGATTTCCCAATCTTACTTTTCTCCAAATGTAATCTATCCACTATTTTAGGATCAATCTAACAATGAATTTATCTTGAATCAATTAAAATGGAAATAGGATGATTAATGACCTTACCTTCCACCTCGATCATATTGGATTGGTATTTTTCTTTTCGATCATCTAAGGCTGCATAAATTTTTCCCATGTATTCGACTGTTGTAGCCCCTTGGATGTTGTGCACAGTCTTCTGTTACCCATGATTTTGGTCATCATGATGATGTATTGATGATGGTGTACTCAGGCTCTTCATAAGAACTTTCTCCTGAGAAAAGTTACTTTCATCTCTTCCCAGAAAACTCATTTTTGAAGGAGGTTCGCAGGTTGCTAATACATTTGGGTGCGAGAATGCCTGATTCTCGCAGGCTGCCTTAAGCCAGGGTGCAAACTTCTCGCACTGTGTTGAATAGCTAGGGTGCGAACTCTTCCTAAAGCATGGAAAAAGATGAATTCTCGATGTTTCTAGAAAGGAATCTTCTAGAAGGATGGGTTGGCATTTGAATGGTTATCCTTGTACTGGATTTTCAGATATTTTGGGATCATTCTTATCCAAGTAACTAACTCATTCTCTCCTATATATTGAGGGAATTATCATGGAAAAGGTTAAGCAAGATTCATTGGAGAATTGGTGAAAGAATTGTGTGAAGGACTTAGCTGAACAACAGTTTGGAGACTCTAGCAAGTCTATCAAGAGGATTTGATCTTCTTCATACACGGATTGAGCAAGTGTGTGTGTTGGAGCCAAGATCCATCGAAAGGAAGTTTGCGACATCAAGGCTCAGGTTGTAATCTTTACTTTCCATTAATATGATACAGTGGCATGTCCCTTTCCCATAAAGCTATTTCCACTTTATTGTGTAATTCCTTGATCATACACATAGGTTGACAGTTGAATATATTGTGCTATCTTCACTTTGGTTGGTTTGTGTTGTCTTGGTCTTGACTTCACGAGAGCACCGGAGCGAAGCAGGAGCAACAGAGACCCTAGGAAGAAATATAAATGTATGTTACTTGTTCCTTCCTACTAGTTGATTCAATGGTCAAAACTTAGGGAAAGAGTCATGTCCTGTCCTGTTTTGTTCTAGATCCAGGTGGATCTAGGGAGATCAGTTAGTGTCTGCACCTACCGATTAGTCCGATAACAAAATTGGCGACCATACTGGGGATCATCCCATTTTCTTTGTGGATTTTGGTGTTTTTCTGTGGCCATTTACTCTGGTTTTACTTTTCTCCTGTCCTATCAATCTCTGAGTCTTAAAGATATCCTGATAGACCCTCTGGGTCTAGAGGCCTTTTCAAATTTTGCTTCATTTTCCAAAATTTTGGCTATGTTCAGACATTCTCGCACTGTACTTTACTGCAGCTCGCGAGAATATGTAGGGTTTGCATTCTGCCTTCAGGATTCAGTGCGAGGTTCTCGCACCCTGCTCAAGGGTCACCTATGAGAATCATTGATTCTCGCACTGTGTAGTATTGCCAGCCTGCAAACTCATTTTCTCAAAAATTTGGATTTGAGTTTTGGCATCTTCAACTGCCCAGATCAGTCTAGGTGCCTCATAAGAGTTTCTTGGACCATTGATTGATGTCTTTCTTGTCTTCGTTTGCGTGCATGAATAGTCTTAGGATTTCAAGGCTCTTCT
>ML800986.1:119420-131683 GCA_009831015.1 Picea engelmannii
TTGGCATCTTCAACTGCCCAGATCAGTCTAGGTGCCTCATAAGAGTTTCTTGGACCATTGATTGATGTCTTTCTTGTCTTCGTTTGCGTGCATGAATAGTCTTAGGATTTCAAGGCTCTTCTTGTCACTTTTGTCTTGACTTTCATTTCTTGACAAAACCATACTCTCTGATTTCAGAATCTGAGTGTGTTTGATTAGTTAAGGACCGGTGATCGGTTGAAAGTTGAGTTTTATTGGTCTTTATCATTTGCTTATTGTTTGAAAAATCTTTTTTCTTATGCGATTGAAAAGACTATGGTTTGCTCTTTATTTTTGTTTTCATTGAAAGAGTTGATTGGGTTTTTTTCATTGCTTGTTTTTTGGTTTTTGATTTTCAGTACTCTTACTATCATGGTATGGGTCCTTTTTTGAAAAGTGAACAAAAGTTTTTCTTTCAAAAAATCATTTTCGTTTTCGAAAAACATTGAAAATCATTTGTTGAAGTTATTGAAAAAGACACAATAGAGAATTGTTGTTGATATGTGATTGGTTTCATTTGCATTTTAAAGGAAATTTTGCATTGTAGTTCGAGGTTGATCTAGAAAAGTTTTTCTCTCTCCCATACATAGGAATCATTGAATGCAAAGTGATCTATTTCATTCTCATCCATGCATTGTTGGGTCAGAGTCATACAACATAAGTTTCACCTCCGTTGCCTTTGAGTAAACAACAACTCTTAATAACACTGCGTAATTGTAAATTTATCTAGTAACTCTTTTCTAGGGATTTATTACACCAACATTTAGCTAGGCTAGCGCTTTGGAGTAGGAAGAGAGATACACTCTCCAAAAGCACAAAACACACAATAGCATCTTGTGTTAGGGAGTGTTAAATTCCATTTGCAACATCTTGTCCTGGGAAGCTCTTCTCACACAAGGGTCAAGCACGAGGTCGCATTGATATTGGCAGAGTTACTCACCCTGCTTTGTTGATTTTAGTGTAGAGATTGCACGTATTACGAGGATCACTCAGAGGTATACCCACAATGATGAGTGGAAGCCTTTTGAGTTGATTTCGGGCTAGATACCTTGCCCTTGCGTGTGGATTGGACTGTCGACTGTCCCCCCAGGCTTTATTGTTGTTGGTGGTGACCTTAGTGGCCTATCTTTCTAGGTTCTTACCCGAGGTGACTGTGGAGGGGAAAGTCTTTACGATACCTGGAATTGACGTTGACCAAACTCACTCGGGATCCTTGGAGGGTATACCCACGATTATGTGTGGGAGCTTGCGCCATGGTGTAAGTCCGTTAAGCAGGTCGTCAACATAACTTTTCCAACCTAGCCCAGCCCCTTCTCATCTCGTTGTTGCGACGTTGGATTTCATCACCAACTAGTGGCTTTGAAATTAGAAGGTCTTGTTTGTTTGGAGTTCCTTCCTAGATTTTGTTTACTAGCGCATGTTGTTTGTTTCTCGAAGTTGACCATAGGATTTTCTTAGTGAAGTTTGTCACTCGTTTACAATAGATCCTCCACGTTGTTCACGTAGAATGCAAGGTTTATCTCCAGAGCATCTGGAAGGTTCTCAACCCTTGCCTACAAGTACACCTGAGGGCTCTCCTCGGCAAAGTGAAGTCACAGTCGTCACCACACCACAAGTGGAACGAACTAACTCTCTGGAACGTTTTCGAATTACTAATACTCGAGAGGACTTTCGACATCACCCTGATTCCGAGCGACCTTTTATGCGACTGAATTCTTCCGGAGAATTAGTTGTTACATCTTTTCGATCGCCAGTTGGACCCTTTCCCGGTATAGAAGGCCAAGATCTTTTTTGGTCTACAGGTGTTTTCTGACGAGACCTTTTTGGTCTAGGTTCCCCTGTGATTTCTGAAATCAATCCACCTGTGATTTTCGAAATCTCTAGTCTCGAGATAGTACCGTTGACTACCGCTTATCACTTTACTATCCCTGTCGAAATGGCCCATCTTACAGCTACTACGAGTGTTTCAATCGGGTTTCCTGCGATTAGTATTGCTCCCATCAATACACCGCGAACGCCCATCGTCACTCCGACACTACCACCTGGATACCATTCGTTGAATGCTTCCATTCCTACTCCTGCGCAAACTCCATCTGGCTCTCCTAGTGGTCCTTCTTCTTCTGGGCACTTTCTTCCCGGTGTTGTCCCAAAAATCCCTCAATTTCCTTTTGGAGGAACTCTTCATCTTCTACTGGAAATCCTAATCCTAGTGGCACTATTCCGTCATTCACTCCAACTTATCAGTTTCTGGTTGGTGGACAATCTCATCAAGGTAGTATAACTCAACCTCCTCTCAGTTGGCAAATTCCAATTGGAACATTGCCTTCAATTGGCACACCACCTTCACTGGGAGGGGCCACCCCACCTTATGGGCAACACATACCTCCATTCTTGGCCCAGTATTGGAATCAGTTGATACAAAATCCTTCTCAATCGACTGGGGGGCAGCAATTTCCAACTGTGTCCACAACACCTCCTAGTATGGGCCAACCATATATAGGTTCTTTTAATCCCATTTGAGGGACGAATGCTCAAACTCAAGCCCCTGTTCCAGGGTATAATCCGATGAGCTACTATCATGTCCAACCACCACCGAATATGCCTGGATCTTCACATTATATGCAGACTGCTTATGGTCCTACTGGTTTGCCGACAGGGCTTCCTCCCCAAAGCCACCAGTACCCGCAGGTGAATCGACAGTTACCCTTTCTTGCCACTTTAGATCTTCCGGATTTGTCAAGGATTTTAAATGATCCTATTCGTCACTCTCCCTAATGGTCTATTATACCAGCCAAGCTTCCATCGGACATTCCTAAATTTGACGGAAAAGTGGGAGAGGACCCCAACAATCACGTTATGAATTTTCACCTATGGTGCTCATCCAACTCATTGATGGATGACTCTATTCGTTTACGTATTTTTCAACGAACCCTTACCGGTTCGGCTGCGAAGTGGTATATTGAATTGCCACGAGGTTTCTTCTCTGACTTCAACACCCTAGCTATGGATTTCCTTACGCATTACCAGTTACTGATCCATTATGACATGGGGACCGAGATTTTGACTTCCTTCAAACAAACTAAAGGCACTCATATATCTGATCACATCCATGAGTGGCGAAGGAGATGACGTCTCATTAAACTTGAGCTCCCCGATCAATTACTGGCATAATGGTTTACAAAATCATTTGTGAATGAAATTGGTAAGGACATTGCCATGGGTTGCGTTGTCATGAAAGAGCAGGATATAAGTCGTGCTCAGTATCTTGACCTCGTTTATTCACAAACGGGAACCCTTTACGATTTACTACCTGACTTACCTCGTCATAATACTTCTATCACTTCAACTACTCCAGCTACCTCGCATACAACTAACGGTGTGATTGGTACTTCCCAAGCCCAATCACATTCCACTTCAAGCACAAACCCTAAATCTACTTCTTCTAATGTTCAAAATGTGTCGTCTCCTGCTCTTCCCACTGGCAAGACTTCTGAGGTAAATGTTCTTCAATGTACCCCAGCTGGTATAAACAAATCTAAAAAAGGGAGAGGCAAGAATAAGGAGGGCAAAAATAATTCTCAAGCAGAGCAAACCAAAACTACCCCTGTTGATGATCGGGATAAGCGCAAACCACGATACCCTTGTCTTATCTGTGGTGATGATCACTACACAAAGGATTGTCCACGACGTGCCGAGGTTACTAAGTTCCTTCAGGGAGCCCCAAAACCACCTACACCGGCTGTCTTGTCCCAACCCTTCCCGTCTCAACAACAGGCTCAGTTGGTCATCCATGACCAACCCTCATCTTCTACCACATCATATGTTTTGATGTGTACTGGTGATTCTAAGAAGAACAACATTGCACTCACTACTCGAGCTAAAGATTATTCTCCATCTAAGGAGAAGGTTGACGATTTACCCCCTTCATTGGTACAACCCTCTCCCACGACTCCACCTACAAACGTTCCTCTTCATCTCGAACGACCGAACCTCGACACAGTTTTGCGACCCCCCCCTAAGGGCATCGTTCGAAAATCGGCTTTCAATCCTCATGCTCGTGCAACCCAGAACTACAACATTGTTGAATATCTGGCCCAAGCACCTTCTGCGATGTCAGCCCTTGAAGTCCTTCAAACTTGTCCTTCAAAACGGAAGGCACTGTTGAAATCTATCGGTGGAATTGACCCAATGGACACGAATTTAATAATATTTGACTTGGAAGATCACATTCCAATGTTACCCCCTCAACTTGTGTTCCAGATACAAGTGGTTTTCTTGGACAAGAACCTCTGTTGAACCGTTATAGACGAGGGTGCCTCGACATGTATCATGTCTCTTGCTTGCTGGAAAGCCATTGGCTCTCTTTCTTTGAATGAATCCCATAACACTCTTAAAGCCTTCAATGGCTCTGGTTTTAAGCCCTACAATGTTCTTCCTTCGTTTCCCATCACGTTAGAAGGTAAAACGGTCCAAGTCGAAGTGGAAGTCTTTGACGCTCCCCTTGATTATAATCTTCTGCTTGGACGCAGCTGGATCGATTCCATGCGTGCAGTCGTGTCGACACTTTTTCGTGTAGTACGTTTCCCTCATCAAGGAAAGGTTGTTACCGTCGACCAACTCGCCTTCTTTAATTCCGATACCCGTACTGGCAAAGTACCATTTATTGCTAAAACCCCACTGGGTTATGAGAACGCCGGTGTAGGCCTTCTAAAGGACTCCTCATTAATGGGTACTTTCCCCATTCCACCACCCGATGTTCCACGCCCATCTGTTGCTTCCATAAATATGATCTCCACTTTGCCTCACAAACTTCCTGCATCTCACGACCTTTGGATAGTCCCTGACCCTGGAGATCATCTTCGTTATGGTGATGAAATGTAGTTAAGTGCCATTGAATCCGCCTATTAGGCCATTCAATCGACAACACCTTATACCCCTTCTCTTGGTGAGTTGTCTCCCGATCCTTTTCGTGTTATTTTTCCCACCGACGAGATGATCATGTATTTCATGGAGGACACCCCTTGGGATGATGGGCATCATCATTCCATACTATTTCTGGAGCAACATACTCTTGAGAACTACCAATGGATTTCGACCCCATCGACCGTTGTCGTCATCTCGACCATTCCCGAGTCTACACACGATGTGTTTACTGAAGGGAACTTAAGCAATATCTCGCCCACGATTCCCATTGACATATCCATCAAACCTGGAATCGTAAAAAATGTCCATATTGGAGCTTCGTGTTCCCCTGACGAAATAGTCACCTATACATCCCTATTCAAAGAGTTTCGTGACATCTTCCCCTGGAGCTACGAAGAAATGCTAGGTATCAACCCTGACATTGTGATACATGAAATTAAGACATATCCTGACGCTAAACCCGTCCGACAACGCCTTCGTCCAGTTCGCCCATGTAAAGCGGCTGCTATAAAACTCGAAGTCGAGAAACTTATGAAAGGCAGATTTATTTATCTGGTGGCTCTCACAGACTGGGTTTCCAATCTTGTCTCGATTGACAAGAAACAAGGTACGATTCGTGTATGTGTTGATGATAGGGATATCAATAAAGCTTGTCCAAAAGATAACTTTCCTACCCCTTTCGTCGATCAGATTGTCGATGACTGCGCAGGAAGTGAAATCTTCTCTCTCATGGATGGTTTCTCCAGATATAATCAAATTAACATTGTTCTCGAGGATCAACATAAGACTTCTTTTATTTGTCCTTGGGGTACTTTTTCCTATCGGAAACTTCCTTTCGGTCTTAAGAATGCTGGCGCAACTTTTCAACGCGCTATGTCTTATGATTTTCATGATATCAAACACATCGTTCAACCATATTTGGACGATTTAACCACTCATTCAATGCGCATAGTCGATCACCCAACCCACCTCCGAGCCATTTTCGTTTGTTGTCGGTTCTACCGTATACTTTTGAATCCTCACAAGTGCATCTTCTGTGTGGAATCCGACTATCTTCTAGGCTTTATCATTTTGTGTCAAGGGATCTGGTTGGATCCTTTAAAGGTTGAGGCAATCCTTAATCTCCCTCCTCCTTCTACACTTCACCAGTTGCAAAGTTTGCAACGGAAAGAAAACTTTCTTCGTCATTTTATCCCAAATTATGCCGAGATCACTCATGGATTTACACGACTATTAAAAAAGGATTCAGAGTTCGTCTGGGATACCATTGCCCACAATGCTTTTGAAGCTTTGAAGTTGTCCCTAACACGAGCTCTGCTTCTCTTTCCCCCCAATTATAGTCACAATTATTTCCTTTACCTTGCTGCCTCGGAGTATACCATTGGCATGGTTCTCGTCCAAGAGGATGATGCTCACGACGAACATGTTATCTACTACTTGAGTCGTAGTCTCACGCCGACTGAAATCAAGTATCAACATGTCGAGAAACTGGCCTTGGCTGTCGTTCAAGCCGTCCAACACTTCTGACACTATATCCTCTCACGCAAGACTACGGTGATTTCTCACTGCAACCCTATGCAACACATTTTGACATGTCAATTGATAGGGGGAAAATACTCCAAATGGATTGTGATACTCCATGAGTTTGACTTGGAATTCGACCACGCCAAGTCCAAGAAGTCCTTAGTTTTTGCTGAGCTGAAATGCGATTTTCCCCATTCTACAACGGAAAATGTAGCAGTTGATTCATTACCCGATGAATCTTTTTTCCTTATTAGCACTGATGATATTTGGTATGGGGATATCATTATATATCTCCAACCCCAGAATTTCTGGCCCACTTTTTCCAGTACTGAACGATGCCGAATACGCTATCAAGCTCGTCAATACATTATCCTCAGGGATACTCTTTACCATCGGGGGATCAACTCTGTTTTTCGATGTTGTCTAACGTTCGATGAAGCCGAGAAAGCTCTGAATGACTTCCATTCTGGAGCATGTGGTGGTCATATGTCTGGGTATGCTACTGCCCAGAAGATCTTACGTGCCGGGTATTTTTGGCCTTCTTTGTTTAACGACTGCATCACTGCCATTAAGAAATGCCATGCCTGCCAGACCTATAATCAGAATATTCGGTCACATCCTGCTCCTCTTCTCCCTGTGGTCTCAGTTGGTCCCTTTGCAAAATGGGGCATCGATTTCATGACATGTCACCCTCAGTCGGCCGGGGGGCATGATTACATCATTGTAGCCGTTGATTACTTTACGAAATGGGCCGAGGCAATGCCGACATTTGACAACACTGGAAAGACCGCAACATTGTTCCTTTTTAATCATGTCATAGCTCATTTTGGTGTTCCCCAAGCTATCATCACCGATCACGGTAGCCAATTTAGGAATTTTATGATGTCCGAACTTACTGAAAAGTTGGGTCTTCACCATAATAACTCAACGCCCTATTATCCACAAGCCAACGGCCAAGTCGAAGTGATTAACAAAGTTCTTATAACTATGCTCCGGAGAATGATAGGGATTCATAAAAAAAGTTGGCACACAATGTCGTTTTCGGCATTGTGGGCGTACCGTACATCTGTCAAGTCCGCCACTGGGTTTACACCTTTTCGGTTAGTCTATGGTGTGGAATCCATTCTCCCTATTGAATGCGAGATACCCTCTTTAAAACTAGTTGTTGAACTCCTACCCAACACTTCTACTGAGGAAGAACTTCTATTGTATCTTATGCGATTAGATGAAACTTGACGTGATGCCACCCTAGTCATAGAATCCTAGAAAAAGTGTGTCAAGGTCCAATACGAAAAGCATGTCAAGCCTCGTGTTTTCTCCAAAGGTGATCTTGTTCTTCTCTACGAACAAGATCGAGATGTGTTAGGAGCTGGGAAATTCGAAGCCATGTGGCGAGTTCCTTATATCGTTCAACAAGTTTTGGAAAAAGGAGCTTATGAGTTGGTATATTACGATGGTATCCCTTTGAGTGAACCCAGGAATGGGTTTTACTTCTTCTACTTGAAAAAGTGCTATGCATAAAATCATATGTGCACTAGTACTTGTATTTTTATTGTATCATACTTTTTGTGTGTTACTATAGCTTGCTTTTGTCGTTATCTGGTCTCTGCCCTTATGTGACGTTGTGTTTGATTTCCAAATGTCGGAGTCTTCGCTACCCTATATTGGCTTCGCTGATGGCGCTACCCATAGTACTTAAGACCTTGCTTCTGCTGCGTGGGCAATTTATGCCCCTACAAACGAACTTGTCTCCTTACGAGGTGTATGCCTCGGCCGTGCGACCAACAACATTGCAGAGTATAGCATCATTATTGAATTATTGGTTGATTCTATCTCGCTCAGGATTCGTCATTTGGTTGTGCGACTTGATTCACATCTTGTAGTACTACAGTTAAGTAATGTCTATACCATTAGAAGTCCTACTTTATTACGGGTGTATTTGCGAATTCGCCTCTTGGAACGTAATTTTGATTACATTGAATATCAACATATTCCTATATGTCTAAATACATTAACAGATGCATTGGCTAATTATGTATTGGATAGACATTTGAATGATTTATAAATCAATCACATCAATATTCACACAATATAAGGTAAACCGGTAGAAGCCGTCTGTATATATAACAATCAAAAGAGTTTTTTACAAAAAGTTTGTCCGAAGACCAAAATGTCAAAATCTGAAGCTCATAGCTTCTACAAAGTGACGTCATGGATGACGTTCACAGTAACACACGACTGTCTGAGAAACCCTACGGAGCAGTCGACTCATGGACCCTAACACTCCTACAGTATGGCGTTGATCACATCGTGGAACCTCTTCCAGAGTCATGTCTGGAATATCTGCGGTCAAGCCCTCTAGATTTTGTTCCACCACTTGATAATCCTCAGCATATTGTGGCGCTGCCGCTACCTCTCCTCGTCGTTTAATGGGAGAAGTACCAGGAGTTCTGTAAGGTGCAACATCTGTGACATCAACAAACGATTTTGTATTAGTTTTTGGATGAATATATAAAACAAAAACATTTGAATATGATAAAAATTCACAAAACATTTAAAAAGAAAAATGTGTGTACTTCTTACCAAGGTCCCCCCACTGAGCATCCTCTAGCAATACTAAATACGGATCTCCTCAGAAATCCAACCTAGCATAAGCATAGTCATCAACCATCAACATTTGTGGTTGAAGCCAGTCAAAGAAAGTATCATCATATTTGATGATCGGTCCTGCTATGTGCTGGGCCATGAGCCGACACCATCTCAACATCCTTGGATCCCTGGGAGCCGGTAAATTTCACTCCACCTGTAGCCTCAGTAATGGGACCCGCTCAAGGAAGAAGGATACCAACAAAGATCCGTACCCGAATTGCTTCAGGTCGCCTCGTCTGCATTTGGTCAACTGCTTTTTAATACTACGAAGCACAACATCTGCCCAGTTGAACACCCGAGGCTCAATAAACTCAATAGCATACTGGAAGTAACTTTGTAACACCATGTGAGGAGTAGAACTCCCAGCCATCCGAGCTATGGTAAATAGGATAGTACGGAGGGTCAAATATCGTACCCCCCAAATAACTACTTTTCCTTTCTTTCTCTCAGCCTTGGGAACGCAATGTAAACGACAGTACTCACTCATCTGTAGCCCACAACCTCTGCTACTAGTCAGGCTCAAATAGTACCCCCGTCGTGACAATCCAGTCAAAAAGTAAATGTCCTCAATATCTAAGGACAGTGTGTGGACCCCCACATGAAATACCTGATGATCAGGGTCCCACATATGCACCAGGTACTCTAATAGTCTGACTTGGGCCCTCATGCCCGGGATGCGAAAGTACTTCAGGAGTTCACAGTCTCTCAAAGAAGCTATAGTAGGTGGATGATTTTCAGCCATTACATTGTCTTCTTCGTGCTCCCTTTCACGCCATTCAAGCACCATTTTGATGGCCAATTATTTTCATAAGGAACACAAAAAGAAGATTAACAACTTTTTTCATGATTTGGTTCTTGTTCATTGGCTACAATTTTAAATTTTTTTTGAGATTTGCGGTTCTCGCAGGTGCTCTGTGTGCACAGTGTGAGAACCTTGCAGGATGCCTTAGGCTCACCTGTGATAATTCCTCATTCTCGCAGGTCCCGTATAGCCTGCCTGCGAGAATGGAAGCGCGCAAGTAGGGCTCCAAAAATCAACTTAAAAATGAAATTTTAACCAATGAAATTGAAAAATTAAACCATGAAAGTGTTAAGGACTAAGAGCCTACCTTACTATTGTTGACGACTTTCTAAAAGGATGATCGTAGCTCTCGCAATCTGATGCCGAACTCTGAGGGTAAAAGAGGGGTTTTTTGAGCTCAAATAGTGGAAAGGTAAAAATGATGTGGTAAAAAGAGTATTTACTCCTTTTTATTTACTTTTACTATGTCATTTAGTTTTTTATGATTATTTATCTATTAAACCCTAATCCCTAATGTCATGTTGAGTGTAACTTTTGCAGGCGTGATGATTTTGATGGTCAAATACAGGGATACGGACATATATTTTTCTTTGTCATAGCGTGTTTTGATTGTTTTTTAGGGTTTTTGTATAAAATCTCGTGCTCGAAAATACATGAGAACGCGATCAAGCATACTTTTATCACTTTTTCGGGCTCAACAAGGTTATACGAAAAAGGAACCCCCCTGGAGTCCTCTTTAAGCTCTTTTTAGACTCTCTAAACATGAAAAGATTGTCGAACGACCTTGCTATTTTCACACTCGATAAAGTATTTGAAGTAAGTGTCTGGTGAATGATAATTTATCTCTTTTTCGGTCTCGTCCAGACTATTTTACAAAAAAGGAACTGAGAGAGTTCTCTTTTAAGTGTTTTTCTAGACTCTATAATCATGAAAAACCTTCGAGTTTTCTATCTTTGGACTCATTAAACAAACATCGACAGATCCGTAATGGGACCGAACCACTCCTTCCTAGGGTTCATTAAATATACTCCGAGGGACTCGTCCCAAGGATGAGCTTACATCAACAAGCATATGTTATCCTCCTCAAACTTGCGTAAAAATAAAGAGGTACTCGCCAGAAATGGTGGGGGAAAATTTGGGAAAGGGATATGTTTTCATCTTCGTATTGATTGGCAGTAAGTGTTGCTCTTGAACATGACACCCCCTATTCATCACATTTGAAGCCGGTTAGGGAAATCCATTTGTCTCTCATTCGATTTGCTACAAGGTCGTTCCCTGTGTCGTCTTTGAGTCAATGCTGGCAAATCATTGGTCGTGTCGTTCATATGTTCAAGAGAAGTCCATCTGAAACCTATATTGAGTCGGCCATCTACAGTTGTCCATTCTCTCCGTGTCGGCCTTCCCTGTGTCCAGTTCAATTTACATCATACTCTATTTCACCTTCAAAATTTGTTACTCATTTCGTGTCATTGATGGGGGATACATCAAGGCCCTCCTGTGACGAGTTTTGTTCCGTCGACTTCAGCTCATTATCCGGAATCAAGACTTAGAAATTATTTGGTACCTTGGAGCTTGCATGCCTCAATGGCAGGTTTCCTCGCTTTCGATAGTGGGTTTACATCATTGACCCCTGATCGAAATATTCCATCGGATGTTCGACTTCAACTCATTCATTCACACTCGATGGATTGTACTAATGTACCTTGGGAGTCATTGACATCAATGGTGATTTCCCTCGCACTTGTTAACGGTTTCATCAATGACCGGTAATCAAGTTGTTTCTGCCATGTTCGACTTCAACACATGTAATCACATGGTCAGATTCATACTTTGGACGACGAGATTGAAGACCCTGGATATCATCTCTTTTGTCCAGGTTGCAATGGAGTATGTATAATTTGTGACACATAGATCCATTGTGTATGTCTCGTGGTTATGTCATCTTAATTTGAAATTTCTCGCATAGATCCACAGTGTATTCCTAGTGGCTATGCTATATTTTGATGGCATGGATCCACAGTGTATGATTGGTGGCCATGCCTTATGTCTATAATTTCATCTGTCTATGATCTGAGTATGGGAATGCCTACCTCAGAATTGGTATATACGATATTTTGCAGATACTTGGTTGTTCGCAGGTTTTCGATTAGGTGTGCTCCTGGTTTCTGACACACACATGCAGCTTACAAAGTCTTTTGGCTGTAACTGGTTCCAACCTCATACTTTGGGGGGCATTCTGTTACCCATGATTTTGGTCATCATGATGATGTATTGATGATGGTGTACTCAGACTCTTCATAAGAACTTTCTCCTGAGAAAAGTTACTTTCATCTCTTCCCAGAAAACT
>ML800986.1:132118-144968 GCA_009831015.1 Picea engelmannii
GAGCCAAGAGCCATCGAAAGGAAGTTTGCGACATCAAGGCTCAGGTTGTAATCTTTACTTTCCATTAATATGATACAGTGGCATGTCCCTTTCCCATAAAGCTATTTCCACTTTATTGTGTAATTCCTTGATCATACACATAGTTTGACAGTTGAATATATTGTGCTATCTTCACTTTGGTTGGTTTGTGTTGTCTTGGTTTTGATTTCACGAGAGCACCGGAGCGAAGCAGGAGCAACAGAGACCCTAGGAAGCGATATAAAGGTATGTTACTTGTTCCTTCCTACTAGTTGATTCAATGGTCAAAACTTAGGGAAAGAGTCATGTCCTGTCCTGTTTTGTTCTAGATCCATGTGGATCTAGGGATATCAGTTAGTGTCCGCACCTATCAATTAGTCCGATAACATATTCACTTTGTCCTTTGTGTGAGGGAAATCCTTGTACATGTGATCTTCCTTACATCCCCAACATTGGATTGGTGGTCATCCCCTTTTCCACAAGGAATATTATTTCTTGGATTCATCCTTAGCATACCAGTGTTGATGATTTTTATTAGGCTCATTTCTATTGAAAGGAGGTTTGAATCCCTTCTTCCTCTGATCGAGCTTCTCCTTCTTCTTATCCTTCCAAGATTTCTGCATGGATTCTCTTCCCTGACCTTGCTCATACAGGTACTTAGCCTTCCTAATGGTCTCAATCAAGGTCTTGGGATCATCATACAAAATATTTTCTTTATGAAAGGTTGGAAGTCCACTCAAAAACCTCTGTATTTTCACCTTTTCATCATTTATAAACCCAACATACTTTAATAACCCCACAAACTTCTCATATTCTTCCATGGACATGCTTCCCAAATGGAGTTCAAAGAACTCCTGCATTTTCTTTTCATAGAAATGCTCTGAGAGGTACTCCTTATGAAAATTCTTCTTTAACTTCTTCCAGTGATCCTATTCTCATTAATATGATCAACTTGCTTCAGCTGGTCCCACCACATGACAACCTTCCCATGCAAATGGTAGGTGGAAATTATGACTTCTAGGTTTGATGAATAGTTATGCAATTGGAAATATCTCCTTAGTCCAAGAAACCATGCTTCAACATCATCTTCCCTTTCCCTTTCACCATCAAAGGATGGTGGCTTGAGCTTCCTCAACTCTCCTTGCAAACTGTCTATTTCATGCCTTCTTCTTTGGTGCCTAGCATGAGACACCTCTTGACTACTTATGGAATATTCAGATGCATAAGACCTTTGCTGAGTAAGGAGGTGAGTGATGCCTATGAGCTCTGCTAGTACTCCTAGAATAACCATATCTTTCACGTTCATCTCTTCTTTCATGATACCTGCCTTCTTCCTTTTGCTTTGAGACATTCTTTGTTTGTATCTACAACTAATTTAAGCTCTACAATACTCGAGAATTTATCTGAATTTTCTCTCTCATCAGCCTCTCATTGTCTGCCTTGTAGCTCTGCACTTCTATTTTCAGGATTCTCACAGTTTCTATCAATGTTTATTTCTCCCCTCGACCCTTGAGTCTGTTGGATTCCATCTCTGTATTACCAACTTTGGTATTCTGGCCTTCGACCTCTTTATCATGACTGGAGGCTCGCTCACCTTCTTCCATTTCTCAAATACGCATTTTGAGCTGGTATGTTTAAACCCCTTAATTCTACAAAATGTGCAAGTGACCATTTTGTCAGAGTTAAGCATATGAAGAACAAAATTTTCCAAACAAGGTTACAGGTCCTTTCAATTCATGATATATATATATATATATATATATATATATATATATATGAAATCGTGTGGCTTAAAATCGATCGAGGGCTGAGATCGAAGGTCATAATCCATTGCAGAGATTGTATATGCACATGGGTTAACGTCGGGACATGTACCCATAATTTAAATTCAATACAGTTTTGTTTTGAGTTTGAAATACAATCATAGATTGGACGATCCATATTCATTGCAGAGATTATAAAACACAGTGGTGGATCCTACCTTTGGCAGACCCACAATTTTTATGACATATACATTTGAAATTAGATTATTGTTTGGAACTTTAATATTACATTGGAATATTAAACCAAACCTCCAATGTAGATATGTATATCTAACAGTTGTTGTAGGTCATCTATTGCACTACTCACTTAGTACAGTGCACTCGGGGTGCTACGTGTAATCAATACAAAGATGACACATGGCCCAATCAACTATTGACGCATGTCATATTTCCATTGGCACAAATGACCTGTCAAACGCACAAAATAGATGGACACATGGCATGCATACGATGGTCCACATCACCCTAGGTGACATCAACATGCCACGTCACTTCTGTATTCTGTGACTTCAGAATTTCGGGCTTCGACGAACTTTGCACCTGCACACCTCTATTCTCCCAACGCCAAATTTCTGAATACTCGAAGGATGCATTGATTGACGATCCTCATTTACTGTTTAGATCTATGGTAAATAGGAGCTCTGGGACTCCGGGCTTTGGGATTTCCAAAATTTCCACACTCTCAATCCTTCTGGAGTGCCAAGTCTCTGGACTGCAGGATCTACTACCACGTATCCTCTGTAATCAATGGCTGAGATGGACTCCAACCTTCGAGAGTCCTCAACCCCAACTTCTTATACCTTGAATCCTCCAGAGTGCCAAGTCTCCAGACTACGGTATCTACTTCCACGTGTCCTCTCCCAATCAACAGTGAGGATTTACTCCTCTCTTCGGAGCTTCGGGAGGTTTCACCTTCATCCCACTTCATTCCTTCCGAACGTCGAATCGATGAACTCCTAGAGTCTTCGTCAGTAACTAAGCACCAAGGAGTGCTACATGGCAGAAAATAAGGAATGGACACATGACTGTATCTGACGGGTGACACGTGTCTATACTAACTGGCACAAACGATCTTTGAAAAACATGAAACACGGTGATACGTGGAAAACATCAAGTGTTTCCACGTCACCCTAGTTGAAGTCAGCATGCCACGTCACTCCAGTGCCTCACGAATTCAGGACTTCGAAACTTCGAGAGACTTATCCACACTACACCACAAATCCCCCGAACGTCGAATTCCCGAATAGGTTGATCTATGGACATGTGTCCCCAAAAAAGAACGGTCCATATTTACTATGGAGTTTGGGACTTCGGGAGACTTTCTTCCTGGAAGCTTAAGGGCTCGCTTCTCCCGAAGTGCCCAATCTCTGAACTACTATGAGATCTATGACTCACAATTTCTCACACACAGATCAAATGATTGGAGTATGATATTCTCCACTTTTCTCACCTCTTGATTTGTTCTTGATCCAACGACCCAGACTTGTCCTTTTCCAAATCCAATGGCCAGGTACTCCTCCCAGTGATCTATGACGTAGATTCACTATGGGACTTCGGAGCTTTGGGATTATTTTATGACAAGGAACTTGAAACTGCCGAAGCAATGAAGTCTGAAGGACTTGAGGGTTTAACCTTCGTGCTCTTTTCCCAAATCTAACGATTGTGAAGGATTTGGACCCTTCCCGAATATATCCTATGACCATCATGGTTTCCTAAACTGCTACACCTCCTGAGATTTCAAACACTCTTAAGGTGCGCTCTTAGCGCCTTCTATCACTCTATAGCTCAATTTCTCTATAAAACGTTTTCTTCAATCTCGGTTTACATGGACCATCCAGGCTTAGTATTGGAACCATGAGCTCTTATACCAAACTGTAAGATACCCATCCACCCACAGACTATGCTACTTAAAGGCCACTCTCAAACTTATTTTCTTATAGATACCTTTCAAATTAATAATTATGCATAAAAGAAAGGAATTAAATGACATGCACAACAATAACCAACAAGCATGCATACTCTAAACATATCAAATTCAACAATAAATAAAATACACAGCGGAAATAATTCACACACAAGTAAATAATACCATAAGAGTGAGCACTTATCTTTTCTAGAAGAGAACCATCGATTGGATGAAGACCAAGGACATTCCACCCAACCATAGACAATGTTGTTCCAAGTCTCAACAACAATGTCACCCTCGAGCCAAGACTATGAATCGACAAGGATGGTTCCAAAGTGTTACTTGGCTTCCCAAACCAGTCAACACTCAAGCTCTCACAGGATTCCCAACACCCACAACAATTCAAGTACCAAACTCTGTTCTACCCATCTTGCACAACCCAAGAGAATGGACCCCCACCCTTCTCTTCCATGTAGTCCCTCAGGCAGTCCTTATCCTTCCAGGGCTCTAGTGCAACTGGTCCAGAATATCCATGCCGGGACCCTCAAGAATCAAATCTATGAGGAAATATGGACACACACCAAGCATCTCAGACATACAGGCCTCAAATCATGGTTGGATTACACCAAAAATCTCTACAACCAACAATACCGTGGTCACTCTTCAACAATTCATCCTCCTTTCCCAAGCCAATACACGGATGAGGAAAAATGAGTGGGTGACAAAAATGAATGGAGTGAAGTCTCCCCGAGAGATGAGAAAAAAGATAAATCGGGTGAATGAATGTGTGAGGGGAGAGTGAAGCGACCAATGACAGAATGAGGACGAGAATGGGAGTGAGAGTGAATGAAAAATGACTAAACAAATGAGATAAATCATCGAATGTGCAAACCCCTTCCACAAACCAGGGATGTGTTTATGTAATTTGTGGGGATCAAGAACCTCTTGGCCATCCCCCAAGAAGCTCATGTAACTGTTATTCTCCATTAATCACATTGGAGAATAAAATATAAAATAAAATGTTTATCCCCTCAAGCCCCCTCTCTTGTGGAATCATAGCCCCCTATAACTCTAGTCCTTGTCTGTCTAGCATCCAACGATGTATTTATTATTAATAATGATCAAAACATTACATTTCTTGGGCACACTGACCTTTTAATAATTTTTTGGGCACTCTGGCCTCTCAACAGTGTAACAATACATTATTTAATATGGGGGCTAAAAACTCGGGGTGTTACATACTGGAGCACCACTATGCTTAGTTACATGAAAATCCAGCTGACAAAGTGTAAGTTGAGATAGAGGAGAAAATTTGCATTTGGGTTGCGTGCATTCTTTTTTAAAAGAGTGCTAGGGATGATTCCAAGGGAGGGTGTGCAGGGGCATATAGCCTCCTTTCCAACACTGCGCAAATGGGATTCTTTGATGTCGCGCCAGGGAGGAGGAGGAGTACACGAGGCCTATGATGACAAGTTCTTTGAGTGGTGGAAACTTCATATTCCAACCATTGAGGACTATCCATATATGAGTATCAGTTTCTTGAGGGACTTGGACATGCCTATGCCCCCTGGTGCAACACATGGTGACATAGGTACTTACTCATATTTTTGAAATTTGAAATTTTTAATTTTTCAATTTAAAAAGAAAAGAAAAGAAAATATATTTTTGGTAACGTCACAATACTAACTTGAAACCTGTTATGTACAGATGTGGGGCCAGTACGACCAACATAATTGCCTCGTACTCGACGTCATTCATGAGAGCAGATTCAACTGGGAGGAGTCGTAGTAGAGGTAGGGCCATCATCAACAGAGGCCGAGAGGGTCCTAAGGTGAGTAGAGAGGAACATGGCATCCCTCACCCGTAGCGTGCCCATGGCAGAGATCGAGTATCTACCCCCATCCATGCAGACTCACACAGTGGGAGTACCCAAAGCATGGGTCCAACTATTTCGACGTCTAGCCAACACCGTCATATATTATACTAGGGTCAATAGGCCTCAAGCTTAGAGTAGATTTGGACATCATGCATGCTGAGGACACCCTTTTTTTTTATCTCCCATATGTATTGAGGGATTAAGCTCGATGGTGTATTATTGACACTTTTGAGGCCTATGGCCTGTATGTTGTACTGTGACATTCTTTTGGACATATTAAATATATACATCTTTTTGATTTATGGAGTAAACATCTTTTGTACAAATGTATTTACATGCGTGTGTATGTGTGTGCTTTTATATTTATGTGTGTGGAAGATTCCAATCTAATACATGATTAGCCAATGCATCGATTAATTGATTAGATCTCCTAGGAACATGAATATATGTGATATAATCAAAATAATGTTCTAAGAGATGTACCCAAAGGAATCCTTGGTGAAGGGTGGTATTGTGGACATGGTACACTCCATTTAACTGTGACACTACCAGTTGAGCATCCAGATGAACTCGAAGGTGAGAAATACCATGTGACAACACATCATGTAGTAATTCTATTACAACATGGTACTCGACAACATTATTGGTTGCTTCTCCTAGAAAAACACCTCCAGAAGATAACAATTGACCAGTGGGCTTGAATATCACCCAAGTTGTGGAAGTAAGCCTCTAAGTGTGTTAGCTAGCACCATCTACGAAACCAACATAAACCTTAGATTCACTTGACATATTCCACAATGAAGAAACATAATAAACCACATGTCCATAAGACAAAAATATATTAAAATGTATAAATAAAAATATACACTATTTACAAGAAGTCACACTCAGGTGACCAACCTAAGCGTAATACTTCTTGAGGTAGAGCCCATTTACGGGCTCAGGAAAAGAATGACCTTCGAAGTCAACCAATTCATTGGGACAAGTCATAATCTCATGTTCAACTATGTGAGGGTCAATGCCTAGATTTTTCTCATAAGACTAGGAAAAAACATAGCGAAACTCTTTAAATAATTCAGTGTACGCCTAAATCTCCTCGGGGGAACAATCCGCTATGATGAAGACGTTTTCAACGATGCCAGGGGTTTTGGAGATATCAATTGGAATTTTTCAGTTATACTCGCCATGTTTCTCTTAGCATAGATTATGTGCATGGCCAAAGGGTTAACATGACAAGTGGCATGTCCATTCATGGTCATGGTGAACTCTCTTGCCTCTACTCTCCTAAACTTGGGTAAAAATTAATATCTATGGTGAATATCGTACCAAGGTCTATCTGGCCCCATCATTACCTCTTAAATTTCCTCGTCGGAGGGAAAGACCAAGTCCAAAGGATTGTGAGTAGTAAGAGAGTCTTAAGCCCAAATAGGCTCGAGAACAAGATCTAGCTCCTGAAGGGGAGTCGGTTTAGGGTTGGTTGAGGTTTGATGAACAATGTTGTATGCAACCTCAACTGCGGATAGGGGCATAACCATGCTAGGATTCCCTACCACTTCCATTGAAGCCAATGGGGAAGGTAAAGTCCACATATCATTAAAATAACTCATTCGAAAAGAATCTACTTGAAAGATCGCATCCTTAAGAGGATTAGGGACAACTGGAATAAACTTGATATCATTCAAAGGTGGCAGGTAATCAAAAGTTCCCATTAGAGATGGAAAAAGTCTAGCACCTAAGTTGACGGTACCTAGCTGCAGGTTGTCAATCATCAACACCATGGATTCCCCTAATGAAGGGTCAGAACGAGATAAGGATAATTTATCAACAGTTATTATCCGACCTTCATGAGGAAAACATAAGACCCGAAAAATGGTGGATACAACTACTATCATTGCATATGTCCAACTTCGTCCTAACAAAAGGTTGTAGTCGAGAGGTGCGTCGACTACTTCTACCTCGACACACACATGTTTTCTCTCCAACTACATGCGGAAGGAGAGGATTATTCCATGCGGTCTAAAAGAGAATCCATCAAACGTAGTTAACAACGTTGATGATGTAGACAACTCGAGTTGGCCAATGGCCTTCCAACATGCCAACGACATAATGCAAGTCGAGGCACCCTTGTCTACCACCGTGCGGAAAATGTTTTTTGTCAACGATTTCATGGCATAAACCACTACTATCTGGAAAGCGACGTGGTGAGGAAAACAATGTTTATAATCAGTAGGGACAAAAACAATAGTTCCCGAGTTAGATGGCTCAACAATACCCAAGGCAGACAACAATGTTTTCCTCTATGAGGGGAAAGTATAGAAAAATTCTAGAGCAGACATCGCAAAAGGATTTTGTGTCAAATCCTCCACAACGTAGTAGTTCTGAGTAGCCCTTGCATTCAGATTGTGAGAATCCTTCTTAAACGCACTCTTAAGGATGCGAGTTATAGTTTCTCCCACAATCTTCTCAATATGGAGAGAAGGTGGTGGGTTGGAAGCTTCTTTTCCCTTCTCAGCAGATTCTGACATTTTGTAATCATGAGCCCTAGTCTGAAGATGAGCATATGATCTCATCATGTATATGTTTGCGACTCCATTATTAACATTAAGCGCATGGGCTCCCTGATTTCCCCTAGGCACGTTCATGGATGAGGAAGCTTGTGCCATATTTTTACCTTGAGGGAAAGGGTTAGTTAACAAAACAAACTGCCGATGTGCCAAAATATTCTTGGCTTCCTCAATCTGAGGGAATTGGTGAGTCAAGTGATTGTCTGCGCAAATCTTACACAAAAAATTCACCTTATTCTTCTCGTTTTTACCCTCACCATCATTATTAGCATCCTTTTTATCCCCCTTACCCTTCTTACCTTTGGCCTTTATTTTTCCCTCGGGCTGTTGGTTACCTTTGGGATTTGTTGACTGCACATTATTTACTTCCGATGTTCGGGTTTTGGGGGCAGTTGGACTAGAGGTTTGGTTGGGCACAGCCTGTTGGATCGATATCTGTTGCAATTGGTTAGCCAACTGATCTGTGGGATTACTTTGTGATGAGCCTACTATACCATCAACATGAGGCCCATACTTCGGTTTGGTTTTGTCAAAAGTTGACCTTGGTGCATATGGGAGAATCTTGTATAGCATACTAGATTGAGAATAAATCAATTCCAATTGTTGGGCTCTCATAATAACCTCTTCTTTGGAGACAACTTTGTAAATTGTGACATATTTGGAGACACAAGGAACCAAGGACTTTAGGAACCACTTGAGTAAAAATGCAAGAGGGACATTTACTTTGATCAAGCTCTTTTGACGACACCATTCTTGGATGTGATCGAAGATATGGACGACCTTCATCTTCTTAAAGTTGGTCAGTAAATCTGTGCCATCATCGTATCTCATCGGTAACTGGAAATGGTTTAAGAAAACCATTTCTAGTTCATTAAAGTAAGAATACTTCGAGTTGTCGAGCTCTATGTACCAGTTACCAACACCCCCTACAAGAGTGCGTTGAAATAATCGAAATTGAACATAGTCATCCTTCAACGAGTTGGAGGAGCACCATAAGTGAAATGTGGTAACATGATCACCTAGACCCTCACCATGATTGCCTTTAAATTTTGGTATTTCTGAGGGAAACTTAGTTGGCATGGGAGGCCAACGTGGATCATGAAAAATTAGATCGTTCAAAAACCTTGATAAATCTGGAAAGTGAAGAGTTGTTAGGAAAGGTAACCTAGGTTGTGGCAGATTCAAAGGAAAAGAGGAGCCTAGATTTTGATTGGCACCAGGTTGCCAGGAAAATTTTTCTTGCTGGTCAAGGTTCTCATAAAAAACATGGTGTCCTTGGACAATGTAAGGAGTTTGCGCATTATTTTGCATCGTTGACAGATTGACATAATTCGATGACATACCTTGGGTAGGGATTTCTCCCTGCATGGTATTCCAAGGACCTTGGTTGGGGATGCCCCCAGCCTCCTGACATAGGCATTGAACCTTGCTTGGGGTTCCACTAAGTGTGGGAGGGGTTGCCCCTGATCGACATCCTTTGCGAAGGTAAAGAACCCTACCAGGTATTTCCAAGACCTTGAGAGGAGAAGGCTCCTTTCATCACTCCATGTGAAGGAACAAATCCTTGCATAGGGTTAGGTTGATTGAAGAAGGGGTTGCCCCCTGCTGAAAACGTGGATGACGAGAAAGCATTTTTTCTGAAATAACCAAACAAAGAGAAAGGCATAGACCCAAATATATTCATATAGGACTGTGACTCATGACTTCCTCCACTAAACAAGATGGAACCAGTATTGAGCTTAGATGGTTGTTGGAAGGCACCTCCAAGTGAGGGGGACGAAGGAGGGATATGAACCCCACCATAAGGGATAACATTAAACATAGAAGTGGTGCATGTGAAGGATCCTTGTAAGGGAGCGTTAGAACTCCCTGCCCCCAAGCCAATAGTCTGTAGAGTAAAGTAAGTTAAAGTTGAGATTGTATCGAAAATCGACATCCCATATGTGAAAGGAGTCATAGACACGTTCTGTATAGTAGGAACAACATTCGTATCTCTTGTAGAGACTGTGCCATTGCCAGAAGTGGTAGGTGTTTGATTATACACATTCCATGTAGGTGAACATGGAGGAGGAGGTACAACTCCCCCTGCCTGCAGTTGGGATGGGAGTATGAGGACTCCCAATAGAAGTAGTATTATTCGCTTCCATAGCCAGTCGCCCAAAAATATGCTAATCAGGAGAAGTCACCTCAGGAGGGACTACTTGAACAAGGATTGGCGCTGAAAGATCGGTGATCGGAGGATTTGTAGGCTTGAAGCCTTCAGCTTCGAGGTGATAAATACTAGTCTCCTTTGGTGCAGGAAAGTCTTCTCTAGGAATAGGCTCATGTACAGTTTCCTATGGCTCAGTGGTTTCAAAAGAACCCTCTTGATCTAGAATTCACCTCAGCAGTGGCGGAGGTAGCTCCAAAGTAACCGACGACAGGCCCTGAAGTCTACGTGAACGATGGAGTTGTTTATCTTCCACCTTTTTAAATGATCAACCGACACTTTAAGGTTAAGGTAGAAAGAAAAACATAACACAAACTAAAAATTACCTAAAGGAAAATCAAGCAATCAATAGAATGGTGGGAAGAACAGTTACGCCAATCGACACTAGAGAAACTTACTGGTGCAAGTGTAACTCGAACATGGAAACACCCTGTGGGTATACTCGGAAAAGTGTGATACGTCTTCCCTAGGTACCAAGGTATACCCTCACAGTCACTTGTGTAAGTCCCTACAAAAATGAAACTAGATTTCCAACTCACAATCAATTACTAGGAGGGTACAGTTGACATTCGGGTTGATCGTATTGAGCATGATAACAAAATTCGAAGCCTTTCAAGGGTACCGAAGGCAAATGGTCTGGAAGACAACTCAGGATCCCGAACGGATTTGAGGTCCATGAATCTCCATAGTCAAACGTGGTCAGTAAAAGTCCCAAGAATGAACCTCAATATACGATCCCCACTACATTTGGTCCGACTTTGGAGGGATTATCTCCTCTACATTTCCTCAAGCGACCTCGCGTTTAGCCCCTGTGTTAGAGGGGGGACCCGACTAACTCTTACAAAACTGCACTTTTACGCTCCCTATCACAGACTCTTAATTTTATTTAAGAGGCCTCGAAGAGCTTCCTCTCCACACCTAATTCAAGGCCCTAAATCCTAGACTACTTGGTGTGCCCTATAAACAAAAAATTCTGGTTGATTTTAGAATTAATCACTAGTTTTAATAGCTTGATTACTCAGGGGGTATGGAAGTCAAACTCGTGGTTTTCTTGAGAGACGAAAGAGAAGAGTTAATAAGATTTTAGAACATCGTGCTGAAAGAAAAATACGTTCTACAACTGAAAAATAATGACCTTTTAACTTTGAAGGTGCAAACTTTTCAAAATAGAGACCACGATCCTAAAATGCAATTTTTCTTAGAATGCCTTTTCGTTTCAAAATGAAACACAACTACTAAAAATTTCAAGGAAGAAGCCTAAAAGGAACTTTGGGTACATAGCTCTTTTCTTTTATAAAAAATAACCTAAGCTACTAACACCAAACAAATATGCATAATAAAATGAAAATGTAGTTAATAAACTACACCAATTTTTTTTTATATTCTTAGAAATGAAAATAACAAGCAACAATATTTTTTCTTTTTCAAAGCATAATCAAGAGAGAAGTATGAGAAACCAAAGACTGACTCAGACCCTAAACTACTACCTGAAAGTAGAAATTCACTAGAATCCACAGGAGGACCTAAATCTCACAAGTACACCCTTAACCTTGGTAACAAACAAAAAAATATAAAGAAACAAAAAGATTTATTTACAAGTTCAAAGATAATCTAAGCCTTGAACCTATCCACACCACAGTCAACAGAGACCCCAGAAACTCAGGAAGACCTAAGAAGCCAAGGGCTTCTTAAAAAGAAATAAAATGTTTTTGAAAAAACTCTTCCAGATGACAGAAACACATGATGTGCACAATCAACCTGCATATGTACGCTGGTTGTGTATAATGCAGAACACATATGTAGGCGGGCTTGGTATAGAACATGGCACGTACACTACTGAAAATTTTCAAAAAAGAAAAATATTCAGACAGAGCACTCAACTTAGGATATGTGGTAAGCACCTGTAAGGTGACCAGAGACCCAAAATGATCTGGATTTATGTAGGAACACAATGAAATACAGAAATACACATAAACACAGAGATGCAGAGGAAATAAGACTTCATTTCATTAATAACAAATGACTGAAATATGCTTACAGATAGAATGGAAATAAACTAGCTAAGGCGCTGGTAGCTTATCTCTAAGAAGAGATATGGCCGCTACTCGCATCCGTGAGAAGATGATTACAATGAGCCTCTGAAGGTCCTTTTACAATAAACGAGAATGCCAAAAGTCCTAGACATCCAAAAACCTAACCCTGGGAGATGAAGCGCCAAAAGTCATGTGGGCCCCGTTTGGGTAAGTTGGTACATCAACTTCCCGGGGTCGTAACTTTTGCATATGATCTCCGTTTTAGGCGTATGGTAGCCCATCGGAAAGATCTATCCGAGGAATACAACATTTTGCACAAAATTTCATAAGAAAATTTGGCCACCGCACCATACCCCAAAAAACGTCTTTTAGGGCCTCAAAACAGCTCCAGAAGTGCAGTACCCAAAAAACTGCTAAAAAT
>ML800986.1:165497-176984 GCA_009831015.1 Picea engelmannii
TTTTCTTCTTCATTACTAGGACATAAACCTGAAGAAAGATTACAATGGAAAGCCAAATGGATATTTATCGGTTTCACATTATTCATACCAAATTTCTTGAGTATCTTCACCACATAATTCTGTTGAGATAACCAAAGCTTACCATCTTTTCTGTCTTTATGTATTTCCATGCCCGATATTTGTTTCAATACTCCTAGATCCTTCATTTCAAACATCCTAACCAACTGAGCCAACCTGTTGATCGAAAAAATACTTGTGCTTGCAACAAGTATAACACATGATACCAAGCTAATGAATATACCATAAACACAATAGTCATACTCACTCATTGTAAAATTTGTCTTACCATGGAGGAATCAACTTCTTGTACCATTTTCCTGGCATGCTTCAGGCCATACAATGACTTCCCTAAGTTTGCAAACAAATCTTTTGTTGCGATCCTGAAATAGCCTTTTTGGTTGTTCTATATACATCTCCTTATCCAAAAACTCCATGTAAAACAATTTTAAAATCTAGTTGCACTAACTCAAGATGAAGTAACACAACTAGTGCTAACACAACATGCATAGAATCAAGCTTAACAACTAATGAGAAACTTTCATGGAAATGAATACCTTCCAAATACCCTTCTTATACCAGTCATGCTTTGTGTTGGCACAGGGGTAGACCCAAGGTTCAATGCTTCAACAACGCACCAAAAAAACCCTAACTACTGGCCCTTTCGGCAACACTTGCGAAGCAGATGAAGTCTCACCTGAGGTAGAGGCAGGGGGGGTTGCATGACTTAGATGTATACAACCGAGCTGGCACATATATCTGTTATTACAACACTTAACAAAGCACTTAGACAATAACATGCATTATTTCTTAAACCTTATTCACATTGCAGTTTAAATCCTTATTACAGATCAACGCAGTAATAATCAAGTTTGAGCACATCTAATCATTTAGCACATAACATCAACTCAGATCTAGCATTCATCATACATAAGCACTAAGAATCCATATATCTATATATCATACATCAAGAATAGTGCGCTAAGAAGATAAATGCATAAACAATATGAACAAAGTTGCACAAAGTACATCAACATAGGATATACGTGGTTCACCCCAGTGTGGGGCTATGTCCACCAACTCTTCTTCTTTGTTATTAGTCTTCAAGCTTTCTACATTCTTCTGCTCCTGTGCACAAAGCCACAAAGTCAACTCCGCAAAGGACACGAGATCTACGCGCAGCTCACTAGATCCTCCTTCCCTGAATTAGGTTAAGGCACAAAGCCTTACATGACCTATCTGCACAAAGCCTCTTACAATTACTTTCACTTAGATCTGCAAGTCTCAACACACAGTATGCAAAAAATCCAACAACTGTTCTTTGCACTTATTAATCTCTACGTATTCTTGCACGAAGATGACCACACAAGTAACTCGTCTTTCTTGCACACACACACACACACACACACACCGCTTCTTACATCACCTAGATATCTATTTATACATTACAAAGAGGGCCTAAACATGGGTAAACCCATGGGCTGACATCCCATACCCGTTACATAAACCCTAAAAGCCCCAAAATCCCACAAAACGAGTGAGATCCCGCGATCTCAACTCCGCCTGGGTGCTCCATCTTCGACCTGCGTGTCGAAGTCCCAAAAATGGTCAAACCAATGTTCTCTCAAAACTTGGTCGAGGGCCAACAGGCCCCTAACACTCACCTGTGACTCATCCCGAGTCACTAAGATCTGGGAAGGGCTTCTACGAAGGCCTCGAGCTTAGCTCGACTTGCCTCGACTTTTTGCTTCGCTAGAACCTCCTGCTCAGAAAATTTTTGAATGACTTGCTCAGTAACAAGCCCTTCCAGGTGTTGTTCCACTATCGCAACCAGTTGGTCTAGTTGCGAGCCTTGTCCTTCAAATTATTCAAAGATCATGCAGGCTTCATCCTACACCGGTTGGAGTCTTTGTGTCACTTCCATAACCTTTCTCTGGATAGTAGTAATCTGCTACTGGATTGCACGTTTCTCCTGCGACCTCTTCATCTTCTCAACGACAATAAGCAGCTTCAGCTATGCTTGTATGGTGGAGGCTTGCTGCTTCACCTCCTGGAGCTGTGCCTCCAGTTTCCTTAGCTCTGGATCTTCTGCAAGGTGCTCATAGGTATACGCACTTAGATTTCTTAATTTCTTACACTCTGAGGCCAATGCCCTGATTCTTCCTACTATGTTCCTGGCAGCCTCTTCCCTTTGATCGCGCACTTCTTGCGGAGTGCTCGACACTGCTTAGATTTCTAGCTCCATTACTCTTGCTTGAAGCTACTGAATGGCTTCAGCGAGCTTCCCCACTTGAATCTTAGTGCACTCTCATTCCTCCTGTGCCAATCCCAACACAGAGTGAAGTGCTCTTGTTACTGCCTCTCTGACCTCGATCTGTTCTACAAGCAACTGGTCTTTTTCTTTCTGCATCTTCTCTTTGTCCTCTTCGAACTTCGCCCTAATGTCATCTTTCTCTTGTTGTGCAACGCGAACTTTCTCTAAGGCCTCCTCCTTTTCTTACTTTAAGGCATCTGTGGCCTCTTCCTTTTATTCTTGGACTCAACGGAGTCGAGCCTCAGTTGCATGTGCTAGACTTCATAATTGGGTGGGCTCATCCCCCAATTCGACACTTTGTATTGACAATGGTGCAGTAGACACTGTGTGGCTCGAATGGATAGCTTGTTGGATGTCTTTGAGATCCTTCTCTATTCTGTCATACATCGACTCCTGCTTTGCTTCATGTCTCTACAAGATGTCTTCTAAAGCGTCCTTTATAGCTGTGATGATGAGCTCGATATCATCGATTGTGAGCACATTCTGTGACTTAGGTTTATTGGCTCGAGTCTTCTTCCGTGCTGAGAGTTTCTGTGGAGAAACCTTTCATTTCTTCGATGTCTCAGCCTCTATAAGGGGATCCTTTGGCGGTGTTACTTCCCCCTTTTCTTGATTGTCCCCTTATTCCCCTTCTTCCTCTTGGTTTACTTTGTCTCTTCCTCCTTCTACAGGTGATTTAGGTGTAGTTTCCTCTTATGTGTTTTGCTTCTCATCACTTTCTATGTCTTGTACTTCCTCCTTCTCCTTTTTCTTCTTTTTCTTTCCGTTGCTCTGTCCATCATAATCGGTGTAGGTAACCAAGGGACTTCCGATGATGTTGGGGTCAGAGAGTTCGACATCTTCGATCGGTACAAGGAATTCGGTTGGCCATTCCTTAGTGATATCTTCCATGTCTTCCTCAGTTAACTTATAGTAAGACTACAGCTCCTCCTTGCTTTCATCCCTACGTGCAGTGATGTAGATGAAGTGTCGGTCTGCGCGGAACTTCGCGAACGGTTTGTACTGATGGAGTGTATTTGGGGTCATTCTGGGGAAAGATTCAATGGCGTGCGTCAGTTTTATGTAGTAGGCGTGGAACACCATGTTCAATTCCCACTACTTCTTCATATCACTCGTGTACCACAAGGTGGAGAACCTTGAGGCCAATGGCTCTGATGGCTTGACTTCGGGGAAGGCTGCTCGTTCTGACATTTTCTAGGTGACAAATGCAATTAAGATAAGTAACCAACTAAAATGAAACTCGTACCCTATAATTTTTGAACCTGTGAAGTAAAGCAATGCATATAGATTCTTAAGAAAAACAAAATTTAATCAATGGCTAATACACATAGTAGACAGATTTATATCGGAAACCCTCAACCGGGAAAACCTTTCTTATATTCATTATATCGAATTTCACCATTCACCATACAATATATACAATGTTTTTAGGTATTTCGTAGATACCAAAACCCTAATCCCTTAATCCGAGATTAATTTAGAAAACCGCTAAAAGTAGCAAAAACCACCCCCAAAAAAATTTTGGGGCGCTTCCCCGAACGCTAAGTGTAACTAAGGGGGGGCATACCTATCCCCCCTTGGGACCCCCCTAGGAAAGCGCCCGACACACACGACACAAAGATCACTACTAAAGGGATCATCAGACGTAGTTGTCGAATCTGACGTGCCCACACACACACATGCAAATAATATAACACATACCCAACATACCCCTGGTCCTACGATTCATGACAGTCCTTCTCCAACTCGTTGACAAGGTAACTTACCCAGTTCATCTACATTCCTTTTACACACTTCCCTGTGAGGTCGACTACGAACCGTGTGACTTGTGTCGTCCGGTTCTTTCTGATGAGCTTTCCTTCTATAAGCTGACAATCTAGGCGCACTGTGCCATCCTGGATGAAGGCTACCTTGTAGCCTCGCTTCCCCTTCTCTACATCGCCATAGGCTTCTTTTATACACTGGACCAGGGTGCGATCTGCGACCTTCCCTGGGTAGAAATGGTGAGGGTCCGTTCCTTGCATGCTTAATCTAGTGATCAATTGGATCGATGTCAGATCCACAGTCACACACCTATCAAGCCACATATACCCTCCATGGTAGCTCTACAGGAGAAGTTTAACGCAAGCGTTAACCTCCTGATGTCGACCAAAGTGGGGGATCTTCATCATGTTCAAGATTGTCGATCTTGCGATCTCCTTAATCCATGGCTGGGAGACTATCTTGGGCTTCTTCCCAGTCATCTTCATCAGGTACCTATGCGGCACGAGCATCGCATAGTTCTTTCGGTCTCCAAGGTTGAAGTCATTGATATTCAAAGTTGGGATCAGTCCCAACTGTGGTCCAACTGCGCGTATCCCCTTCCGGAGGTACACACTGATAAACGTATATTCAAATTCACACAGGACACTGTCACGGTTAACTGCACCAGCTAGAGGCGGGGTGTAGTCAGGCAAGACCGACGGCATCTACTTCGCGTTAGCCATATCATCGCGGTGCTTGCTTCTTTTCTCAACAGTGTGGCCAGAACTCCACCCACTCGATGGGGATGCTTGCAATCCTCTAGTTGGCGATTCATGTGTTCCTACAGAAATGACTTTCTTAGTCATGAGGTCGACAAGTATCTCTTCCACAAACTTCTCTATTGTGCTACGCTCGCCCGACATTCACACTTGTAATAAAATAACTCGAGTAGGCGAACAAACAATCAAGGGAATCAAATGAATGGCGAGGTCTAGATAGCACAACGCAATATGCAATCAATTCTCTATTAGCTCAGATATCTCAGTTTGCAAAAAGGGGTCCCGACGCAGTGTCCGACGGGTTAAATAAGCGACGTCGTAATGGATTCCTCCAATGGGTAGGAATGCCTAGATCAATACGAATCCACCCGTTATGGCGCGGTCTCAACGGTCCAATGGTGATCTTTCCATCCATAATTGCGTTTATAGCCATCCTGGAGCATCATTCTAATGGTCGGGACGCCTCCAATGGTCATATAGATTCATCGTGGTGAAGTCCCATTCTGCGCAGTTCTGTTATTCTAGCGAGGTTCAAGTTCTGCAATCCTGCCTTCTACAAAGTCTTCTCTGGAACTTCCTGTAGTTTTTCTAACTTTTCTTTCTTCTTACTGAGCTTTCTTTCCTTCTTCCCTGTGATCTGAGTCTCTGTATTCCTCTTTCCATTCTTATTTTTACGTTCCTCTAGCATAGTAACTTCACACTGCGGATGTTCTTTCATATGGTTCAAATGTAATACCTCTTCTCTTATTATTTCCAGGCTGGATGTACTTCTTTCCTGCATGAACAAGTTATTTAAGCCTTCTTTTGTTCTTTCAACTTCAACAACTACTTCTCTTGCCCTTTGTTGCTTCGATTGATCCTCTTGTATTATTCGCTCTATTTTTCTAGCTATGAAGTCCCTCAGTTCTTTCCTTTTCTGTTCTGTAGCCTCTTCATCTGCTTTTCTTCTGAGCTGATCCTTTTCAATCCAGGTCTTTCCTAACAAAAGTGTAAAAGGGTCGATGTTCTCCACAAACTTAATGATTTAAAATTCTTCTTTGGTTGATGTTCCATGGGCCATCATAGGTACATTAGTAACTCTTCCACATAGGGTTATCATCTTTCCTTTAAATAATCCTATCCTTCCCAATGAAGGAACCATAACAGGCTTTCCCAAAATTTCCCAAGTGCTTTCTGGCATAATATTCACCTGTGTTTCCTCATCCAAGACACAATCTATGTCGAAGTCTCCTATTCTTGTTTCTATGCATTGTTTTTCTTTCAAGATCTCTGGTAAACTGAAGTCTCTATGATCATCCATTTCTTATTTTAACTATAATAATATAGTCTCTGATTCTTTTTGGTTCTCTAACATATCCTTAGCCTTTTGACCTTATTTATAGTTTTCTTATCTCAGGTTCATCTTTTCAACTTTAGCAATCATTCTTGGGCAATCGTCAACTTCATTACCAATAACTTTACAACAATGACAAATAGGACCTATACTAGGGCATTCCTTAGCAAGATGTCTCGGTCTTTTGCAGTTATAACACAGTGTCAATCCTCTCTTTCTTTTAAACAATCCCCAACCTTTCCTGTACTGTGCACTGGGATCACAATGATGGACCTGCAATCTGCAAAAACTATTTCTAGGTTCCTTCATCCACTTATTAGTCCAAAAAATCTTTCTATGCATAGGAATAACATATCTTTCACTATATTTATCAAATTTATTCAAATCTATTCTTTCTTCCAACTATGCCCTAGTTTTCAGACTAGGACAAAATCTATCAAACATACCTAGATTCATACTTTTGAAGAAAACATTTCCACTTATCTTACCTTTACTAGAGCATAAGGCTTTAAGATCTTACCTCTTTTCATCAGATTGAGTTTCTTTCTTAGCACAGAGCTTCGCAAATCAAGTAGAATACTACACTACAGCAACAGATCTATGCATAGAGCTTTCTCTTTTCTTCAGTTCGCTAGCAATCACAGTTTTAGGTCCCGACAACAAAACCATTTGTTGTCACAGGGGTAGACCCAGGGTTCAATGCTTCAATAGTGCACCAACAAAACCCTAACTACCGGCCCTTTCAGCAACACCTGCGAAGAAGATGAAGTCTCACCCAAGGTAGAGGCAACAGGTTTACAGGACTCAGATGTCTACAACTGATCTGGGACAAAGATTTGTGATTACAACAACTTAACATAGCGCTTAGCCAATAACATGCATTAGTTATTAAACCTTATTCACATTGCAGGTTAAATCCTTATTACAGATCAACGCAGTAATAATCAAGATTGAGCACATCTAATCATTTAGCACATAACATCAAATCAGATCTAGCATTCACCATACATAAGCATTAAGAATCCATATATCTATCTATCATACATCAAGAATAGTGCACTAAGAAGATAAATACATAAACAATATGAACAACATTGCACAAAGCACATCAAGACAGGATATACCTGGTTCACGCTAGTGTGGGGCTATGTCCACCAACTCTTCTTCTTTGTTATTAGTCTTCAAGATTTCTACATTCTTCTGCTCCTATGCACAAAGCCACAGAGCCAACTCCGCAAAGGACAGGAGATCTGCACGCACTTCGCCAGATCCTGCTTCCCCGAATCAGGTCAAGGCACAAAGCCTTACACGATCTGTCTGCACAAAGCCTCTTACAATTACTTGCACTTAGCTCTACAAGTCTCAATACACAGTATGCACAAAAGCCAACAACTGTTCTTTGCACTTAGCAATCTCTACTTAATCTTGCACGAAGTCAATCACACAAGTAACTCGTCTTTCTTGCACAAAGCCACACACACACACACACTACTTCTTACATTGCCTAGCTATCTATTTATACATTACAAAGAGGGCCTAAACACGGGTAAAACCATGGGCCGGCATCCCATACCCTTTACATAAACCCAAAAATCCCAAGAAGCCCACAAAACGAATGAGATCTTGCGATCTCAGCTCTGCCTGGGTGCTCCATCTTCGACCAACCTATCGAAGTCCCAAAAGGGTCAAACATGACCAATGTTCTCTCAAAACTTGGTCGAGGGCCAACACTTTGTACCTTTCAAATTTTACTATGTTTGATTTTATAAAAAGATATTCATCAAACATTGCATCTTTGTCCATGATGATTTTGTGGGCAGTAGGATCCCACAATTTGCATCCTTTAACACCATCACCATAACCAACAAAGATCTACCTATTTGATCTAGGTCCTAGTTAGAATGCTGATAAAAAACATAAGCATCACAACCAAATAATTTCACATTTGATTAATCACCAGATGACCTGTTCATACCTCTTCCAGAATCTTCTAGTCTCTTGCAATTGATGGTGACTGATTTACTAGATAACACAACCTCTTATGCCCACAACTCTTGCTGCAACTTGGCATTACTGAGAATGTCGCTTCGATTCCAGCTTCCTTGAAATTCCATGAAGATGAACCTGCCTCCATTATATATTTTCAAACACTTGATTGACCTGCCAATGCTCATTTCACTATAAAGCTCATCAACCTTTCTACAAACCCACCTTTCTATCCTGGATAGCTTATGCTCCACCTCAAACTTTACATTCGAAAGCTTGACCAAATATGACCAACACCACGTGAACCTTTGTTGCTCACCTCCCGGTACCTTACAATGGAGGCTCAATGCTCCACCTTGACATCAACATTCCCTTGACCCAATCTGATCAAGCTGGCCAAGTAAACCTTCACCACTCACCTCCAGGCCCATTTATAATGGAGTTCACCAAGCCTTTAATAGGATTCATTACATGCAATCCATGGACATAATACCACATGATACTCCAAAAATAAACCACGTGCTTTGACCTAAAAAACATATTTAACTCATTGACTCTTTCACCAAGTCAAGATTAACCCAACATACATGCCCCTCACATCTTCAATCTACCAAAATACATGTCTAAAATTTTAGTAGGTGACCCAATAAACTAGGGGTATGCATGCCTATCAAGGTCTTACATTCGTATATCCATTTACATGCAATCGATAATTTTACTAATATATATATGTGTGTGTGTGTGTGTGTGTGTGTGTGTGTGTGTTTTCTTTTATGGTGACTCCACCATCAACGCTTAATGTTGCTAACAAATCTTGTATTTTAAGTTTCCACAATTCAAAATTATTATTACCATTAATTTTATCAACCTCGAATCTAGTATTTTTTTTTTTAAATATATTTCTCCACAATATATATTTTCCTTTCAAAATATATTCTTCCTCATAAACAAATAACTAGTGGAATTTTATTTTTTTTATTTTTTATTTTTCAAATTTGCACCTTCATGGTTTCCAATCTTCGCGGCCTTCACAAGAGTTTGCAAGGAAATCTTTCACTTAGTATCCACTCGATCTTAGAGTACAAATATGCCAATAAAAAATCCAGCCTCCTCAAAGAATGCTCTGCTTAACATCCGTGGATTTCTTCTCTATGCAGTAGATGACCTCAGTGCAACCCTTCCTTAGACCAAACTTTCCTTCTACTTCGCTTTGATACCACTTGTTGGGATTTAGATCCCGAAACAATAATTAAATGCAAGAAATATGACAATATAGACAAAACAACCGTTCAGATAACACACAAGTTTTATGTGGTAAAACCCTGACAATGTGTCAAGGAAACATCCACGGGGCAAGATATCGATATCTCTTATTATTCAAGATAGGCTTACAATCGCTTACCCCTACCAACCCAAATACATCTCTCGGGCTTGATAGATATATATCTATCTTGGAACTGTTACATAGTTACATAGTTACGCGAACTACCACCAGTTATACAAACTAACATAGTTATGAGAACTACCACCACTTATACAAACTAACATGGTTACGAGAACTACCACCAGTTATGCAAACTTCCACCGGTTTGTAAACCAACATCACTAAATATTTACATAAGTAAATTTCAGTTTTACATTTTCTTTTAATTGATTGTTGTCACATTTTAACAAAATAGAAGCTGTGAAATTCATTATTTCATGAAGTTGTGAACTACCACTCCCACCAATGCACTTTCATCATGATCTTCTCCCTCCCCATTGAAATGAAACGAATGTTGCCTCTCCCTTCCCTCTATTGTATTAGATTGTATTTATAGAATTTTACAACATGAAATTGGAGTGCTCTAGGTATTTAATCTAGCTTCTAGAGTTATCATTACTGACACTCTAATAAACAATATCATTCTTCTAACACTCCCCCTTAATGTTTATTAGAGGTAACAACATTAACAATGTATTTCTTTTTTGTTGCTCTAGTTCATTTTCATCTTGGCCGAATTCCTCTGTGCCATATCTTCATCTTTGTCTCCAACTTTGTCATGTTTTCATCTTCACGTGTTATCATCCTTAGGCTTTATTCATCATTGAACTTCATCCTTAGGATTTCTGCTCAATCATTTTGTGCTAACACAAGCTCATTGTTGATGTCCATATAATAAAAATCCATCTATCAAAATACATGGGTTTACTGTAGTTGTACGCACTAGTTCTCTAGGAAACCTTTTCACCTACATGGTTCATCAACATGTCAGACTCATTTTTAATCCTCACTTGGTCCCAACATTTGAACACTTTGAGATTAACACACTCTTCCCCCTCTTCAATTGAAGATTCATCTTATCCAATTCAACATCAATCTAGCATATAGATACACCTACCACCCCTATAGCTATCCAAGTGGCTAATTCCACAACTTAACACTACAACCTCTCTACTTATAAGAGAAAATCACATCATATGATTACATACACCATTGCACCACAACTTTGCATACACAAAACTTACAACTAACATGGAAAATAAAACCTAACTATGACTAGGCATTAAGAATTGGGCCAACCAATAAAATGTAAACACCTTTAATATGCCTTAGAACAATATGCTTAATATGCTTAATGACATCCACCTCAATTAAAAAATACCTTTCCCTTTTACAAAAATTAAGATCATTATCATGTCTATCGTTTAAAATTAAGATCATTATCATGTCTATCGTTTAAATCTTATTGTAATGAAGTCTATATTCTTCATATATACCCTATTATTGATATTGATATTCCTTACATGGAAAAATATTTTTAATTGAAGTGTTGACAATGTGAAATACTTAACATTACATTAATTTACATTAATTTGGCAAAGTGACTTGAGTCACCAAAGATCAACTTTGATCTTAACATACAAATTCATTATCACTATTATAAAAATTTGACAAAGTGACTTGACCCAACAAAGGTCAACTTTAATCTTAAACATACAAATTCATTATCACTATTCATTTAAATATACAAACTTTAAAAAAATATATGCTCAGTTCTCACTGATGCACATACGATTAATACAATTACAAAGCGCATCATCGAAACGAGCGTTTTAATAATAGCCTCTGTGATTCCCATTGGCGAATTGACCCTCTAACCCATTGTGCTTCATTTTTCCGCAGACTTGTGAGTTCTTTGCCGAGTGAGTGACCAGTGGTCGTGCTGGAGTAGGTAGGCGACTAAGCCTCCTTTGACTTGACTACGAGGCCATCATCCATCCATATCCTGTTA
>ML800986.1:178316-189139 GCA_009831015.1 Picea engelmannii
TGGGCGCGCCTCTATCTTCCTCCTCCTCCTCCCCATTCTTCCCCAACTACAGCCACACGGCTGCCCGTACTCTTCTACTTTCATGGCGGCGGCTTCTGTTTGTTTGGCCCGCAGAGTCCCGTTATCCACCGCTTCTGTGTAAAGTGGGCAGCCGATATAGGCGCCCTCATCGTTTCCGTCCACTACAGATTGACTCCCGAGCATCGCCTTCCTACTGCTTATCACGATTCCATCTCCGCTGTCCAGTGGGTGCATTCCCAGTCCAAAAGCACAGGCAGGGGAGAAAGATCCGATCCTTGGTTCGATTCCCATGCCGACTTCTCCAAGGTATTCCTCATGGGAGAAAGCGCAGGAGGGAATATCGCGCATCGTGTGGCAATGTGGTCTGGCGGGCAAGATTGGAGTGGAGATATGCGAATAAGAGGATTGATTTTGCTGAATCCCTTTTTCGGAGGGGAGGCGCGGACTGAGTCCGAGACTAAAGAGAGGCAAGAGATCCCACTTCTTTCAGTGGAACACACGGATCTGATGTGAAGGCTGGCACTCCCCGCGGGAAGCAACAGAGACCACCATTTCTGCAACCCACTTGCTCCCCACACCGGAGCGCTGGATGTTTGGTCACTTGCAGGTACCCTACCACCGACGGTTATGGTTATCGGAGGGCGTGACATTTTGAGGGACAAAGAATTGGAATACTGTGAGTTTCTCAAGAAATGCAGTAAGCAAATCATTGAAATTGTGGAGTTTGAGGAGGAAGATCATGGCTTCACCGTCCTCAAATTAGAACAGCCGAACTCAATGAAACTGATAGAGTACGCTTCCCATTTCATTAAATCCGCAGCTTGAAATCGATACTCCACAGCCCAAGGAATGCTCGTTCGATCCTATTTCATTCATGAAAGTTAAGTTTATATGCATGCCTGTGTTTATGTGCTGGAAACAGCAATTGCAACTGTTCCTTCAAAGCTTCAACCGCACAGGCCCTGTGGCTTCAACGGTTTGATTGAAAAATAAGAGTTTCTTCTTTTTACAAGTGATTACCTTTTGAAAAGAAAAATGTTTTGCATATTTGTTGTAACTATAACTAGCACAGTCACATAATTGTGGCTGATCAACGTCCAAAGGCTGATAAGAGGAAAAGAATCCTTAAAAGAATATATTAAATTTTATTATTGATTAATAAATAAATGGTTGAGCTTCATTTATTTGGTATTAATATTTTAATTTATGTTAATCACTTACGTGGCAATCAATGAGCTATCAAAGTAATTTTTAAATATAATTAGGTAAATGTAAAAAAGTAAACACATAAACGGATGTTTTCATAATAGCTAGGAAGTTAATGATTGAAATCACAGCCATTTATTTTGTGTGACTACTAAGAATATTCCAGCCATATTTAATCCTGTCCATAGAAACCTTATTAAGCACTAAACCCCTATTAAATCTGCCCATTGTCAATAGATGTACACCTTTCGACATAACAATGTTGTAGATAAAAAAAACACAACCCATGAGATAGTAAAATTGTTGAGACGTGCCAAAGGTCAAAGAAACACAATAACACTTGAAATTGACACATTAAAACATTGCTCTCCCCTTTTTTTTTTTTTATTAAATTAATATTTATAAAACTCCAAAATTTCTCTTATTATAGAACCCTAAAATTAGAGTTACCAACCTTTCTTATCATTAGAAAATAATCTATTTATCCCCTTTATCACGGTTTCAAGGTTAAAAGCTCAAGAAGAACCAAGGGAGGAAGCTTTAAGGAGAAAAGGGTTTAGTATTTCGGTCATATTTACATTTATAGAAGGGGAAAAATCTCCACCTGGTCATACCATGGTTTAGTGGGAATTATGGAATAAGTCACGTCGTATTGATATTGATGAGTGAATTGAATCCCTTGGCCATTAATTGATCGACCTCTTTTGATGACACAAAGAATTTCAGATCTTGCTAGTGTGTTTCTTGCCTACTTGATGTTGCATTTTAAATACAACCAATTAAGAAGATCAATTGTTATATTCATGTGAGTTTTAAGGAAGATATAACAGGGAGTCATACTAAAACAACCAAGACGTCCCAATGTCTATCACACTCCACATGAATCTATCTCCCTTGTTTCACTTATTTAAGTGAGCATTATACCAATGCATCAATATCTCCCATTGGATAGATAATGGATCTCTCAACTAAGACACCTTCGACATAAGAGATATCCTTTAGATTAGTGCTCAACCATGAAAATTTGAAGTTTGGCTCACTCTTCTTCCTGGTTTGATGGCCATATAGATGTGATATGAATGTCTATTGTCTACCTACTTAATAACATTCACTTGAAACACAAAGATTCATGCTATTGGGTGAGTCCTTATTCAATGGCCATATAGATGTGACATGAATGTTTATTGTCTATCTACCTAATAACATTCACTTGAAACACAAAGATTCATATTGTTGGGTAAGTTCAAAGATTCATGTTATTGGGTGAGTTTTTATTCATGCAAGTGGGAAAAAAAAAAAAAAAACTGCATTTAATACACAAAATTCAAAAAGTATTTTAATACATAAATATAATGATTGCATCTTAACTTTGAAATGATTTCAAATTCAAGTCTTTAAGATCTTTAAAAAAAAAATTTGATAAATAATAAATATTCTTTAAACTTCATCGTTATCTCAATCAGAAAGAAGAGGAAACATAACAACCTTAAACAAGTCTTATTCATGTGAATGAAAACAAATTAAGACAATATCATAAAATCAATATCAAATACTAGTTCTAAGCTCCCACTATGCAATTGATTGAATCTTCTCTAATTAAAATGGTTAATCAATTTAATGAGTTTAGTGTTTGGATTTTGTAAGTTAGTTAGAGGTAACAAAGTGATGCCATCCTTAAATCCAAGTTATAAAATGAGGGGAAGATCTATAAATGTATTTTTTCCCAATCATAGAGAGTAAATTAAGTATGAAATTAGATTTTATGTTTCAAATACTAATAATATATTTTGGTTGATATTGTATGGTTTAATGTTTTAACAATTTTTTATAATTAAAATATATATTTGGTTGACATTCTCGATATAAGTTTATTTTTTTTATTAATATCTTTCATCATGTACCATTAATATCTCTCATTATGGACCATGTTGGCAAAACTTAAGATTGTTTATTATAGGAAATATTTTAATAAATGGTGGAGATTTGTGTATAAATATTGATGAGTAGAAAGGATGCAACAACAAAGATAGAGATGTAGTAAAGTTTTGGAATGATAGATTGTTTCTCTCATAACAAGTCTATATGCATTTACTAGTGAATTGTTACTTGTACAATTATTTTTCATTTAAATTAATTAAATCTTTGAAATGTTGAAATTTTTAATAATAAAATTTTCAATGTTGATTTTTAAATGTGAAATTTATTAAAAAAAAATGATAATATTTTCAAAAGTATAAAATGTTGATAATTAAAATGTCCTTTAATTTCTTAAATGAAGTGTTTTTAATAACTTCATATTTAAAGTTATATTTATTATGTAAATAATGTAATATATTTTTTTGTTTAATTAACATTTTGTTTCTTACATTTATTTTTCTTTTTCTTGTTTGTTAGAATTTAGAATTTTTTAGATTTATTTTAAATTTTTTTGGAAAATTCCAAGAACAAATTTAAGTGAGATTCAAATTATGTTTTTTAGTATGAATTTAGCTAAACACCTAAAAAAATTGACAACAACTTGTTCAAATAACCCCTTGGAATTTACAATTTCAAAGTTAGATTTCTCATACCAAGAATAAAAACATTGAAAAAAATGCTAATTGAAATTTTTTGTCTTACATTTTGTTTCATTATATTCTCAAATTATTTATTATATTTCACAATCTTAGAAAGTTTTAATTTTTTATACTTATAATTTAAAAAGAAAGATATTATGGAAAAAGTTGTTTATAATATTCTCTATGTCTCTCTACTGTATAGGAAATTATCTAAGACCTAACACTTGATAGGAAATGGATCTGAACAAACAAATGGCTGTAAGATTGATTACCTAAGTGCAATTTGACAATTAATGAGGTTGTATAAAATAAAATGTAAATGTAAATGAGACAAAAGAGATGAAAACTAAGAATTAAATAAAATAGAAAATGAAAATCAGAGAGAAAAGACTAAGGAATGGGAAATGAAAGGTCTGGCCTATTAGCCTTCCCATTACATTGACTCTCCCTATATCTTCTTGTAATTTGACTCTCAAAGATATTTTGGGCTAATTGTTGGTGAAAGAGGGGAGGATGTGTAGAAATCCATGACTGCATTGTAACTAGAGATGGATAGAATACTAAATTTGAGTGACCATTGAGTGTTGGTTTTCCCATTTGTGTTTCTAGCGTAAACATTGTGTCTTTGTGTGATGAAATTTTCTCAATGGAGGTGTTAATTGTTGTTCTTGAGTTATTGGTGATTTCTTTGTGTTTACAATGATTCTTGTAGTTGGATTAATGGATCTAAGGATGAATTCCTAGTTATGGTTCTATTATTTCACTCATAATTTCATTCTCCACTAATATTTGATGAATTCCAGCAACTCTGTATTACTCAACATTCATCTTACTTTGGGATATGAGATTAAGGGCTACCATGAGATAGTTGTTGCAATTATCTAGTAGAGTTTCTAAATTTAATTTCTAAGGAACAACAAAATTCAATCCTTAAGATTAATGGTATCATAACCCAATGTTCATACTGTGCCTGAGTGATTACATGAGGCCATAGGCTAGTGATTCTACTGTAAGGGGATCACACATATTTTTTGATTTATCTTTGGAGTTGTGTGTAGGATGCACAAGCCATAAACAACCTCATATTTATCTAATTGAGGTCGTACAAAGTGGTGGTTGGATGTATACATGTAGGCACTGGAGCGTGTGTAGAATGGAAAGTTTAATTGCTTGGAAAATAGTTTGCTCTCTTCTTTTGACCATATCTTGATTTTTTTGCTAGAGATAACCATAGGATGGATCAAATGAATTAGTAAATTGTTGAAGACTTAAACAAGTGTTCCACCTAATACTTGTATGTGAAATATTTTCATATGGTCTTCCAATCATTGGGGAAATGCACTAGATTATGAGTATTTTTTTCATTGAAAATTCTAAGTTGAAGCTTGAGCCTATACATATGAAACATGGAAGTGAGGGATTGGTATTTCTTCTTTATTATCAATCATTTCCATTAAGTGAAGTAGTGGTGTCCCTTGTATTTTTTTTGGAGAAATCAATTTCACCAAATTTTCCATTTTTTTTGGTCATATACAAGGAAATTGATTCCATGAGTCCAAGTCTACAGTAGAGTGTGCAAAATACACAAAAAGGTAGAAGTGTTGGGCCACATATTTGAAAAGTAAAGTGCATATTGTAGATTTCATTGCAATGAGAATGTTATTGCTATGCTAGAGTGAGTTCCAATGGGCATAGAGTTGTATAACATAACTCTTTTGAATCTCCTACATGAATATCGTTGGCCATGCTAAATGTTGGATTCTTTCATTCTCATCAATATTTTGACTTATGCTGATTTCACTTTACAATATGTGGTGTGTGTGAAGTAACTAGCCTAGAAATAAAGCACTGTAATCAGAACTAAACACCACAATGAACCATGATGATGTTTCAATATTGATCATGTAGAGAGGACTAGTTTAGTTGGATATCACCGTGCAAAGAAGTTGCATCGAGATCAAAGTATTTTCATAGGAGTGATTACTATTGTTCTATTATCTAGTTGATGTGTGTAGGTTACACTAGAGAGTAGGCCATGCCTATAATCCTAAAGGGATGTTGCACTCAGAACTAAACCAAGAATAGAAGCCTTGTATCCATTTATAGAACATATATCTCTACATAAATTATAAAAACAAAGACTGGAAATTTAATACCCAAAAGTGTCTGTGTTGGTGAAACGAGTGGGTTGTAAGTCCCTTGTTTATGGATCATAAGGTATCAAAGTAGTTGAATCCTTGAAACAAATTCTATAACTTTCAAGAGAAAACAAAATCAATGTGGATAAATAATAGAAGAGATAAATAATTGAAGAGTTAAAAAACTTCATCAGGAAAATCCAAGAGGAAAGTCAAAATTGGAGGTAGAAAGAAGATGAGCTAGAAAAATATCTTATAAAATGCCAAGACTCCTTTGCCACCATGAGGGAATAATTAGACAGGAGCATATTTAAGCTTGTGCAATTGGGAGATAAGGTCATCCAAATGGATAATTGGTAGTAGGACATGCTCACTTAGATGATATCTCAATTGTATCTAGAGTTGGGAAAGAAGGAAGAAGCACTGGTAAATCTACACATAGTTTTCCAAGATACCAAGGAAGAAAATACAACTTACATTCTCTTAGCACTGAGAGTCACCCTAATATTGCAAGAGGATAAGCATGATACCCATTAGAATGTTTGGTGGATGTTGGTTTTATGAGTGGAGGTCAAATGGACAAAAATCGGGACAAGAATGATTTTAATCACAGAAACTGGACAAGCAATGCACAAGGAAGTGAGGGCCTCATTAACTTTAGTCAGTGATTTGATTTTAAGGGTGGGAAGAAGGAAGACTTAGTGAGAAAGGTGGACAAGTCTTCCATGGGCATCCGACTTTCAAGCAGCTTGGTGAAGAAAAACTCAGGCTCAAGAGCACTCTTGAACTCAAGTTTCAGACGCTGAAATACGTCATAGTAGCATAATGATCAAACCTACATCACAATGAAACTACAACAACTCGAATGGATCCTCCATGCCCGAGCCTTTCAGCATAAGGGGAAATAAGATAACAAGGAATATGACTAAAATCGGTCACGACACTACTGTAATCAAATCTACATTACAATATAATCACAACCCTCAACTGGATCCTCCATGCCCGAGTGTTTCAACACAGTTTAAACAAAGAGATGAAAGAAGCTTACTTCTATTAATGCGAAAGTCTCAAATTTGATACATAACCAGAGAACAGTTATGGCATCAAAATATTACAAAATAGGGAGCTCTGCTAAACCAGTTGACGACCTTAACAAAATCTTGATCTGAACTATTTATACTTAGATTACTCCACGACTACCAGCAGTGTGATTTGGTCATCCCATTTAAGGCTTTACGTCTGTGTCTTCTTTTGTCAGATTGTGCATGCATCCTCTTGTCAGACACGAGCTCAGATCAGCATGGCCATGCAAGAAAAACCATCCATAGAGGTACCTCGGGCTGACAGTTCTGTCTCCACGGCTAGACCTTCCATGTATTCTATTTATGGAGTGAGTCGAGGTTTCAACCGCCACTCATTTTTCATTAATTGTTTTTCTCGAGATCGCAATGAGGCTTAATGCCTAGGGGGCGGCCACACACTTCTCTTGGATAGGACGTCTTATAAGCACATGATTGTGGGGTCGTCAAAAGTGGTTTGAATTCACACTGCTTTTGAGCCTGCAATTCACCACCTTCCGCCATGTAGCTCTTTCACTATACCACGGTTTTGATTGCAGTATCGCTCAAGAATTTTATCAATCAAGCAAGTTGTGTCCCCACAATGAAGCATGGTTGTCAATCTGGTGCAAATCCACGATCTGGGAAACCCTACTACTTTTAGCACCACCACTGAGGTTTATCCACCCACCAACTCTAGGATCCATTAAAAACCGCGCATGGAGATGGCTCTAATAATGGTGCTTGAACAAGAACACCTCCCGGAGGATGATCTCCCACAGCTGACGGGGCAACCTAACGTCACTATGCTGACATGTCACGGGCGGAGGGGTGACATGTGTCACTCAAAAATGAGTTTGAAGATATGTCTAAAAATTCTTGAAATGAGTGCCATGTGTCAGCGCTAAATGGATGTCACGTGTCTCTGACATATGGGTGCCAAGTGTCATGCATGATGAGAGTGCCACATATCTGAACTAGTGACTACCACCTACTTTGGCACTTCAAAGCTCGGGGGTGGTCTGCGTGTAGAGCTGGACCTCTAAAGTGAACGATGACCGTTGATCTGAGGAGGACACACAATGCTTGATCTTTAACTTCGAGGCTTCTGTTGGGTGCTAGACTTTGCAAAAATTCGATCTGCTAAATACACGCGAGCCGCTGATCTAAACTGCTCCTGGGATCTTCGTCGTTGAAAATTGAACCCGACCGTTGCTTGCAGTTTAAGCCCGAAATGGGCTGCTTTGAATGATGTGTTTTGTGATTAAGGATGATACTTGTGCAAACAAAGGACTTGGACGACCTGCTATGAGATTAATCAATGGAAAACAAGATGACCAGTAATTCAACCAAAATCACGATATGTGTTCATCCTTTAAAGAAAACAGAAAAACCTTGAGCCGAGGATCAGTCAAACAATATGCTAAGGAAAACTAGATCATTGATCGGAAAGGGGAATTGACTTTATCAACCAGAAGGGGGAAAATTCCTAGGAATGGTGTGCAGAAAAGAGAGAGGCAGAGCAGATGTGCAGACTTGGGTTTTCACAACAAACACATCCGACCTTCGACAAATTTATGTGATAACATTTGGCTCCATAGGGGATGGCATGCTCCCTGCAAGCTGCCAAGAATGGGTAATTCTAGTGGAAAGCCAATCACGACTTAGACAAAATACTTTTTCAGAAAATGCCCATTGACAGGGCCACCCAAAACTTCGAAATCCTCCAAGTTCTTCAATTTATAAGTGTTGTTTGGAAATACCTTAGAAGTCTTGAAGAGACCAATCCATAAGGATTTGAATTTACCATGTTTTCCTTTTTCTTGTTTGGGGGCATCTCATTTGAGCACCAGATCTCCCAGCCGAAAATCTTCCCTACTTGCCCCCTTGTCAAAAGCTTGTTTTATTTTTTGCTGATGGTCTCGAGCTTTATCAAGCAGCTGCTCCCTAGTCTGTTGTACTTCTACCAATTGTTGTATCCTCCTGACCATATCATCAAGTTCTCCTTGGTAGTCCTGGAGGAATTTGGCCACAGGTAAGGCAAGTTGAGAAGGAAAGATAACCTCAACCCCATACACAAGCTGAAAATGGGAAACACCAAGTGACGTCTTTGTTGTAACTATGTCGACCCATAATGAAAATTTTAGCTTTGAGTCCCAGGACTTATTGTTGTCTTCTAACAACTTCTTGATGATCTTTATGAGGATTTTGTTGGAAGACTCTACTAAACCATTTCCCTGAGGGTAGTAGGGAGTAGAGTGGATTAATGTAATTCCATACTGCTCACATAAATTAATTAATGGTTCATCTCTGAAAGAGGTAGCATTGTTTGTAACAATCCTGCTTGGACAACCAAATCTGGACATGATATCTTCAAGGAAGCTTATGATTATCTTGTGGGAGGCACTCCTTGTACGGATGGCTTCTATCCATTTGGTAAAATATTCAATGGAAGTCAAAATCCACTTGTCTCCATTATTTCTAGTCTCCATTATTACTAGTCTCCATTATTACTCGAAGTTGCTACCTTCAAATATCTAATTCAACTACATAAAACACAAAGTACAAAGTTGTCACTTTAAAGACAGATCCAAAACCTCCCTCACCAAGTTTTTTCTCTACTTTAAAATTGGAATTAGCTTCTCTTAGAATGTCGTACTTGAAAATGAGTTATGATTTTCTATAGTATGCAGTAAGATATAATATCTCCCTCACATGTGAGAATAATTACAAGACATCTATTCATTTTGCAGTAAAGAAATAGTTGAACAAGTCTTAAGACACGAGGTAATCAAAGACATATTAGATCCTTCACATTGAATTATTTTGTTGCAATTTTAGGACCTCCAGTCAATATGTCGTCACAATATCCATGTCGACATGATGGGAAACCATCACAATAATGCTAACATAGCATATTGTGGATGTGATTTACACTTAATATTGGAGGGCATGTCTAAACACAATAGATTATGCTTGTTATTATTGGGCATGTCCAAACATAATATAAGCATATTTTTATAAAATTACTCATGCAATTTTGGATTTTGCTAAATGAAAACATGATGTATTAATTTTCATACCACATGCTCTGCTCTTATTAGCATACACTCACCCATTAAATTTAGTTGTATTTGCATAAGTTCACTTGCATTTAAAGGAGCAAATATAAGAGACTTAGTTCATCTTTATAATTGATGTAGCCTTCTTTTGAATAGACAAACATCATATTTCATGGTTCCATTGCGATATGGGGAGAGATTTGAACTTTTCATCAATCTTATACAAAATAATTCTTTTTATCACAAGGCAATCCCCTTTAAACGTTCATCAATTTTGTAGTTAAACATCACATTTTTCAAGAGAATTTAAAAGAGATTTAAACTATGCACATTTCATATATAAACATAATTTTTTTAGTATTTAATCATAAAATAATCTCCACTTAAATAATTTCCACCAAAAACAAGAGACTCCAAGTGCCACATATCTCGTTAATTTGTAATTTTTCAATAAGTGAACAATTTTAATAATGTTGATTATTTTATTTTTAAATTACAAATATTACTTAATCTAAATTAAAATTAAAATGATGTTAGAATTAAAATATTTTCAATAACACAATTTTTTAATAACAATAATTTAATAATCTATTTTAAAATTAAAACTTAACCAAACATGAAATATGAAATTAATATATAAAACATCCTCACATTCAATACAATATTATACAGACTTAAACCACTTATTACTTACATTTTCAATACAATATTACACAGACTTAAACCACTTATTACTTACATTTTGTGTAAAAAACAAAATAGATTGTTTTGTAGAAAAAA
>ML800986.1:189592-206292 GCA_009831015.1 Picea engelmannii
TGAAGAAAGATTACAATGGAAAGCCAAATGGATATTTATCGGTTTCACATTATTCATACCAAATTTCTTGAGTATCTTCACCACATAATTCTGTTGAGATAACCAAAGCTTACCATCTTTTCTGTCTTTATGTATTTCCATGCCCGATATTTGTTTCAATACTCCTAGATCCTTCATTTCAAACATCCTAACCAACTGAGCCAACCTGTTGATCGAAAAAATACTTGTGCTTGCAACAAGTATAACACATGATACCAAGCTAATGAATATACCATAAACACAATAGTCATACTCACTCATTGTAAAATTTGTCTTACCATGGAGGAATCAACTTCTTGTACCATTTTCCTGGCATGCTTCAGGCCATACAATGACTTCCCTAAGTTTGCAAACAAATCTTTTGTTGCGATCCTAAAATAGCCTTTTTGGTTGTTCCATATACATCTCCTTATCCAAAAAATCCATGTAAAACAATTTTAACATCTAGTTGCACTAACTCAAGATCAAGTAACACAACTAGTGCTAACACAACATGCATAGAAACAAGCTTAACAACTAATGAGAAAATTTCATGGAAATGAATACCTTCCAAATACCCTTCTTCTACCAGTCATGCTTTGTGTTGGCACAGGGGCAGATCCAAGGTTCAACGCTTCAACAACGCACCAACAAAACCCTAACTATCAGCCCTTTCGGCAACACCTGCGAAGTAGATGAAGTCTCACCCAAGGTAGAGGTAGGGGGGGTTGCAGGACTTAGATGTATACAACCGAGCTGGGACACATATATGTGATTACAACACTTAACAAAGCGCTTAGCCAATAACATGCGTTAGTTCTTAAACCTTATTCACATTGCAGGTTAAATCCTTATTATAGATCAACACAGTAATAATCAAGTTTGAACACATCTAATCATTTAACACATAGAATCAACTCAGATCTAGCATTCATCATACATAAGCACTAAGAATCCATAGATCTATATATCATACATCAAGAATAGTGCACTAAGAAGATAAATACATAAACAATATGAACAACATTGCACAAAGCACATCAACATAGGATATACGTGGTTCACCCCAGTGTGGGGCTATGTCCACCAACTCTTCTTCTTCATTATTAGTCTTCAAGCTTTCTACATTCTTCTGCTCCTGTGCACAAAACCACATAGCCAACTCCGCAAAGGACACAAGATCTGCGCGCAACTTGCCAGATCCTCCTTCCCTGAATTAGGTTAAGGCACAAAGCCTTACATGATCTATCTACACAAAGCCTCTTACAATTACTTGCACTTAGCTTTGCAAGTCTCAACACACAGTATGCAAAAAATCCAACAACTGTTCTTTGCACTTAGCAATATCTACATATTCTTGCACGAAGCCGATCACACAAGTAACTCGTCTTTCTTGCACAAAGACACACACACACACACACACACCGCTTCTTACATCACCTAGATATCTATTTATACATTACAAAGAGGGCCTAAACATGGGTAAACCCATGGGCCGACATCCCATACCTGTTACATAAACCCTAAAAGCCCCAAAATCCCACAAAATGAGTGAGATCCCGTGATCTCAGCTCCGCCTGGGCGCTCCATCTTCGACCAGTGTGTCGAAGTCCCCAAAATGGTCAAACCAATGTTCTCTCAAAACTTGGTCGAGGGCCAACAGGCCCCCAACACTCACCTATGACTCGTCCCAAATCACTCAGATCTGGGCAGGGCTACTTCGAAGGCCTTGAGCTTAGCTCGAGCTGCCTCAACTTGTTGCTTCGCTAGAACCTCCTTCTCGGAAAACTCCTGAATGACTTGCTCAGTAACAGGCCCTTCTAGGTGTTGTTCCACTATCACAACCAGTTGTTCTAGTTGCGAGCCTTGTCCTTCAAATTATTCAAATATCATGCAGGCTTCGTCCTGCACCAACTGGAGTCTTTGTGTCACTTCCATAACTTTTCTCTGGATAACAGTAATCTGCTACTGGACTATGCGTTTCTCCTACGACCTCTTCATCTTCTCAACAACAATAAGTAGCTTCAGCTGTGATTGTATAGTGGAGGCCTGCTGCTTCACCTCTTGGAGTTGTGCCTCCAGTTTCCTCAGCTCTGGATCTTCTGCAAGGCGCTCATAGGTATACGCACTTCGATTTCTTAATTTCTTACACTCTAAGACCAATGCCCTGATTCTTCCTATTGCGTTACTGGCAACCTCTTCCCTTTGATCGTGCACTTCTTGTGGAGTGATCGACACTACTTGGATTTCTAGCTCCATTACTCTTGCTTGAAGCTACTGAATGGCTTCAACGAGCTTCTCCACTTGAATCTCAGTGGAATATCGTTCCTCCTATGCCAAGCCCGACACAAAGTGAAGTGCTCTTATTACTGACTCTCTGACCTCGGTCTGTTCTACAAGCAATTGGTATTTTTCTTTCTGCATCTTCTCTTTGTCCTCTTCAAAATTCGCCCTAATGTCATCTTTCTCTTGTTGCGCAACATGAAGTTTCTCTAAGGCCTCCTCCTTTGCTTACTTTAAGGCCTCTGTGGCCTCTTCCTTTTATTCTTGGACTCAATGGAGTTGAGCCTCGGTTGCATCTACTAGCCTTCGTAATTGGGTGGGCTCATCCCCCAATTCGACACTTTGTACTGACAATGGCACAGTAGACACTATGCGGCTCAAATGGATAGATTGTTGGATGTCTTTGAGCTCCTTCTCTATTATGTCATACATCAACTCCTTCTTTGCTTCATGTTTCTACAAGATGTCTTCTGAAGCATCCTCTAAAACTGTGATGATGAGCTTGATATCGTCAACTGTGAGCACATTCTGTGACTTAGGTTTATTGGCTTGGGTATTCTTCCGTGCTGAGGGTTTCTGCGGAGAAACCTTTCGTTTCTTCGATGTATCGGCCTCTGTAAGGGGATCCTTTGGCGGTGTTACTTCGCCCTTTTCTTGATTGTCTCCTTCTTCCCCTTCTTCCTCTTGGTTTACTTCGTCTCCTCCTCCTTCTACAAGTGATTCAGGCACAATTTCCTCCGATGTGTTTTCCTTCTCATCACTTTCTATGTCTTGTACTTCCTCTTTCTCCTTTTTCTTCTTTTTCTTTCCGCTGCTCTGTCCATGATATTGGGATCAGAGAGTTCGACATCTTCGATTGGTACAAGGAATTCGGCTGGCCATTCCTTAGTGATATCTTCCATGTCTTCCTCAATCAACTTATAGTAATACTGTAGCTCCTCCTTTCTTTCATCCCTGCGCGCAGTGATGTAGATGAAGTGTCAGTCTACGCGGAACTTCACGAACGGTCTGTACTGATGGAGTGTATTCGGGGTCATTCCGGGGAAAGATTCAATGGCATGCATCATTTTTATGTAGTAGGCATGGAACACCGTGTTCGATTCCCACTGCTTTGTCATATCACTCGTGTACCACAAGGTGGAGAACCTTGTGGCCAATGGCTCTGATGGCTCAACTTTGGGGAAGGCTGCTCGTTCCGACATTTGCCAGGCGACAAATGCGATTAAGATAAGTAACCAACTAAAATGAAACTCATACCCTATAATTTTTAAACCTGTGAAGTAAAGCAATGCATATAGATTCTTAAGCAAAACAAAATTTAATCAATGACTCATACACATAGTACACAGAGATTTTGTACTGGAAACCCTCAACTGGGAAAACCTTTCTTATATTCATTATATCGAATTTCACCATTCACCATACAATATATACAATGTTTTTAGGTATTCTGTAGATACCAAAACCCCAATCCCTTAATCTAGGATTAATTTAGAAAACAGCTAAAAATAGCAAAAACCGCCCCCAAAAAAATTTCGGGGTGCTGCCCCGAGCACTACGCGTAACCAAGGGGGGGCATACCTGCCCCCCCCTGGGACCCCCCTAGGAAAGCGCCTGATGCACACGACACAAAGAGCACTACTAGAGGGATCATCAGATGCAGTTGTCGAATCTGACGCACCCACACACACACATGCAAATAATATAACACATACCCAACATACCCCTGGTCCTACGATTCACGACAGTCCTTCTCCAACTCATTGACAAGGTAGCTTGCCCAGTTCATCTGCATTCCTTTGACACACTTCCCTGCGAGGTCGACTACAAACCCTGTGACTTGTGTCATCCGGTTCTTTCTGACGAGCTTGCCTTCTATAAACTGACAATCTAGGCGCACTGCGCCATCCTAGATGAAGGCTACCTTGTAGCCTCGCTTCCCTTTCTCTACATCGCCATAGGCTTCTTTTATACGCTGGGATAGGGTGCGATCTGCGACCTTCCCTGGGTAGAACTGGCGAGGGTCCGTTCCTTGCATGCTCAATCCAGTGATCAATTGGATCAGTGTCAGATCCACAGTCACACACCTATCAAGCCACATATACCCTCCATGGTAGCACGACAGGAGAATTTTAACGCAAGCGTTAACCTACTGATGTCGGCCGAAGTGGGGGATCTTCATCACGTTCAAGATTGTCGATCTCGCAATCTCCTTAATCCATGGTTGGGAGACCATCTTGGACTTCTTTCCAGTCATCTTCATTAGGTACCTATGCAGCGCGAGCATCGCATAGTTCTTTCGGTCTCCAAGGTTGAATTCACTGATATTCAAAGTTAAGATCAGTCCCAACTGGGGCCCAACTGCACGTATCCCCTTCGGGAGGTACACATTGATCAAAGTGTATTCAAAGTCACGAGGGACACTGTCATGGTTAACCGCGCCGGGGTGTAGTCAGGCAAGACCGATGGGATCTGCTTCGCGTTAGCCATATCATCGCGGTGCTTGCTTCTTTTCTCAGCAATGCGGCCAAAACGTCGCCCAGTCGATGGGGATGCTTGCAATCCTCCAGTTGATGATGCATGTATTCCTACAGAAATGACTTTCTCAGTCATGAGGTCGACAAGTATCTCTTCCATAGACTTCTCTACTGTGCTACACTCGCTCGACATTCACACTTGTAATAAAATAACTCGGGTAGGCGAACAAACAATCAAGGTAATCAAATGAATGGCAAGGTCTAGACAGTGCAACATAGTATGCAACCAATTCTCTATTAGCTAGGTTTGCAAAAAGTGGTCCCGATCTAGTGTCCGACGGGTTAAATAAGCGACGTCGTAACAGATTCCTCCAACAGGTAGGAATGCCTCGATCAATACAAATCCATCCGATATGGCACGGTCTCAATGGTCCAATGGCGATCTTTCCATCCATAATTGCGTTTATAATCATTCTAGAGCGTCATTCTAACGGTCGGGACACCTCCAACGGTCATATAGCTTCGTCGTGGCGAAGTCCCATTCTGTACGGTTCTGCTATTCTGGCAAGGTTCAAGTTCTGCAAGCTTGCCTTCTGCAAAGTCTTCTTTGGAACTTCCTGTAGTTTTTCTAACTTTGCTTTCTTACCTTCTTCCCTGTGATCCGAGTCTCTATATTCCTCTTTCCATTCTTATTTTTACGTTCTTCTACCATAGTAACTTCACACTACGGATGTTCTTTCAGATGGTTCAAATGTAATACCTCTTCTCTTATTATTTCCAAGGTGGATGTACTTATTTCCTGCATGAACAGGTTCTTTAAGCCTTCTTGTGTTCTTTCAACTTCGACAACTACTTCTCTTGCACTTTGTTGCTTCGACTGATCCTCTTGTATTATTCGCTCTATTTTTCTAGCTATGAAGTCCCTCAATTCTTTCTTTTTTTGTTCTGTAGCCTCTTCCTCTGCTTTCTTTCTGAGATGATCCTTTTCAATCCAGGTCTTTCCTAACAAAAGTGTAAAAGAGTCGTTGTTCTCAACAAACTTAATGATTTCAAATTCTTCTTCGGTTGATGTTCCATGGGCCATCATAGGTACATTAGTAACTCTTCCACATAGGGTTATCATCTTTCCTTTAAATAATCCTATCCTTCCCAATGAAGGAACCATAACAGGCTTTCCCAAAATTTCCCAAGTGCTTTCTGGCATAATATTCACCTGTGTTTCCTCATCCAAGACACAATCTATGTCGAAGTCTCCTATTCTTGTTTCTATGCATTGTTTTTCTTTCAAGATCTCTGGTAAACTGAAGTCTCTATGATCATCCATTTCTTATTTTAACTATAATAATATAGTCTCTGATTCTTTTTGGTTCTCTAACATATCCTTAGCCTTTTGACCTTATTTATAGTTTTCTTATCTCAGGTTCATCTTTTCAACTTTAGCAATCATTCTTGGGCAATCGTCAACTTCATTACCAATAACTTTACAACAATGACAAATAGGACCTATACTAGGGCATTCCTTAGCAAGATGTCTCGGTCTTTTGCAGTTATAACACAGTGTCAATCCTCTCTTTCTTTTAAACAATCCCCAACCTTTCCTGTACTGTGCACTGGGATCACAATGATGGACCTGCAATCTGCAAAAACTATTTCTAGGTTCCTTCATCCACTTATTAGTCCAAAAAATCTTTCTATGCATAGGAATAACATATCTTTCACTATATTTATCAAATTTATTCAAATCTATTCTTTCTTCCAACTATGCCCTAGTTTTCAGACTAGGACAAAATCTATCAAACATACCTAGATTCATACTTTTGAAGAAAACATTTCCACTTATCTTACCTTTACTAGAGCATAAGGCTTTAAGATCTTACCTCTTTTCATCAGATTGAGTTTCTTTCTTAGCACAGAGCTTCGCAAATCAAGTAGAATACTACACTACAGCAACAGATCTATGCATAGAGCTTTCTCTTTTCTTCAGTTCGCTAGCAATCACAGTTTTAGGTCCCGACAACAAAACCATTTGTTGTCACAGGGGTAGACCCAGGGTTCAATGCTTCAATAGTGCACCAACAAAACCCTAACTACCGGCCCTTTCAGCAACACCTGCGAAGAAGATGAAGTCTCACCCAAGGTAGAGGCAACAGGTTTACAGGACTCAGATGTCTACAACTGATCTGGGACAAAGATTTGTGATTACAACAACTTAACATAGCGCTTAGCCAATAACATGCATTAGTTATTAAACCTTATTCACATTGCAGGTTAAATCCTTATTACAGATCAACGCAGTAATAATCAAGATTGAGCACATCTAATCATTTAGCACATAACATCAAATCAGATCTAGCATTCACCATACATAAGCATTAAGAATCCATATATCTATCTATCATACATCAAGAATAGTGCACTAAGAAGATAAATACATAAACAATATGAACAACATTGCACAAAGCACATCAAGACAGGATATACCTGGTTCACGCTAGTGTGGGGCTATGTCCACCAACTCTTCTTCTTTGTTATTAGTCTTCAAGATTTCTACATTCTTCTGCTCCTATGCACAAAGCCACAGAGCCAACTCCGCAAAGGACAGGAGATCTGCACGCACTTCGCCAGATCCTGCTTCCCCGAATCAGGTCAAGGCACAAAGCCTTACACGATCTGTCTGCACAAAGCCTCTTACAATTACTTGCACTTAGCTCTACAAGTCTCAATACACAGTATGCACAAAAGCCAACAACTGTTCTTTGCACTTAGCAATCTCTACTTAATCTTGCACGAAGTCAATCACACAAGTAACTCGTCTTTCTTGCACAAAGCCACACACACACACACACTACTTCTTACATTGCCTAGCTATCTATTTATACATTACAAAGAGGGCCTAAACACGGGTAAAACCATGGGCCGGCATCCCATACCCTTTACATAAACCCAAAAATCCCAAGAAGCCCACAAAACGAATGAGATCTTGCGATCTCAGCTCTGCCTGGGTGCTCCATCTTCGACCAACCTATCGAAGTCCCAAAAGGGTCAAACATGACCAATGTTCTCTCAAAACTTGGTCGAGGGCCAACACTTTGTACCTTTCAAATTTTACTATGTTTGATTTTATAAAAAGATATTCATCAAACATTGCATCTTTGTCCATGATGATTTTGTGGGCAGTAGGATCCCACAATTTGCATCCTTTAACACCATCACCATAACCAACAAAGATCTACCTATTTGATCTAGGTCCTAGTTAGAATGCTGATAAAAAACATAAGCATCACAACCAAATAATTTCACATTTGATTAATCACCAGATGACCTGTTCATACCTCTTCCAGAATCTTCTAGTCTCTTGCAATTGATGGTGACTGATTTACTAGATAACACAACCTCTTATGCCCACAACTCTTGCTGCAACTTGGCATTACTGAGAATGTCGCTTCGATTCCAGCTTCCTTGAAATTCCATGAAGATGAACCTGCCTCCATTATATATTTTCAAACACTTGATTGACCTGCCAATGCTCATTTCACTATAAAGCTCATCAACCTTTCTACAAACCCACCTTTCTATCCTGGATAGCTTATGCTCCACCTCAAACTTTACATTCGAAAGCTTGACCAAATATGACCAACACCACGTGAACCTTTGTTGCTCACCTCCCGGTACCTTACAATGGAGGCTCAATGCTCCACCTTGACATCAACATTCCCTTGACCCAATCTGATCAAGCTGGCCAAGTAAACCTTCACCACTCACCTCCAGGCCCATTTATAATGGAGTTCACCAAGCCTTTAATAGGATTCATTACATGCAATCCATGGACATAATACCACATGATACTCCAAAAATAAACCACGTGCTTTGACCTAAAAAACATATTTAACTCATTGACTCTTTCACCAAGTCAAGATTAACCCAACATACATGCCCCTCACATCTTCAATCTACCAAAATACATGTCTAAAATTTTAGTAGGTGACCCAATAAACTAGGGGTATGCATGCCTATCAAGGTCTTACATTCGTATATCCATTTACATGCAATCGATAATTTTACTAATATATATATGTGTGTGTGTGTGTGTGTGTGTGTGTGTGTGTGTTTTCTTTTATGGTGACTCCACCATCAACGCTTAATGTTGCTAACAAATCTTGTATTTTAAGTTTCCACAATTCAAAATTATTATTACCATTAATTTTATCAACCTCGAATCTAGTATTTTTTTTTTTAAATATATTTCTCCACAATATATATTTTCCTTTCAAAATATATTCTTCCTCATAAACAAATAACTAGTGGAATTTTATTTTTTTTATTTTTTATTTTTCAAATTTGCACCTTCATGGTTTCCAATCTTCGCGGCCTTCACAAGAGTTTGCAAGGAAATCTTTCACTTAGTATCCACTCGATCTTAGAGTACAAATATGCCAATAAAAAATCCAGCCTCCTCAAAGAATGCTCTGCTTAACATCCGTGGATTTCTTCTCTATGCAGTAGATGACCTCAGTGCAACCCTTCCTTAGACCAAACTTTCCTTCTACTTCGCTTTGATACCACTTGTTGGGATTTAGATCCCGAAACAATAATTAAATGCAAGAAATATGACAATATAGACAAAACAACCGTTCAGATAACACACAAGTTTTATGTGGTAAAACCCTGACAATGTGTCAAGGAAACATCCACGGGGCAAGATATCGATATCTCTTATTATTCAAGATAGGCTTACAATCGCTTACCCCTACCAACCCAAATACATCTCTCGGGCTTGATAGATATATATCTATCTTGGAACTGTTACATAGTTACATAGTTACGCGAACTACCACCAGTTATACAAACTAACATAGTTATGAGAACTACCACCACTTATACAAACTAACATGGTTACGAGAACTACCACCAGTTATGCAAACTTCCACCGGTTTGTAAACCAACATCACTAAATATTTACATAAGTAAATTTCAGTTTTACATTTTCTTTTAATTGATTGTTGTCACATTTTAACAAAATAGAAGCTGTGAAATTCATTATTTCATGAAGTTGTGAACTACCACTCCCACCAATGCACTTTCATCATGATCTTCTCCCTCCCCATTGAAATGAAACGAATGTTGCCTCTCCCTTCCCTCTATTGTATTAGATTGTATTTATAGAATTTTACAACATGAAATTGGAGTGCTCTAGGTATTTAATCTAGCTTCTAGAGTTATCATTACTGACACTCTAATAAACAATATCATTCTTCTAACACTCCCCCTTAATGTTTATTAGAGGTAACAACATTAACAATGTATTTCTTTTTTGTTGCTCTAGTTCATTTTCATCTTGGCCGAATTCCTCTGTGCCATATCTTCATCTTTGTCTCCAACTTTGTCATGTTTTCATCTTCACGTGTTATCATCCTTAGGCTTTATTCATCATTGAACTTCATCCTTAGGATTTCTGCTCAATCATTTTGTGCTAACACAAGCTCATTGTTGATGTCCATATAATAAAAATCCATCTATCAAAATACATGGGTTTACTGTAGTTGTACGCACTAGTTCTCTAGGAAACCTTTTCACCTACATGGTTCATCAACATGTCAGACTCATTTTTAATCCTCACTTGGTCCCAACATTTGAACACTTTGAGATTAACACACTCTTCCCCCTCTTCAATTGAAGATTCATCTTCTCCAATTCAACATCAATCCAACATATAGATACACTTACCACCCCTATACCTATCCAAGTGGCTAATTCCACAACTTAACACCACAAGCTCTCTACTTATAAGAGAAAACCACATCATATGATTACATACACCATTGCACGACAATTTTGAATACACAAAACTTACAACTAACATGGAAAATACAACCTACTTATGACTAGGCCTTACAAATTTGGCCAACCAATAAAATATAAACACCTTTAATATGCCTTACACCAATATGCTTAATGACATCCACCTCAGTAAAAAATACCTTTCCCTTTTACAAAAATTAAGATCATTATCATGTCTATCGTTTAAATCTTATTGTAATGAAGTCTATATTCTTCATATATACCCTATTATTGATATTGATATTCCTTACATGGAAAAATATTTTTAATTGAAGTGTTGACAATGTGAAATACTTAACATTACATTAATTTACATTAATTTGGCAAAGTGACTTGAGTCACCAAAGATCAACTTTGATCTTAACATACAAATTCATTATCACTATTATAAAAATTTGACAAAGTGACTTGACCCAACAAAGGTCAACTTTAATCTTAAACATACAAATTCATTATCACTATTCATTTAAATATACAAACTTTAAAAAAATATATGCTCAGTTCTCACTGATGCACATACGATTAATACAATTACAAAGCGCATCATCGAAACGAGCGTTTTAATAATAGCCTCTGTGATTCCCATTGGCGAATTGACCCTCTAACCCATTGTGCTTCATTTTTCCGCAGACTTGTGAGTTCTTTGCCGAGTGAGTGACCAGTGGTCGTGCTGGAGTAGGTAGGCGACTAAGCCTCCTTTGACTTGACTACGAGGCCATCATCCATCCATATCCTGTTAAACGTCGTGCGTCTCCTCTCTCTGGTATGCATGGGATCCGGCTGATGAGGCCTGGAATTTGACGTCTCACGTTTCATAGTACTTTTTTTCCATTTTAAAATGTGTTTTTCATTATGTCAAAAGGTGTATATCTATTGGAGATGGGCATAATTAATGATCTTTTAATCTTAAATTCTAATCTGATGGTTATGCATTGAAGATGCTGATATATTCTTAGTCGTCCTCCAAAATGAATGGGTCAGATTTATTGTTGATAACTTCTTTGCATTTATAAATGCATCCTTTACCCTGCTTACTTTTTAACATTTACCTAATCATATTAAGAAATTACTGTAACATCATATGATTGCCACGTTTAAATGATTAACTTTTGGAATTCTTCAGAGTTTAATTATCTGGCTTAGTTAGAATTTAATTATCTGGCTGGGTTTTATTTTAAAATGATTTTTTTTTATCGGCCATAACTCTTTCGGCGTTCACCAGCCCCGAATTAGCGGCTGTACTAGTTTTAAAACATTTGACAAGTAGATATTAAATCTACATGTAAGCATTTACCCATATGTAAAATTCAAACTTGTAGTTACTTACCTAAGTTTTATTGTATAACTTACAGGATTTGATAAAAAAAAACAAATGATCATCATCAAAGTTTTCATTTAACCGATAAAATAAATTTGAAATTCCAAACCTGAAGGTAATATGCAACATTATATCTTGTTACAATGTAGATATTGACAGCCTTCTCTGACCAAAAGAATCCCCACAGGTGGGCGTCCCTACAGTGGAATGATGCCTTCCACAGATTTATTTTTCCTAACATGTGGGCCTCCTGATCCTGGAATGATGCCCTCCACATATTTTAACGTTCCACCTTCCAAGCAGGGCACACTGTCCTAGATCAAATTCACAGATTGTTCTTGGTCCGATTTCTTTTGTAAGCAGGCCAATGGGATCCTTCGCCTTCCCCAAAAAACATGCATATTGCTATGTGGATGTGGCCAAATAATGCCTGCTACAAGAACAATATGTCAGGCGATGACTCCACCATCGCTGCTGCCACCAAACGGAGTAAGCTAATTCCTGAGCAATCTTTCTGAACAATCACTGCTGCAATCAAACCGAGTAAGCTAATTTTTAAGCAATTTTTTCAGGTTAAAAAAAAATTAGCCGAACTTTGGTCAGATTTCAAGGGCAATTTGAGTTTTGAGTTTGATATGAATCAAAGTTTCATGTATTTCAAAATCTTAGTTGAGGCTTTTGCCTAATTTTAACCCATCCAAATGATCAAAAAAATCAATCAAACTTCTATATTAACCAAAAATTTAAAACCCACTGGGCCACCAAACCCTTTAGAGATTTCAAATCCCTGATCAATGGAAACTAACAAAACTCACACCGGACTTTCAACAAGACCATACATGTCTCAAGTAGTAGATTCACTCGCTTCCATAAGCAGTAACCTCGATTGCACCCTCAATTGGCTTCTCACAGACGCTGACACTCGAACAATATGCTGCTCACCTTCGAATGCTCCATCCGGCTTTCTGGTGTTCAATTCCCGTGACTTCCCTCACCTCAATGGATCTTATCATGCAGAGCTCTAGCTTGATCTGTTAGCGACCAATCTACACCCAGTCAGCAACAACCCTACAACAATTCCTCGCCTTCACAGCGGGATCACATCCACGGGTTTGGTTGCAACAAGATCCTTCACACATCAACTGACGGACACAGGCTACTGTTACCGAGCATTTACCATGGCACACCAAGCTGCCAATACAGATTCATAGGGCCAGATCTACACATCGTTGCAAACAAACTCAACACACGGTTCTACAGTCCTAACACGTCCTCTAAACACTACAGCGTGGGCAACACAGCAGCACATTATTTCACCAGGACATCAGAAATCTGAAGCTCTACGACAGGAAAATTCTGCAAGCTACTCAAGACTCACACAAATTTATTCTACTTAAACCATCCTCTACTGTACTCAAGACTCACATAAATTTATTCCACTTAAACCATCCTCTACTGTACAGAGGATAAGCTCTCGAAGACACTCATATTTCTGGGCTCTCTAGTGAGGGAGTCAAGCCTAGACTAGTTTTGATACCAAAATGAAAAATACAAGATACCGAAACACTGATGGCACATCACATGGGCCAAGGCCACATAGAAAGCATTGTATCCAGTGAGGGAGTCCAGCCCAGATTAGTTCTGATACCAAAATGAAAAACACAAAATACCGAAACACTGATAGCACATCACACATGCCAAGGCCACATAGAAAGCATTGTATCCAGTGAGGGAGTCAAGCCCAGATAGTTCTGATACCAAAATGAAAAACACAAGATACTGAAACACTGATGACACATCACACAGGCCAAGGTCACATAGAAAGCATTGTATTAAAGCTATATTTATAAATTTTTATAAGAGGAATCTGGAACTCTCCAGTGAGAGAGTCAAGCCTAGACTAGTTCTGATACCAAAATGAAAAACACAAGATACCGAAACACTGATGGCACACCACACAGGCCAAGGCCACACAGAAAGCATTGTATTAAGGCTATATTTATAAAAAATTATAACATGAATCTGGAGTGTTCCAGGTAAACTTAGGATACATTCTAGACCTTCTAGAGCTGTTCTGCAGACAACACAGTACTCAACTGCTCTGCTGAGGTACCCCATCTACTGCAGCTTCTAGAGATGTATTATTCTTCTAACACTTTAAAAAGATATTTATATCCTCAAAACACATAATCCCATGTTTCCGGAGAGTAAGAACCCCTAAGGTTATGCATTGGAAAAGATTTAAAGAGCTTTAGATACTTCAATAATTCCCGGATTTAAAAATCATTCTACGATAACGAAGATAATGCTTCTCAGGGTAATGCCGTCTTACAATAAAAGATGATGCCAAGAGCCATTGACAGATTTTCACCTCGGCTCCAGAATGCTTGATACATTAGGATCAGCAGCCGCAGAATGAGTGTCGGAAGGTGTCGCAGAAGAAGTCGCTGCACTGTCAATAATTCTACCACGTTCAAGTTGGTGAGGTGCGCCCGCGTTATCCAGATCTATGAAAGCAGGCCTTGTGGGTGAAGGAAGATCTTGTCGCTCACTTGTCAGCATCGACACCACCCGGAACATTGAAGGCCGCAAAGCTGCAACTGCTTGAGTGCACAGAAGACCAATTTGAATCGCTCTAATCCCTTCCTCCCATGAATAACTGTCCTTCAATGCGGGATCCATAATTTCTAAAGCTCTATTTGCTTTATACAGTCTCCATGTCTACTTGGCCAATAGCGACAAAACATAAAATTTCAGTTAGCAAGAGATCGTAATACTATAGAGATTTGCGAAATTTTCGACTCGAAATATGAGATCGACATGAACCATACTCCTTCGATGAGAAAGTCCATTTCTTCGGTTGAACTCTGATTCTTTCTTCCGCTGATAATCTCAAGTACAAGCACTCCAAAGCTGAATACATCTGCTTTCTCCGTCAACTGTCCTCGTAAGGCGTACTCAGGGGCCATGTAACCTCTGCGCAATATCACATGCAATCAAAATTATATGATCCATATTCATATATATGACTTGTAATTGCATCTACTGTAATTTTTTTAAATGTTAGTTGGGAACCTCAAGAAATTGATCCGTCGACAAAATTCTTACAAAGTTCCTGCAATTCTAGTGCTAACGTGGCTTTGATCTTCCCCAAAGAATCTGGCTAACCCAAAGTCTGCTATTTTGGGTTTGTGTTTATCATCGAGTAAAATATTGCTTGCTTTAATATCTCTGTGGATGATCCGAACATCAGATTCCTCGTGAAGATATGCCAGCCCACGTGCAGTTCCAAGTATGATTTCAGACCTCTTTTTCCAGTCAAGTAAATGCCGTTTTGTTGCATCTGCAATGCATCACAGACAGTAAATACATTAGCTGCAAGCTATATATACAAACAAACGAATCCAGTATCCATGCTGCGATTAAGAATGAGTAGAAACCGAATAGAATCTTGTCGAGACTACTGTTCTGAAGGTATTCGTAAACTAGTAGCCTTTCTGAGCCTTCAACAGAGCAACCAAGCAATTTCACAAGATTCCTCTGCTGAACACGACTGATGAGCTTTGCTTCATTCAGAAATTCAGCATCTGCTTGCCTTGTACCCATAAACAGTCGTTTAACTGCAACCTCTCTACCACCAGGGAGAACCCCCTGCAGATCCACGAACTTCAAAATTATTTCTATTCTCCATTATTACTTGAGTTACTATTTTCAAATATCTAATATAACTGAATGAAAGACTAAGTCCTCACTTTAAAAACAGATCCAAAACCTCCTTCGCCAAGTTTATTCTCTGCTTTGAAGTTGGAGGTAGATTCTCTCAGAATGTCGTACTTGAAAATAAGTTCTGGATTCGCTATAGTCGGCGTTAAGATAGAATCTCCTCCATCACCTGCGAAAACAATTACAAACCGTCTACTTATGTTTGCGGGAAAGAAATAGTTGAAGAGTTCTTAATACAGAAGGTAATTGGACGCATCGTAGAGTGATTTAGCTGCAAGTTCAGGACCTCCAGTTCGATAAACCTCTTCCCGAGGTTTCGGACAAAAATTCCACTTCCAAAAGCCTAAGGCTGCAATCAATACAAGCGTAACGGCTACGACGCTTAGACTTATCCCAAGCACCCTAGGTCTTTTGCCTTCTGCAAATTTGCACAAAGATTGTCAGGGACGAATAGGCTATGTTTTAGTTCAACAGAAATAAATGGAATTCCTTATGTGAAAGAAGATACCAGAGGACGAGGGAGGACTTTCTCCTGGTGGAGACGGCGGCGGCGGCGGCGGCGAGAGAACGGCACTGGTGTAAAATTTATAAACCTCGTAACGCACGTAGCACTTATCAGATCCCAGTTGTGCCCCGGTAGCTCCACTCTGGCAGGTGAATATTTTTTTTCTGGCAAAAGTTAGGCATGATCCGCAGTCTGTTCGGGACAGGTATCTCCAACACTGCGCTGAGCTGTAGATATTTCCCGCTGAATTAGAAGGCTCAGAGACTGAATCTGTAGCAAAAAGTTTTGGACTCTCCGCAGCTTTAGCGGCAACCTTTGAGACCAGGGCCGACATAGCATTTGTGAACTGTTGTGGCTGACTGCTGTTCCTAGAGTTGCAAATAAGGTTTACTGGTGTATTCGGCGTAACTACAATGTCGTTGTAAAAGCTATGATTGTCGTAACGTAAGAAGCAACCGTCTAGTTGAATGAATCCTGAAGTGTTGTGGCATCCCTGAACAAGAATTGTTCTGGCAATGGATGCGCACTGCTGGCAATC
>ML800986.1:236013-276084 GCA_009831015.1 Picea engelmannii
TCCATTGGTTGCTTTTGGGATGTGGAAATGGAATCCCCTGTAGGGAAGATAACTTCATCCCATGCCCAATCAAAAAATTCTTTCATTGCAATTTGATGCTTGGAAGAGTTGGAAGGACACTAAGAATTTTGCATTCAATGAGGTCACTTTCAACAAATGGTATGGCTAGATGATTAAAGTTACTAAACCCATTTTGTGAATCCCATAGGTGCTACAAGTGAATAAATTTTGGTTTGGTATGAACATGGACAATACATTTATGCAGCCATGAGGGAATAATGTTGATAAATTCCATGCCATTTCTTTGCCCTATTACTTGATAGAATCATCTTTTGATAAATTCCATGCCATTTCTTTGCCCCATTTCCAATTGCAACAACCAATCCATCTCTGCCTTTGCTGAAGCTTGAGCCAACCAATGATTTTCCTTGGGATCTTCTAGAATTTGGCAACTGGAATGGGCTGGTCAGTGTTGAAGAAACCTTATGTGCCTTTTATGAACTTGAGAAAAATAATGCCTCGCCTCTTTTCAACAAATATTTTTTTTTTTTAAATATTCAGGTCCGTCAGTCTTCCGACTACTACAGGTCGGAATTCCAATGGGAAATGCTCCTAGCAAAGCTTCGGAACTACAACATGCTCGTCGGTTGCGTCGGTGGGATAGAATTGGAATATTCGTCGGTAGTTTTCCGGTTGTCCTTTGAAATTAAATTTTTAAAGGTCGGTGGTCGTCAGACGTTAGGGGAGTTGGAATACCGACGATATTCCAACGTCGGAAAAACCACAAGAGATTTTTCAACGCTTGTTGAGCCCTCATAAGCAGCAGTTGAGTGATGTCAAACGTCGGGGGCATGACAATAGGGCGTCAGAAATTTTGTCCATTTATAGTAGTGAACCCATTTGGAACCCTATAACATTTATTCATTTAGGACACGACACAAGCTCCCATGTTTGGTTCTTCATCATATTCTACATTCATGTGTTGTTTCTAATCTTTCTTTCCTGTAGTTTCCTCAAATGAAATTGTTGTTTGTAATACCTTTGACGTAAGTGCATTTATTAAATTGCATCATATATTATTAATATAGAATATAGAGATAATGAAAAAGGAACACAAGAAGAACAAGGTGCAAAAAACCCCAATGATCCACATGGATATCGGTGGCCACCCGCCTTTTCCAGCTGGCTCAAAATAGTTTTCTGGCAATTTTGACAATTTACTATTTTTAGCAGTTTTAACTTCTGGGGTGATTTTGAGGGCCAAAATGAAAGTTTTTCGAGATTGATATTCTCAATGATATCCGAAGTCTTGATTGATCCCCCAAAATGAATATCCTCGTTGATAACTTTCGAATGGGCTATCATACGCCTAAAACGGAGATCATATGCAAAAGTTACGACCCCAGGAAGTTGATGTACTAACTTACCCAAATGGAGCCCACATGACTTTTGGCGCTTCATCTCCTAGGGTTAGTTTTTTGGATGTCTAGGGTTTCTGGCATTCCAGTTTATTGTAAAAATGCCTTCATAGCCTCATTGTAATCATATTCTTGCGAATGCAAGTAGCCGTCACATCTCTTCTCAAAGATAAGCTGCCACCATTCTAGGGAGTCTTTCACTCTGTATTTTTACAGTCTCTATATATTTCTTTCATTAATATAAATCGTGTATTACTGTATCTCTGTGTTTATGGTTGCATCTATGATACATTTATGTTATATTATTGTATATCCGTGATATCTCTGTGCATTTCTTTATTATATCTCTGCTCTCATTTCGTGCCAAAAATAATCCAAATCACCCAACCCATCACAACCACCAAACATAAACACAAATATTGATGAGGGATTGGCCACATTGAGATCACTTGTCCATGAATTAAGGGGCACAAGAGAACTTATTCGAGTGTCCTTGGCCACTTCAATGGACACCATTGTATTTTCCATTATAAGTTCCCAAGGGAAATTAACTAATATTTATGAATATAGGGCTAGAATGTTTGAGTTTTACAGGACTGGACTAGATAGAAACCAAGTTAGAGACTTGGGTATTTCAAAACAAGATATTATGTCTTTTTTTATTGATCCTTGAACTAGACAACAACCACTTGTCAACAAGAAACACATTTGTATGGACTGGTACATCTACCCAAAGTTTAATGGTAACTGGATGGATAGGTGGTTCCTAGTCTTTGATAAACGTCCCTATAATAACAGGGGGTGCCTTTTATTTTTTGAGAAAATTATGGGAAGAATTTATTTTGGGTCACCATGTGAACTACTTCAACATTGGTGATTTTCATGGGGTGGGTGGAGGGTCCACATAGGACCAAAAATGTGCTAGGAGTGATCCCATGCTAAGTCCTCATCCTCCCAGGAGAAGGCCTAACCTTCCTACCCTACATCCTCCTATTGTTAAGGGCTTGTAACAAGAGAATCTAACTTTATCATCCTTGACTCGGAGTCTAGTGCAACATGGTAGTTTTGTTGCACTATCTCGGTAGGAGCTGCCTACTGGTGACATTTACAGAGGGGCTGGACGTTCAAACCCTAGAGTAGAGTGCAACAAGGAGAGGGAACATGGACAGAGAAGTTGTTCATGTGAGCCTCACATATGCTCGAGTTGTGGGTAGACTTTCTATGGGCCTATGGAGGCTAGGGTACACCAACGCTTCATGGAGGAGGTGATTATATTAACCATCTCTATGTTATTCATCATTATATATTTAGATAGTATTCTATGTATTTATTTGTATATTTTATCATATGTTGTTTTGCAGTTGCTATGCCCCTATAGTAGACCCTCTACGTCGATATATGCATTAATGTATGTATCTACCAAGGTATAAATTTGATGGGAACTCCTACTTGTCAAGTTAATTTTTTATGACGAGTTTCTTCTTAAAACTACCCTTCCCACGACGATTTATTTTTGTTTTTTCTTGTCATTTAAATATAATGTGTCATATGTGTTTTTGTTCATTTTTATTGTAAATACAAAAGCATCCCAGGAACAATATAAAACTATTCTGAAATTTCATTTCACATAACATCATCAAACTGTTTCACATGGAATACAACACCATTAAAAACATAAACAAAAAATCTTAGCATATTACCTTGATATAGAAGCTTGCACATAGTTTCAATTTTGAAAATCACCAAATAAGAGGTTCCAACTTCTTTCTATGCCTCAATTCCGCATAGATCCAATCATTGTACAAAAACAATCGACCAAACACTAAGTAGTATGCATGCAATGATGCCAATATATCTCTAGCCTACGGAAAAAGGAAAAAAGTAGTTATGAATGGTTGTTGTAAAAATAATAATAAAAGTTATGGATTTCAAAATTTGAAACAATTATCGTTATTAGCATAATGAAATAATAAATTTTACTGAATTCTTTTGGATTTTCTTTTTTAAATAGCAACCACTAGTGTTTTCTAAAATGAAATAAAATAGAGCTCGTGAGAGGCCGGCCACACTCATGTTTATTCTTATTAGCAAGATTAAGGAAGACATTAAAAACACAGGAGAGAAGGTATTTAAATGTGGATTCTCAAAAACCAAATATAATGAGAAAATAAATGTGCAAGAAAGTGTTTTGTAGCTTCACCCAAGAGAAGATAATTTCCATAACTACAATTGAAATTTAATATTAATGAGCCTTACCTATCTAGATATTTTCATGCGTGTTACAAAATATTTCCCCTGCGGACAGGTGAAATCTCCCTTGGATTCCTAGACCCCTATTACCAAGACAAAAAAGTACAAGTGATTGCTATATTCCTTTTAGATATAGCTCAGTTAATCAAACAAGAAGAACAAAAGTGTGACATACCTTATTTCGACAATTGTCCTTTGTGCTCCAATTCTAGGGCTTGATTCCTAATCTCCTTAGGGAAGATCAAATCCTGTAAGGAACAACAAAGATACCTTTCTTTTAATCTATATAATTAACCAAATATATCTATCTATGAATACTGAACAACAATAGACAAGTAGATGAGAAAGTACACATACTTGAAGGAAATAGGCCAAGTATATTAATTAGAGAACCCAAAGAAGATACTTACAATTTGAGTTTGAAGATGAAAAATCTCCTCCAAGCTCTCCTTGTCCAACCCTTGCATGAACAATGTAAGATCAAAATAATGATGTTATTACTGATTTCTTCCTCCTTTCTACCATTGAAATGCCTCCAATTTATAGGATTTTAGAGGTTCAACCACCTTGAGTATTTTTGGAATTGGTTGATGATATGACTCCATAGGTTGTGATTATTTCCTAAGATAGAGTCATAGAGTAGGATTGGAGTCAAATAAACTCCCAACCTTCAGAGTTTTCCCTTAGAAGAAGGTGGGATTCAACTTGATTCCCTCAACCAACAACGGTTCCCCTATAAATATGCAGACAGAGCACCATGGTACCACCTTAACATGGTGTAGGGAGCATCGACGTCCCCTAGGCATAAGAAGGGGAGTGTCGAGCCGAGCTTCTTAAATGTCCAAAGAATGGTCAAAATCCCAGGTAAAAAGATGTGTTTCAACTGCCAAATGATGGGACTTTTTCTTCCAACATGATTTGGGGTTTGTGGCAATTGTTTTTATGGTTTCGATTGAGTTTCTACACTTACTAAAAGTGTATAAAGAATGTTACAAAACTTACAACACTTGAGATAGTTTGGGTGCAACACTTACGACACTTTTGATTCTTATGATGCGATGTTTGTGCCACATGTGACACTTGCGACACATTATGCAAGCGTGGGAATTTGACGTGTAACAGATTCCCCCCCAAAGTGTGAAGTCAGAAGAGGAATCCAATGACCAAAACACTTTATAGATCGTTCAACACAAGGGTAGTGGAGTCATAGAACCTCGTAGAAGCTACAAACAATCATAAAACAATATTAATATACATTTCATTCCCGAGGTAGGAATACCTATGATCGGAATTGATGCAGACCCCCTCCCTCACTCGGGGTCTGCTCGACCACCTAGTCTAGGATCATTCACAATCGAGACCTGGATCAACTCTTCGGGCCCTGCTGAGCCCCCAAAATCTTATACACGGTTCCTTTCCATTGTGCAAGTCCAACCATGAACCCACAGGCTCTTACTAAGCCCCTTTCTATTTAAAAAAAAAAATCAATTTCGGGCCCCTAGTCCCTTTTATCCAACCAACTCCTCACATCAACGAGGGAAGTGATCAGGCACTAACCAATAGACACTATTTCAGCCTTCAGAGATTTCTTTTGATAACACAAACACATGCAACAATTGAAAATTAATGATCTCTAAAAAATAGATCGGATGGCCCTTATTCCACCACCAGATCGACGACTCTACACCTCTTTACCAATTCGAGCTTCGACATTTTCTCCACAACACTTTTCCACAAATTTCTTAAATCACCGAATCGGTGAATTTTCCCAAGCATCAAATCGACGATCCTAAAGCTCAGACAGATGGATAGCCCATATTTGTTCTCTTCAGGCTTTGGATATTTCCTTTGGTCGTCCACATGAAACAACTTCTCGTATTTCCCAATGCCGAACGATTTCTCCTTCCTCCACGTGTCCCCCTTCTTGATCAACTGCTAGGATTCCTTTAGGACTTCGAGGATTTTTCTCCTTGTCTACATGATGACCCAATTTTTCTGAAGTGCCAAGTCCCCAAACTTGGGATCTTTCACCACGCATCCTCCTCCAATGGCTGGTTAGGATGGACTACGACCTTTGGGAGTCATCAACAATGCTACACTCCATTTTTCTCCGGATTTCTTTACTTATGGACTTCTAGATATGTTTCCACTTGTCCTTCCTTTGATCAACGAACCACAATACTTCTAGCCTCTAGGCTTCATAGTTTTCCGTTACACCACACCCCGAATCTCTCAGAGTGTCAACCTTTTAGAGTGTCAGGTATTCTTACACGTGCCCTCAACTTTCAATGACCCAGATCTACTTCGGTCTCTGGTAACCTCTTTCCCAATTGCTTCACTTCGCAAACCCTTCAGAGTGCTAGGCCTCCAAAGCGAAGAGATCTCCCACCATGTGTCCCTTGCAGTGGATTACTACGATGACCTCTGGGACTCCGGAACTTCGGGAGTCCAGTCACTTTCACACATGCACTCTCCAGTTCCTCTAGAGTACAAGATCTCCCACCACGTGTCCCTTGCAACAGATAGCTGAGATCTTCTTTGCTATTCGGAGCTTCGGTGATTTTATACCCCTGTGCACTCTTTCTTATCTTTCCCCTGGAGTACTAAGTCTCTGGACTTCACAATTTTCTGACACCTATCCTCCAACACCAACGGATCGGATCTACTCTGGCTTCGGGAGATTTGAAAAAATTGCACGCTCCACACCTTGAATCTTTCGAAGTTCTAAATCTTTAGGTCTCCTCTGATCTATAGACATGTGTCCTTATAGATGGATGACCTCGATGAGCTCCACTCTTCAGAGCTTCGAGATTTTTGTACAATCCTTACCTCTTTTTCCTCCAGAGTTCAGGATACACTGACATGCGTCCATGGAATAGATGGTCTTGATTCACTTCGGCTCCCCACGACTTTAGGAATCTTCTCTCCTGTACACTCCACACACAAAATCCCCTGGACTTATAAGTCTAAAGGGATTAAAGGGGTTAAGCCTCGTTCACTTTACATGGATACGACGATTGTTGTTTCTCGCACCTAGATCCTACGGCCAAGATCTATTCTCCATTGTATGTGCTCCTCCTCCTACCGGATGCAAATCCAATGGTCTAGATGGATACCAACAATCGATCTAATGACATTTGTTTCTTCTCCTATTGGGTTGTATGTGCTTTCTTCCAATGAAGGACTTCGATATTTTTTAAAGGCACGACCTTTGATCTTTCTTCTACGAGCCCGACTATTGGACTTCGCTTGCGTATTGTAAATCGCTCTCCCTCCAGAGATTTTAACTCCTTCGACGGTTTCAAAGGATCTTGGCCTTCGAAATTCCCTATGAAATTCCCAGTGACTTCTCTTCTACTCGCGCTATTGAAAACGCTATCCCTTCTAAGATTTTTTCAACTTCAAGGGACTTAGGTCCCAGCACACACCTGTGATGCTTCTCGAAATCCAGAACCTTAGAAGGTTCTTGCCTTCTGAACTCCTTGAAGGTATTTATGCAAACTTGCACTTCTTTTCCCTTGAGCTTCTACTTACTCAATATTGCAAAGGGGTCTCAACCCTTTGTTCTTCAAAAACATTATGGTTCCCTCCTGGAAATCTATGCTCGTTTTCTTGAGCTTTATGGACTTTTGAAATGGTTCTCAGTGCATTCCTTTCACTGGCTTCTCTTCGAGTCTTGGACTCCAAAGACTTCAACCACGTGCTTCTTGCACTCGTCTCCCATGAGAATTTATCAACACTTATCTAAGTGTTGGCCCAGTGCACTCCTTGCACGGGTCTTCTCCTGAGTCCTAAACTCTTCAGGCTCACTGGTGTACTCCTTGCAGAACTTTTCTCCAGATTTTTTAGTAACTCTTATGTTCCTTACGATATTTTACTTTCTCCAACTGCAAGGTTCCCATTCCTTCGTTATTTAAAAGAAGTCTTTTTCCCTCCTAGAAGATTTCTTAATGCATTCCTTGCAGAGCTATCAAATTATTCAACAAATCTAAACTGTGCATCCCTTGCACTGGTTTTCTCTCCTAAATTTGAGAATGATTCTGGTGTTCCCACCTGGCACAATCTTCTATTAACTCAAGACAGAGTTCAAATGCACATTCCTTGCACTGGCTACATAGATTTTTCAATACTCTGGTGTGCACTTCTTGCACTAGACTAAGAGCCCATAATTACTCAACAAACTCACAAATATAGGGAATTCTATCTTATCCTGCAAATGAAATATAATTTCACATCCACAACATACATAAATAAACACAGAAAACATTCAGAGAATAAACATTCACCACACATAAGAACACAAAAACCTCATATGCATGAAAAACAACTTTTGTATTAATTCTGAATGCTTTTGTACAAGATTTACAAAGGTTGGACCGCGACTCTAGTCTTCGACACTTTCTCCTCTCCTCTATTGAGCTCTCTAATGTGCTCATCAACAAATTCTTACACTAATGAAGTTTTGATACAATCTGATTTTTTTACAAAAGAGGGGCTCCTCGAGCCTTCCCTCCATCTACCTAATCACATTGAATTGCATTCAATTAAAATCAATGGAAATCTAGTCCGAACTAGGCCTAAACCTATTTAACTGTCATCCATTAAAGATGACTTCACATGCAACCTGTACAAAGGCACATGGCTCGGATTTCCCTGAGCCTTACAACATTTAATACTTTTAATTCTGCATTTAAAATTCAAAATTTGGGTTCAAAATGAGAGGGTTGGAGCCTCTCTTTCCTTGGAAATTGTGCTTCCTTGTACGCTGATGTGCTAGCATTGGTGCATTTGTTGAGGTGGAGTGATGATCTTGCATCATACTCCTGTACTGACAAAACATGAGCTCCTACTCATGGCTCCACTACTTTTGAGGTTGAAATCCTCCAGGATCCCAAATATGAATTTGGATTTGTCCATATGCTCCTCTTCCATGTTGTTGTTGTTGTCCTATTGCTACAGGCCCTCCTCTGTTCATCTTCTCCCTGTTATTGACTGTCTCCTCTACTAACTTCAACATCATCCTTCTAATCTCTTCTATCGCTCTGTCTAGCTGGTCTATTGGTTGGCTCCTCCTTTGCATTTTTCTCTACTACAACTCCTCTTCATCAGTTTCCAACTTGACCTATTGGATAAGCTAACTTTTCACTATTACCCTTTCCTCCAGGGCTTCCAATCCTTCACAAAAATCAATGGGCAGATCAATCTAATATCCCATGCGTATTTCATTTGTTGTGGAATGGGTTTACCACTCGAATGTAGATTCCATTTCTATAGTAGTGCCATTGAGCTATTTCTCAGTGATCTCCTCTAACATTTCTCCTTTTTTCAGCTCCTCTCCTTGTGATGGTACAAGTCCAACTTCATCCAACTTATCCTTAGGCTGGAATTCCTCTCCACTCTTCACAATTGCATCCCTTTGAAAATATCATTTTGTGTCTGGATTTTCCAACCAATCCTCCAACATCTTCAACTCTTGCTCCCACTGAGTGAGCATCTTATCTAAATGCTCCTCCTTCATGAAAATATTGGTTGGTTGTCTCTCCTCTACTGCACCTTCCACATGTGCACTGGCCTCTACTGGGCTTCTTGGTAGGAATATACTGATTCCTCCAATGATCAAAATGTGCCTCTAATTATCCTCCTCTGTCAGCACTCCTTGTTGATCTGGACTTTCCTCTGAGTTCTCGAGACCCTCAAATAGTCTCATCTCCTCCGTCTTTCCCACCTGACAACCTGAGGTTTCACTCCTTCCCTCCTGTATGTCTATGAGATATTTAATTGATCTCATCTCATTACCCTCCTGGCAATTTTCAATACCACCTCTTCCCACCTAGAAGTTGATGAGATCTTTAGCCGATCTCTTCTGATTGACCACCTGGAAATCTGAAAGTTCACCTCTTCCCTGCTGGTAGTCTATGAGATCTTCAATTGATATCTCTTCCTCATCACTGAGGTTCCTTCCAACCTATGATTCACAAATGTAAACCATCTCCTCCTTTTTGGAACTGAGGGTTTCAACATGCCTCAACCACCTCCTCAAATTCTTCTTCTGCCTTTTGGAAATTAGTTGTTGGATAGGCCATTGTACCTTCTACTTCATAGGCCATTCATACCTCCATCTTCCTTGTACTTCCTACTTCATCTTCAACATTATCCTGTTGAGCTCTGCTCTAATATCCTTGACATTTTTATCCTTCTTCTCTTTTCCACCTGTTAGTGGCCTCCTTGAGCTTCTTTCTTATGGCCTTCAGTAGCCATCTTTCACCTCTACTTCCAAGAACACAACTAGTTCTTCTCCTTCATCCCACCTGGTTGTTTGTTGAGCCTTCTCTACAACTGAGCGAACCATTGGCTTTCTCCTGCAAATCTCCTAGATTTCTACTGACTATTGCACAATTGAAAACAGAGCTTCACATAGCATCAATACTATGTCTTCTTCTGCCTTTCCTGTTGTCTATAGACAAAAATTAGATCTGATACCACTTGATGCAGACCCCCTCCCTCACCCAGGGTCTGCTCGACCTCTTGGTCTAGGATCATTCACAATCGAGAGTTGGATCAGCTCTTTGGGCCCTACTGAGTCCCCAAAATATTATACATAGGCCCTTTCCCATGCACAGGTCCAACCATGAACCCGCAGGCTCTTACTCAGCCCCTTTTGTTTAAAAAAAAAAAATCAATTTCGGGCCCCTAGTCCCTTTAGGCGTTATTTTGGTGCTTCGGCCTTTGATGATCTCTTTTGATCGCACAAACACATACAACAAGTGCAAAGTGTTGATCGTCGGAAAACAGATCGGACGACCCTTCTTCCACCACTAGATCGATGACTCTACGCCTCTTTTGCAATCCGAGCTTCAACATTTTCTCCACAACACTTTTCCACAAATTCCCCGAATCGTCGAATCAAAGAATTTTCCCAAGCGTCAAATCGACGGTCCTCAAGTTCAGATGGATAGACGACCTATATCCCTTCTCTTCGGGCTTCGATGATTTCCTTTGGTCATCCACATGACATAACTTCTTGTATTTCCCAACGTCAAAATGCCAAATGAGTTCTCCTTCCTCCACGTGTCCCCGTTCTTGATCAATGGTTGGGATGCCTTCGGGACTTCGGAGATTTTTCTCCCTATATACACGACGACCCAATTTTTCCGAAGTGCCACGTCCCCAAACTTGGGATCTGCCACGCATCATCCTCCAATGGATGGTTAGGATGGACTTTGGCCTTTGGGCCTTCGGGAGTCCTCAACAATGTTGCACTCCATTTTTTTCCGAAGTGTCAGAACTCCAAAATTTTGTATTTTCTGCCACCTATCCTTCCTCTTATCAATGAACAACAATACTTTGGGCCTTTGGGCTTCATAGTTTTCTGTTACACCACACCCCAAATCTCCCAGAGTGTCAACCTTCTAGAGTGACAGATATTCTGACATGTGCCCTCAACTGTCAATGGCCCAGATCTTCTTTTGGCTCTGACAGCTTCTTTCCCAATTGCTTCACTTCACAAATCCTCCAAAGTGATAGACCTCCAGAGTGACGAAATCTACTGGCATGTGTCCCTCGCAATGAACGATTGCGATGAACTCTAGGACACCGACACTTCGGGAGTCCAGTCACTTTCACACATGCACTCTCAAGTTCCTCCAGAGTGACCCTCCTCTAGAGTATGAGATCTCCCTCCACGTGTCCCTCGCAACGAATGATTGAGATGTTCTCTATTGTTCATAGATTCGACGATTTTCTACCCCTGTGCACTATTTCTTATCTTTCCCTCGGAGTACTAAGTCTTTGGACTTGATAATTTGTTGACACCTGTCCTCCAGTGCCAATGACTAGGATCTAATCTAGCTTCAAGAGATTTGGAAAACTTTATCGCTCCACACCTTTAATCTTTAAGAGTGCTAAAGCTCAAGATCTCCTCTGATCTATGGACATGTGTCCTTATAAATGGACAACCTCGATGAGCTCCACTCTTTGGAGCTTCAGTAGTTTTGTACACTCCTTACCTATGTTTCCTCAAGAGTTTAGGATCCACTGACACGCATCCAGGGAATAGACGGTCCTGATTCACTTCGGCTACCCACAAATTCAGAGTCTTCTCTCCTGTACACTCCACACACAAAATCCCATGACTTATAAGTCTGAAGGGCTTAAATGGGTTAATCCTCGTGCACTTTACCTGGATCTGATGGTTGTTGTTGTTCACACCTAGATCCTACATCTAGGATCTATCCTCCACTATACACACTCCTCCTCCGATCAGACATAGATCCAACGGTCCAGATGGCTGCCAACAACTGATCTAATGGAAAATGTTGCTTCTTTTGTTGGGTTGTTTGCGCTTCCTTCCAAAAAAGGACTTCAATATTTTTCGAAGGCACGAAATTTGATCTTTCTTCTACGAGCCTGACTGCTAGACTTCACTTGCATTTTGAAAAACACTCTCCCTCCTGAGATTTTAACTCCTTTGATGGTTTCAAAGGATCTTGGCCTTGGAAATTCCCTCTACAAGTCCCAGTGACTTGGCTTCTACTCGCGCTGTTGAAAACACTATCCCTTCTGAGATTTTGTCAAATTCAAGGGATTTAGGTCTCGGTGCACACTTGCGCTGCTTCTCCAAATTTGGAACCTTAGAAGGTTCTCGCCTTCTCCACTCCTTGTAGGGATTTATGAAGACTTTCACTGCTTTTCCCTTAAGCTTCTACTTGCTCAATACTACAAAAGGGTCTCGTCCCTTTGTTCTTAAAAAAACTTATGGTTCCCTCCTGGAACTCTATGCTCATTATCCTTAGCTTTACTGAATTTTGAAATGGTCCTCAGTGAATTCCTGGCACTGTCTTCCCTTCGAGTCTTGGACTCCAAAGATTTCAACCATGCACTCCTTTCTCTTGTGTCCCCTGAGACTTTCTCAACACTTATCTAATTTTTGGCCCAATGCACTCCTTGCACTGGTCTTCTTCTGAGTCCTAAACTCTTCAGGCTCATTGGTGCACTCCTTGCACTCCTTACATAATGTTTCTCCATAGTATTCACTAATTATGATGTTCCTTGTGAGATTTTGCTTTCTCCAACTACAAGGTTCCTGGTCCTTTGTTCTTCAAAGGAAGTCTTGTTCCCTCTTAGCATCTTTCTCAATGTGTTCCTTGCAGAGCTATCAGAGTATTCAACAACTCTGAAATGTGCTTCCCTTGCATTGGTTTTCTCTCCTAAATTTGAGAATGATTCTGGTGTGCCCACTTGGCACGCTCTTCTATGAACTCAAGACATATTTCAAACGCACATTCCTTGCATTGGCTACACAGAGTTTTCAATACTTTGGCATGCACTCCTTGCACTAGCCTAAGAGCCCAAAAATACTCAACAAACTCACAAAGATAGGGAACTCTATCTCATCCTGCAAATGACACATACTTTCACATCCACAAAATACATAAATAAACACAAAAAACATTTAGAGAATAAGCATTCACCACACATTAGAACACATAAACCTCATATGCAGGAAAAGCTTCTTTTGTATTTATTCTGAATGCTTCTATACAAGATTTACAAAGGCTGGAATGAAATAGAGTCTCCAACACTTTCTCCTCTCCTCTCTTGACCTCTATAATGTTCTCATCAACAACTTCTTACACTAATGAATTTTCGATACAATCATATTTTTTTACAAAAGAGGGGCTCCTCGAGCCTTCCCTCAAATCTCCCTACTCACATTGAATTGCATTCAATTACAATCAATGGAAATCTAGTGAAAACCAAGCCTAAACCTATCTAACTGTCAACCATTAAAGGTGACTTCACATGCAACATATACAAAGTCACATGGCTTGGGTTTCCCTGAGCCTTACAACATTTAATACTTTTAATTCTGCATTTAAAATTTAAAATTTGGTTTCAAAAAGAGAGGGCTGACACCTCTCTTGCCTAAAAAAATTTGCCTCATTTTGCATTGATGTTCTAACACTATCACATTTGTTGAGTCGCAGCGATGCTCCTACATCATGAATATAAATGACTCAAATCATGGCCACCAACCAATACACTGCAGATCCATAATGATATTGACTAAGGAGATGGCCACCAAAGATACAATGTGGATCCATTTCTCCATGACATGACCTGATCGTATCCATGAAAGAATACACAGTGGAGCTACAATATGAAAAGAACATAGCCACTAACCAATACAAAGTGGATCTATGTATATCAGTAAAATGATCTCCATCACAACCTGGGATAAGTATAAAACATGGTGAGTACTCAACCCAGGGTCTTCATTCTGATCCCAAAATAGTACGATTCTACCCATGTGAATAAATGTTTTGATGTCGAACATGGTAGAAACCTCTTGATTATCGTTCATTGATGTATACCTTTAAAAAATGTGAGGGAAATCACCAAGGATGTGATTGATTCCTAAGGTACCTATTGTACATTCCAACAAATATGAATAATTAGTTGAAGTCGAACATCTGTGGAATAAATAGATCAGGGGTCATTGATGTAAACCCACTTTCGAAAGCGAGGAAGCCTGCCATTGAGGCATGTAGGTTCCAAGGTACTTTTGTGTTTCTAAGTAGAATTCTCGGATAATGTGTTGAAGTCGACAGGGAAAGACTCATCAAAGTAGGGGCCTTGATGCATCCCCTAACATTGACCCAAAAATTTCATAGGAAAGTGATATGAGATGGTGAATACATACTGACATAGGAATGGAAAATGGTAATACTATAGATGGTTGATATGAGGTGTAAAACTTCCTTTTAACATTTATGAGGCACAACAAAATATTTGGCAGCTTCGACTCATTTGAGAAAAGTACCAAAACATAGTGCAACAATGGATCAGGCACTCTTCGGGTGAGACGAAGGAGTAACAAGACTCATAGCATTGGTGTGAATTAGGGGAGATCGAAATAAACAAGTGTGAGGTGAGACGGAAACATCTTCCATGTTCAAGGGCGACAACAACAACTGCCTTAAAATTTTCAAGACACTCGACCCACTTCCTTCAATATCCCCCCCATCTAGCTAGATGAGTACCCATTTGTTGTTTATCAAGCTCAAGGAGGATAACAGGTGCTCGGTATAACTTACCTTCAACAAGTTTCTCTTCCTATTTTCAATGAACTAGAAGAAGTAAGGGTTCATCCCAAGATGGACCCTTTAATGGATGGTTTTACGAGTCCAGAGAAGGAAAACTCAGTTGTTTTTCATGTTTAGGGAGTTTGAAAATAACTTAAAGAAAACTTTGTAGATGTTATTTTTTGTAATTTTAGTCTCCGAGGCTCGAAAAAGCATAAAATAATGCAAAGGAGAACTCTTCTAACAAAAGCAGTCATAGTATTCATTTTTCGTAGTTAGTTTGTTAGGACCGAAAAAGGGTTAAACTATTGCCCAACAGATGACTCTTCGTGATTTTATTGAGCTCAAAGAATGATGAAGCGTGCTCAAATGGATTGCAAGGTTGCCAAAAAGTTCCACCTCCACAAGTTCTTGTATTAAAAAGATATTCTAGGAAAAAAACGTCAGTAATTCCTTAAAAACCAACGGAAATTACAGAAAAATATCAAATAAAATGAAATTTCAATGTGAAAAAGGTTTTAATGAAACTATTTTGTAAGTGGTTAAAAGTAATTTGGGTGAAAAAATATAGTTTATTTCACTTTTCACTTTCACCTACCTCTTTCACTTGAGTTTTTTTGCATTTGGACAATTTTTTCCGGCGTCGATTGCGGGAGCTCTAGGCCATCATTCATCATTTCGTCTGGACCAGGTTGGTATTCTGATCCTCCTCTTTCATTTACATGTTTTCATTGCCATTTTCATGCATGTTTTTATATTTTTTAGGCCCTTTTGGAGACCCCATGGCGCACTACCAAGGCGGCGCTCCTCTAAGTTATCAGGGGGACACTGTCCCAGATCTCAGTGCCCTGGTTCTCTTGAACAGGGTGCACTAATGCTCTGAGGTAGCTTGGAGGGGCATTCCAGGCGCAAAACAAAAAATTTTAAATTGCTTTTGGCTTATGAAACAACAATTGTTTGTCTTGAGATTTTAACTAATGATTCTTAATGTTGTTTTGCAAGGTTTTGATTTTCAAAATGATTGAGTGGAAGGAAAGAGAGCATGAGAATGATGGCATTGTTGCATTGCAAGACCCTCAATCAAGGGAAGCACTATGAAATTGTGGCTTACTGAAATGTTTCAAGGTATATAACATGCGGAAAGAGACACTTTTCCTTAAGCATCTGATTGGGCTATGGGATGCCAATGAGTAGACCTTTTGAGTAGGATTTCAAATATTAGAGATTGAGATTGAGGATGTGTATTTTATGATAGGGCTCTCTAGAAGAGGTGCACCCATCATCTTGTCCGGCCCATGGGCTACACCATTGCAGGATGATGACTACATAAAACAACACTGTAGGCCAGGTTCCCACAAGAAAGATGGTAGTATTGCGATTAAGGATGCCATAGATCTTCCACTGTGAGATATCCTATTCACAATAACCAAACTGGTAGGAAGTGTCAGTCCTCATATAGCTTCCAAATCAGTTGAGTGCCTTGAACCAAAAGTCTTCAATTGGTGTGCAAGATTGCTCACAAATGTCAAATATCATATTTCCAGATGTAGATCAAGGAGGAAGAAACAATTTGGGTACGGGTCATTCTTGGTATCATTCTTCCTAGAACGAATACCCTTGATGCAACCACATATTTCTTCGATGGACCATCCGGTATATGAGCCTAGGATGGAGAGGTGGCCTAGCATGTCACCTCTATTGGGGAATGAACCTTCATCATTTTCCTTCATTGTTGATTTATTTTCATGGTGGAGGAGGTAGATCGTGATAATATAATATTATCCTTATACTGGAGTGGACTTCAGAGGTAGTGAATATCTAGTGCTCCCTGAAGGGGAACAGTGGGATGCATCAGGTAGATTCGAAAAATGTGACCTTGCAAAAAGTGTTTGTTTTTATTTTTATAATATTTGTATTTTTTTAGGTACAAAGAGGGATATAAACATGTTTTTTTTTTCATCATACACATAGAGGGATGGCTCGTCCATCTTGAATGCCACCATTTGGAGGATGCAGCGATGCCCAGGCAGTAACAGAGGCAGGTGGCGAAGCTGGAGTAATTCACAAGGTAGAAAGGAATCTTAGGGGGCTTACCATGGGTGTCCCCTCCATGAGATTATGAGATGTTCCTTTACACTTACAGAGGCACACAATGCATGTACTAGAGAGTCCCAGCCATATGTTGCGGCGAGTAGCTAGAGCAGTGGTGTGCTACCATGAGCACAATGTAGTATAGGGAAACAAGTAGGGTTTCCTTTATTATTACTACAATGATGTATGGGCATAGTAGCCCACAATTTTCCCTTCCATGTACTTTTCAGATGATGTCATTGGAAAAATTCTACTATTTATATAATATATATATATATAGGTTTTGTCTAAGCTACTTATGTTATGATGATGTGATGTTTTTATATTTTATGTTTATGCTTTATGATCTTGAATATTCATCTATGTGTGAGATTCTAATCTAACATGTAATTTGCTAACGAATCTGTAATGACATTAAGTTCTCTCGGTATGTGTTAGTATTCTATGTAAGTAAAAGACCTTTCGAGACGATGAACCCTCAAGTAGAGACGTAGAAATATTGGATTGTGTATGATATAAATGTGATTAAGTTGACAAACCACAAGTTGGGAATCAAGGATAATGATTATTTGAGATATTTCAAGAGAGACGACCTTAGTAAAAAGTCGAATAACAGCGTGATATTCTACAACGTTATTGGTTGCAAGTCCAATACAGGTCCCTCTTGAGCTTACCAACTCACCAAAATGGTAAATGGTCCAAGCTACAAAAGCTAAGTTCTGGGTATTTCAGCTAGTGCTATCTGAAAATCCAAAATGTATAGGGAAATATGCTAACATATGCACATCCAAGCACAAAGCAAGGTATAAGAAGCTAAGTATGAAACAAAACTCTTTCACGCAAAAGTAAAACACACCAAACAAAAACATATGGTACAATAATGTACAAAGCACACATGCAAGATTTTCTAGGCGTAGTATTTTTTTAGTTAGATCCCATTGCAAGGCTCACTGAGAGGGATTCCATCATAATCAATTAGCTCGTAGGCACCTCTTTGTAGCACACGTTTAATGATGTAAGGTCCATGCCCCATAGGCTCTAATATGCAAGGTCGAACAAACTTAACATATTGGGTATTGATACATTTTTTATATGTCTTGTTAATGAGAGCAACATCATGATGGGTTTCATCCAACTTCTTTAGGTGCAGAAAACGTCCTTCTTTGGCAGAGGTGTTGGGCGAGAGTTCTACATCTAGTTTTAAAGATGGAATCTCACATTCAATCGACAAAACTGATTCTAACCCATATACCAACTGGAAGGGTTTGAATCCAGTGGTGGTTTTAATGGAAGTCTAATAGATCCAGAGTGATGAGAAGAGTTTCAAATACCAAGTGGTTTTGTTTACCCCCACCATGCATTGAAGTATGGTTTTTAGGACCTTGTTGTTGGTGTCAACTTGTCCATTAGCTCGAGGATAGTATGGGGATGAGTTTTCATGACGAAAACCCAATTTGGTGTGCAACTCACTCAACATCGAATTTTGGAAATGGGATCTATGATTAGTTATGATAGCTTGCAGGACCTTGAATTGAGGAAATCAGTGAGCGTATGATAGAGCCTCTCTTTCTCTCTTATTCTTTCATCTGCATCCCGATCGGGAGAACCAGACTTAGGCTGCGATTTGTCGTCAGGGATTTTAGTATTGTTCGAATCCTGCAGCGGCCACGGTCTTCCCAGTAATGTCTTGCGAGTGAGATACTATTTAGACATAAATCAGGCCAGCCGCCAATTCACCAACTTCTTTGAGTTTGTCGATCGTCAGGGCGATAAATTGGGGCTTGTTTTGTATAGAGTCTGGGGTTCCAATCCTAGCCGGCATGATCGGTCTCTAGATCCTCCTCGTTCTCCTCGACAAGGTCACGATTGTTTGTGTAGAGAGGACGATGTGGAGCTTGAGCTTGTGTCGTTGCTGTCATTGTGGTTATTGTTTCGTGTTGTTTCCTTTTCCTTCCTCATCTTCATTTTTTTTCCATAGTCAACAGGATTTCTCCTCCTAAAACCCCATTCATGCTATTGTTGTTCTTTGTATTTATCCATAGACGCATCCAGAGGAAAATTTTCTAATAAGGGTTGGGGTTGTGGAGTGGCAGGGAGATTCAAACAATCGACATGAGGATGTGGAGCAAAGAAGACATGTTGATCTGATATGGTTCCAAGAGTGTCAAGCAAAGGGGAGGGAAAATGGGTGCTTGATTCCATTAATGATCGTCAGCGGAGGCCACAGGATGAGGATGTGCATGCAGTGAAGAGAACTCCCAGAAATATAGCAAATCAAAGGGATCAATACCTCAATCATCTTTCTTTCATCCATTGGCGTGATTAACAAAGGCCATTTCCCACCAGTTCGTAAATTAATACTAAAATACGTAAAGTCAAACTAATACTAAATACATAACGTCAATTACTTCCTAACTTAATACTGAAATACTTCATAAAGTCATACTAGTGTTTAATTTTCATTTATTTAGAAAGTGTTTCGATATTGTGTCTTCCCACTAGCAGTCATTAAAACAAATGTTGCGTGGCAGTGTAGTCCCTGCTAAGCAGCTTACAAGGTAAATTTTGGAAAATGGGGTTGAATTGTAAATGATGAAAGTGTTTGGTGAAAAATGTATATTACGGAACATGAGGACATAAGAAATCGATAGCGCTAAGTTGCGACGAATTGTAGAGTACGGAAGTTTTGGGTGCAAGATTTATAATAGCGCCAACCTGGGGGCAATAAGAAAACCAACCCACCTATCACAAAACATGTGGTATAAAATTTTGTTAGTGCTAAGGCATGACCCCGCGGAGAGATAATTGTCTAAGTTTTGAAAGGAACTACGGTTGGTCGGACTCATGATGTGACGATATAGGACCAATCGACCAGTTCAAAAAAATTCAGGTTCAAGTTTAAATATATTTATTTAAATTGTATTTATATTAATGTATCTTAATAGATAATTTGTGGTCCAAATGTAGACCATGTTTCAATATGTGGACAAATTGTAGACCATGAAAGTTTTGGATGCAAGATGTATACGGCCGAACTGTAGATGACACAAGTTTTGGGTCCAATATCTATAATAGCGCCAACTCGGGGGTCGATCGGGCTCCTGTAAATCGCTGTTGAATACGTTTTTTGGTTGTTAATGCCAATAAGTGAACCTGTGCACTGAATTTTCACGAGTAGAAGAAGAATATATATACAAATTGACAAGCGAGACCTTACATTTCATCGAGAACCATTGTCACCCTATTTTGAATCTCGTCCGACCGTTTTTCCCCTTTACTTTCTCTTTCTCGTTACTTATCCATTTTTCCGAAAATTTTCCAATGTGCACGTTGGCGGACACACCGGTTCACATTTGCGCACGTATTTTTATATCGTGACTCCAACCGACCGCTAACCATTCGATGCCTAGCCACTTTTCAGATCATGGATTCGGTAGGCTCTATAACCGGGGTCGAATTGTATATGAAGCAAGTGTTTGGTGCAAAATGTATATCACAGAAGTGTGGTTTGCAACATGTATATCACGGAACAGGGGGCATAACAAATCGATAGCATGAAGTCACGATGAATTGTAGAGTACGGAAGTTCTGGGTGCAAGATTTATATCACGCACTTGTAGATGAAGGAAGTTTTGGGTGCAAGATTTATAATAGAGCCAACCCGAGGGTCGATCGAACTCCCGTAAATTGTTGTTGAATACATATATCACGGAACATGCAACATAAAAATTCAATAGCGCTAAGTTGCGACCCTGCAGAGAGATAATTGGCTAAGTGTTTAAAGGAACTACGGTCGGTAGGGCTCACGATGTGACGATATAGGACCAATCAACGTGTTCGAAAAAATTCGGGTTGAAGTTTAAATATAGTCATTTAAATTGTATTTATAATAATGTATCTTAATAGATTATTTGTGATCGAAATGCAAACCATTTTCCAATATGTGGACGAATTCTAGACCACGAAAGTTTTGGGTGCAAGATGTATATGGCAGAACTGTAGATGGCGCAAGTTTTGGGTGCAAGATCTATTTTTGGTTTTTAATGCCAATAAGCGAACCTATGCACTGAGTTTTCACTAGTAAAAGAAGAATGAATTTGAATTGAAGATGGCATCAATACCCTCTTTGTGTTACACATTTTGCACTGAAATGTTTTGATATATACAATTTGACAGGCGGGGCCTTATGTCTCCTCGGGAACCCTTGTCACCCTATTTTGAAGCTCATCTAACTACTTTCCGCAGTTGAAACATACATAAAATATCTTGCTAGGAAATGGATTATCAATTGAAGATTTGAATATATTGGACCTTATTTTCCCTCTTCTATAATCAACGAAATTCTCGTTTCTTTTTCCACTCTACTCTCACTTTTTCTGAAAATGTCCCAATGCACGTTGGTGGATGCACCCATTCACATTTGCGCTCGTGTTTTTTTATCGTTACCCCGATTGACCACTAGCCATTCAATGCCTAGCCACTTTTTAGATCACAGATTCCTGGGTAGGTGGGTTCTATAACTGGGTTCGAATTGTAAATGACGCAAGTGTTTGGTGAAAAATTTATATCACAAAAGTGTTGTGTGCAACAGGTATATAACAAAACAGGGGGGCATAAGAAATTTATAGCGCTAAGTCGCAACGAATTGTAGAGTACGGAAGTTTTGGGTGCAGGATGTATGTCACACACTTGTAGATGACGAAAGTCTTGGGTGCAAGATTTATAATAACGCCAACCCAGGGGTCGGTCGGACTCCCGTAAATCGATGTTGAATATGTATATCACGGAAGAGGGAGCATAAAAATTCGATAGCACTAAGTCGTGACCTCGCAAAGAGATAATTGGATAAGTGTTGAAAGGAACTGCGGTCGGTGGGGCTCATGATGTGACGATATAGGACCAATCCCCAACCCAGGGGTCGTTCGGGCTCCCGTAAATCATTGTTGAATACATTATTTGCTTGTTAATGCTAATAAGCAAAGTTGTGCACTGAGTTGTCACTAGTGAACGCAAAATGAATTTGAATTGAGGATGGCAGGAACACCCTCTTTTTTTTACAAATTTTGCACTGACATGTTCTGATATATACAATTTGACAGACGAGGCCTTACGTGTCCTTGGGAACCCTTGCCACCCTATTTTGAACCCCATCTGATTGCTTTCCATGAGTATTTTTGTGCCCGCCACCTTTGCACTTATTTCCAAGTATATGCAATAAGTATATAACTTCTCCAGAAACATGCAGAAAAGATCTTGCGAGCAAATGGGATATCTATCACATATGTGAATATATTTACCCTTATTTTCCATCTTCTATACTTTATCTTTTATCATAGAATTCTTGGGTGCAAAATGTATATGACGAAAGTGTTGGGTGCAAGATGTATATAATAGAACACGCGGGATAAGAATGAGATAGTGCTAAGTTGGGACGTCGCGGTGAGATATTTGGCCAAGTGTTGAAAGGGATGGTCGTCAGTCGGGTTCCTAATGTGAATATATGGATGGAAATGAGGATTTGACAGTCCGCTATCCAATCAACCCGTGGACAATTGAGGAGCCAAAGAAAGTCAGGTTCAAGTTTAAAGGGATTTTGTTTATGTTTATTTAAAATGTATCCATATTAATGTATCTTACTAGATTATTTGTGGTCCAAATGTAAAACATGTTTGGGTTTGAATGTTGTTTTGTGCTTTTATATCGTGACTCCAACCGACCCTCTAGCCATTCGATGCCTAGCCACTTTTCAGATCGTGGATTCTCGGGTAGGCGGGCTCTATAACTGGGGTCGAATTGTAAATGTCGCAAGTGTTTGGTGCAAAATTTATATCACAGAAGTGTTGTGTGAAACATGTATATCACAGAACATGGGGGCATAAGAAATCGATAGTGTTAAGTCACGACGAATTGTAGAGTACATAAGTTTTGGGTGAAAGATGTATATTATGCACTTGTAGATGACGAAAGTTTTGGGTGCATTATTTATAATAGCACCAACCCAGGGGTCGGTCAGACTCCCGTAAATTGTTGTTGAATACGTATATCACGAAACATGGGGCATAAAAATTTGATAGCGCAAAGTCGCGACCCCACAGAGAGATAATTGGCTAAGTGTTGAAAGGAATTGCGGTCGGTCGGGCTCATTATGTCACAATATAGGACCGATCCCCAACCCGGGGTTCGGTCGGGCTCCAGTAAATCACTTTTGAATACAATATTTGCTTGTTAATTCCAATAAGCAAAGTTGTGCACTGAGTTGTCACTAATGAAAACATAATGAATTTGAATTGACGATGGCAGGAACACCTTCTTCGTGTTACACATTTTGCACTGAAATGTTTTGATATATACAATTTGACTGTCGAGGCCTTACGTCTCCTCAGGAACCCTTTCCACCCTATTTTGAAGCCCATCCAACCGCTTTCCACGGGTATTTTCGTGCCCGCCACCTTCACACTTCTTTCTCAGTATATGAAATAAGTATATAACTTCTCCAAAAACATGAAGAAAAGATCTTGTGAGCAAATGGGATATCTATCACAGAGGTCAATATATTAACCCTTCTTTTCTGTCTTCTATACTTTATCTTTTATCATGAAATTGTTGGATGAAAAATGTATATGACAAAAGTGTTGGGTGGAAGATGTATATAACGGAACATGCGGGATAAGAATGCGATAGCGCTAAGTTGGGACGCTGCGGTGAGATATTTGGCCAAGTGTTGAAATGGATGGTTGTCGATCGGGTTCATGATGTGAAGATATATATGGAAATGAGGATTTTGCAGTCCGCTAACCGATCAACCCACAGACAATCTAGGAGCCCGAGAAAGTCAGGTTCAAGTTTAAAGGGATTTTGTTTATGTTTATTTAAAATGTATCCATATTAATGTATCTTACTAGATTATTTGTGGTTCAAATGTAAACCATGTTCGAATTTGAATGGTGTTTTGGGCTCAATTTTTTCTTCTCAAACCTACAAGGAACATAGAAAAAAATATATGACTTTACATTTTGTATATCAAAAAATATTCTGAAATATAGGAAGCTGCAATACATGCACAATATAGAACATGAACATGTACAGTGAAATGAGTTAATTTTACGAATAAATACAAATTCCAAATAAAAACACCAAGCATCGAATATTAGCATAAAACAACCCCAAATATTTATATTTAGATAAACTGGGTCACAAAATACATTTGAGAATATTTTCCAAAAAAAAATTCTTCAAATTTGTAAAAAAATATATAGTTCAGTACATATTCTGTGAAATAAAAATGTATTTTCTAGAATGACTCCGATTGGGACTACCGCAGACTACAAAGAAAATATGTACAAGAATGAAGTTTGTAGGAAGAAGAAAGTCGGCAATGGAAAACAACAAAACCTGGCAAGAAGACAGAGAAAATTGTCAAATCTTGGTTAAAGCTTTGTTAAAATAAGTGGATGAAGACAAAAGAATGTAATCAGTATCAACTTACTATGATGGTATCCCATGCCTTGCCATTTCTTCCCCGATGTCCTTTTATGGATTTCATGGACTTTGACCTTCATTGGTAATCTGGTCGACAACCCTTTTCAACCATTCTTCGATCTAGCTCCTCATGGGCACCATGTTCATTTCATGCTGGTTTTTTGTATTGAAGAATTCACTTTCCAAGTCCCTTAGATCAATAGACAAGTTGTGCAATGCTTCTTGAATATTTTTGTTTCTAATTGCATAACCCACTAGTCAAGTTTTCACGTCATCTTCACCATATTCAAGAATGTCATAGAAATTTTCAAATGACAGTGTTTTATAGATATGAATTTGATCATCATATTCTTTCTTGGTTAAAAACAACAACTTTAATATGAATTTTGGGTCATGGACTACATTGGTGCTGACAGCTAGATCTATCTCAGTTAGCTTCTTGAATAGTTTATCTCTTTTAGATATGGTCTGGCTACATTCTTGAACGATACCAATCAATTTCTTTACCTTTTCTTTCCAGCATGTGTTTAGCTAGTTTATTCGATCCAGGGAAGGGAGATCCTCCTGTCTTCTTCTAAATTTCGTCATACTGGTAACTTCAACACCAAATGGTAAAACTACATCGAGATAAAAAACTTGCTCATTCTTGAGATTTGCTTGCAGAAACTCATGAAAATCATGCACTCTTGTTCCAAAAGAGACCATATTCTTTGACATCTCCCAAGCTTATGTTATTAATTCCATTCTTTTGTTTATATTATTTTCCACATAGTCTTGGGCTGATGTGAGAAGGCTTGCTGATCCTTTTAACTTTGGGGCAAGTGCAGTGGACCCGACTATTTCTAAAGGATTAGAAAATAGTGGAAGAGGCATTAGAGTTGCCTCCAATTCTTTGATTCACATCTTTAACATGAGGTTTTCCATTTCAAGGCCATTAATAGAGTTGTCTAGAGCATCTCCAGTTGATTGATGCATCTTGGATATCTGGGAGGGACACATGTTGCATAGGTTGAACTCTGAACGAGATGTCCCTTTCTTATTCTTTACATATTTATTTTCAATAATCATTTTTTTTGGCCCGCAAGGGTGTAGACGGATTGACAAGTGTTGTGTAAATGGAAGGAAATTTGTAAAAATGAGGTCTCATGTTCGATTCTCACCCCTATTTATTTGTGCACCATTCTTGCGAGCTGGGTGGTTGCACCTGGGGTTATAGTGGTAGCCAAAGGGGATCGACCCCGTGTCATGCGAGTATGAGAACCGCGCATTGCCGATTCCCCCAGTACAAAAAAAAAAACAATTTTTTTGATTCGATGTAAAAAACAGCGCTCTGAAATGCAAAAGACTCTTCTTTGTCCAATGTATCTATGCCAAGTATTTCCATCCCAAGATTGTAAGGAGCAATTCTCTCTAGGTGATCGTCGTCAGGGAACATTTTTTCAATGTCAATTTCTAGTTCCATATCTTCGAGGGAGAGATCTTAGATATCAATTTCTCCCCTCGGTCCCTCTTGTTCTTGGACTATTGTTTTCCGTTTTTTCCCCGCGGAAAGCTTTTGACAACTTTCAATTTTGCTGAAGGGAGGGTTCTTATCTACTCCTCTGCCTGAAGAACTATGTGTGACTTTGTTACTTGGGTAAGCCGTTGGAGTATTGCCACGAGATGTTGTGGTCTTGGCTATGCAAGTCGGTGATTGGACACTTTTTTCACCTAGGTCTTTTCGGTTCTGCTTGTGCAAATCATTGGTACTAGTATGGAGTCCATTTAGGATAGTGTAAGTGAAATAACTGTTGAAGTGGTTCCTGAACATGAAATCCCAGACTTTCCAAGGCATAGAGATGAATTGTCCTTTCCTTTTTTCATGGAAAAAATGCAACCAATAGATGTACTCCCCTGTTATTCTAGAAAAAACCAGTGTACCATATATGTGACATGGAAGGAAGCAAGTATTTTGTTTAGACCCAAAAATCCTTATAACATTATAGTTCTCCATTTCTTGTATTGTTCCCTTCCTATCCAGGAAGATTGTCGGCTGGCTAGAAAACCGAGGAAAATACCTTTCAAATATCAATGCTTTGAAAACTGAAACAAAATAATTAAAGACCTTATAAAATTTTTGACAAGCATCGTGTCTCCATAATTTTTGGCACGAGAATGTTACTGGGTCAAATTCAGAGTTCAGCTTCCTACACAAATATAGTCCAGGAAATGGATAGCAATTTGGCACGATGAAAATTAAATAAGATGGCATAAATAATTTCTTTTGCCTCTTGTATTGCAATAAATGGGAAGAGATTTGAATGGAAATCAACTTGCGGCAATGGAAGATGGTTTGTTGATTGACCATAAAATAAAAAATATACAGAATCATCCGAAGGATGTCGGTTGCACTTTTTTGTCTCGTTGTCCTCGTGAAAAGCCATGCAATTTTTCGAAAAATGTTTTTGCATGCACTAACCTATAATATGGCCATGTCCTGGGGAGCGGGCATTGGGTCCTGTAACAACTTTGGCAAGAGGTCTAATTCATTGCCATGCTTCTTTAAGAACTGTTTGCAATTCTCTCCCTTGAAATTAAGCATTGGGTTGGGAAGTGTTAACATCTTTCGAAATACTTTAGGTGATAGGGATATTTGGAAATGGTCACCCATCTAGACAATCTGTTGGTTCGGAATATAGTTCTTGGTGTAGCACGTGACCAACTCCTTAAAGTAAAAAAAAGGTTAACGATTATTTGAGATATGTCAAGAGAGACGACCTCTGTAAAAAGTCGAATAACGACGTGATATTCTGCAACTTTATTGGTTGTAGGTCCAAGACAGGTCCCTCCTGAGCTTACCAACTCACCATAATGGTAAATGATCCAAGTTGTAGAGGCTAAGTTCTAGGTATTTCAGCTAGCCCCATCTGCAAATCCAAAATGTATAGGGAAATATGCTAACATATGCACATCCAAGCACAAAGGAAGGTATAAGCAGCTAAGGATGAACAAAACTCTTTCATGCAAAAGTAAAACACACCAAACCAAAACATATGGTACAATAATGTACAAAGCACACGTGAAATATTTTCTAGGCGTAGTATTTTTTCAGTTAGATCCCATTGTGAGGCTCACTGAGATGGATTCCATCATAATCAATTAGTTCGTAGGAACCTCTTTGTAGCATATGTTTAATGATGTAAGGTCTATTCCACATAGTCTCTAATTTCCCTACTCCAACTTTATCTTGGCCTTGGTCATAGACCAGGACCAGATCTCCTTTGTGAATATGCCAGGTCGGATAAACTTAACATATTATTGATGCATTTTTTATACGTCTCGTTAATGAGAGCAACATCACAATGGGTTTCATCCAACTTCGTTAGGTGCAAAAAATGTTCTTCTTTGGTAGAGGTGTTGGGCAGGAGTTCTACATCTAGATTTAAAGATGGAATATCGCATTCAATCGACAACACTGCTTCTAACCCATATACTATCTGGAAAGGTTTTTTTATCTAGTGGTGGTTTTAACCGAAGTCCAATAGGTCCAGAGTGATGAGAAGAGTTTCAAATACCAAGTGGTTTTGTTTACCCCCACCATGCATTGAAGCATTTTTTTTAGGACCTTGTTGATGGCGTCAACTTGTCCATTAGCCCGAGGATAGTATGGGGATGAATTTTCATGACGAAAACCCAATTTGGTATGAAACTCACTCATCATCAGATTTTGGAAATGCAATCTGTGATCAATTACGATAGCTCGGACTCAGAATCGAGCGATTATGTGGTTAAATACGAAAATTTTTGTAGTCTGACCATCATTCATAAATGTAGGCATAACCTCAGCCCATTTAGTGAAATAATCGATTGCGACGATAATATAACTATTCCCCCCAGCTGAGGTAGGATTACATTGCATAAAATGAATACCCCATTTTGCAAAGGGGTCGATGGGGACAATGGGATGGAGCGGAGCAGGGTGGGTACGTGCTTTCTACTGAAAGATTTGACAGGGTGGAAATTTTTTAACGGCCTCAATATAGTCTTTGAAAATGGAAGGCCAAAAATAACCTGTACCTAATATCTTCTGGGTTGTAGCCATCCCAGAGAGATGACCACCAAAAGCTCCTAAGTGACAATGATTTAAAACATGCTCAGCCTCTTCATGGGTAAAAAAACATCGTAGAACAATATCAATACCGCAGAGATATAAAGTGTCGCGTACAATGAGGTTGTATTTTGAATGGTGTCTAATACGACATCATTTGTCACGTGAAATATTTGGGTGGAAGCGTTGGGTCTAGAGATATAAAAGAATGTCTCCATACCAGGGATCAGACGCATTGATTAGGAACAATGACTCATCAGGAAGGGAATCATTGGGTTCAGTTTTCTCATCGATATGGGGAATATCGCAAATCAACTTGGCAAAAACCAATGATTATTTTTCTTTGGATTTGGTGAACTCGAAATCGAATTCCTAAAGAATGATGATCCATTTTGAATATTTTCCCCCAAGTACTCGACGAGTCAAGATGTGGTACATGGGGTTTGATTCAACAATGACCATGGTAGTGCGAAGTAAGATGTAATGTCAAAATCTTTGGACAACAATGACCACTTCCAAAGCCAACTTTTCAACATGTGAATAGCAAATGTTAGGACTTGAAATGCTCTTACTTAAATAATATATAAATCTCACTCTAACTCCTTACTTAGCTAATTCAACTCCTTTTTGTAATGAGAGGACACTAATTTCCATATCCCATTTTGTCATACCACTTCCTTTCTCGACTAATTTACATTTATTTTTAATAATGTGAAAATATATTAATATCCTTTAGCTCATAACACTTTCACCTTCCAATGATTTACAATTGTTTTTAATATTTTGAAAATATCTTGAAATAATGCTTCATATGATTTGCTAAAAAAACAAATGATATTAATAAATACTACATGGCAGTGTATTCCCTATCAAATAATGAACTAAGTTGTCATGCAACACTAACACTAGTGTCTCTGTTTTGGCTCTATATTTCACATCTTTGATCTGTGTTTCCTACATATCTTCAGTTCGACGCAATCCGTGTCGGCTTCCGAGCGAAAACGAAAAACGCTTCGACTTCTGCACTTCTGAAGGGTCAGATATTTATTAATGTTTCTGTTATAGTCCCTAATGCGAGATATGAATGTTAAACTCTATAGCATCACTGAACTAACCTTATAAATTATGCTTCCTCTGCACCAATCCATCCATGATCACCTTCTAAGTGTGTTCACTAGATTGAAGATAAACCATCCTGTTATTATTATTCTTAGTATTCCTATCCATCCCTCTTATCTTTTCCAAATGTTCTGCCAACATTGGAAACAAATAACACCACGCAGATGTGAAGAAAATTGCACAGGGTTGGCCATAAAAAATGAAACAGAACAACGTGATGATCATTACAGTCAATGCACACACGTTGGCGTCGTAAGAAATGGTCGACCTGGGTCTTTTGTAGAAGTTATTCGATCGTTGTACTGGTCTCCCCGGTCTGGAGGATAAATTATCCATGGAGACATTAACCCATCTGATGAATTTTTTAGCTTTAGAGTTATGCTGATGATGATGCTTGTGCTCATGATCCATGTTTTTGGGCTTCACAATCTTTAGAGAAGACGTACCCGAGAACTCGGTTGGTTGAACATGAGTTCTCACAGTGTTAATGGTTGTTGTACTCACACTAAGGCCCTGTGCTTCTTCTTTTCTCCTCAATTCCATGTCCTTCTGGCCATTATTTTTCTCAACTGATCCAATAATCAAAACCCCATAAGCACCCCGGTCGTTGTTTTTCTTTTCGATTCGTCCTTTGGCTCTCACCACAACCGGGATCATCTATTCTTGAAATACGTGATCCTCACCATGGCCTCTCAGACGCCAATCTCTTTCGCAATGTATTCTCTTGTGGTAAAGAGCTCGACATAGACTCTCTCGAACTCATGAAGCCCTCTGGTGGAATAAGGATTCGACCTGTAGGCATCTCGGCCTCAGCAAGATCGTGATTTATTTTGTCTCGCCTTCCATTGGTATCCTTTTCCGACGCATTGACCTCAAGAATCCAACTCAAACAAATGCTGGATCATCTACTCGTAGCCCTATCTAGCCTCTGAAACCAAGCGAGACCAAATCGCCAAACAATTTTATGACGAACAATGTGTGAATTGTCGGTGATAATTAAGTTGAGGATTTCGAGGATCGATTATTGGAAAAACAAACTAAACGAAAAGGATTCATACTCACGACTTAAATGCTTCCCAACACCTCTACAACCAAATATTGACTTTTATGTAAAAAGTGGTTGATATAGGCCGATAGGAGCCATTAATTCAAAAAGAAGAAAAAATGATACGTATATCAACCACTTTTTACATAAAAGTGATTGTTACTAATTAACGACGGACATGCCTCAAATAACATTAATACATTAATGCATTAAATACATTAATGTATTAATACATTAAAGCATTATTAATACATTTAGTGAAGCATTATTAATGTATTAATATATTAATACATTAAATATATTAATGTATTAAATATTTTATAAATAAAAACATAAATATTGATATTAAAACATTTTTTTTTGTAAATAAAGAGAGAACTTTGTATTATATCATCATGAGTGTACCTCTGTATATCATTTCCCAGTCACCTGTTCCGCCACATAAGGGAAACCAGAACAGGTGGCTCCAAACTGTGGGATGACTATAATGGCAAAGTTTCAGATGACAAAAATTGGAGCGAAAGATGAGAATTTTAACAGGAGATGCATTCCCCTTAACTAGCCAAGGGCATACTTCTTTCTGAGCCACCATTTCTATGATGGTTACATAACTGTAAAAAAGAGTAAAAAGAAAATCACTATTCATTCTGAAAATGAGAATTGACATGAACCAGAGACAGGGGTGGGCCGTGTCAAGCCTTTGGGGAACTTGGACATCCATGGACGGTGTAGGCCGGGACAAAATTTTGCTTACAGGTGGGGCATTGAGCTTGAGGAGGGGCGTATGAGAGAGCTTCGAACAACAGATCTAATCGTTGATGGATGGTGCTTTGGTCATGCACTTGCTCATCCTGCCATTGGAGGATGTCAAAGAGAAGCTCCAATTGCTCTGTTGCGAGATGAAATGTGTGGTGTGAGCCATCGTCAACACTGTCATTTCCTTCTTCAGCATCGACCTTGCCTGTGTCTTCAACACCATCATTGCCATCGTCAACCCTGTCATTGCCTTCTTCAACACCGACCTTGCCTGTGTCTTTCCCATCGCCTATTAGTTGTCACCTTGGGGCGATTTCCTCCTCCACAATGCAACCCCCTTCCCACTAGTGTGGTTGAAAGTTGCGGGAGGTGGAGGGGCTAAGAGTCATGGGGGACCCTTGCAATTGTACCAAGCTCGGGCCAGGATGAGGAGGTGGCTCAACCTCTTCCACCTTCATGCCTGAATGTTGAGGTGATGGAAGTGCTTCCTCTTTGGCTGTGTTGGGGAAAGCCGAAGCGAGTTGGGATGGTTGAGGAGGTTGAGCTTGAGTCTGGGGCGAAGTGGGTGGGTTCAAAGCCAAGAAAGACTTAAAGGTGAAATGAATCTCTGTAGAGAGTTAGTAAAGAACCATGAAGAAGAAAATGGTTCTATGCATGGTTTTGAATGCAAAAGAGATGGTGCCTGAGAAGAATCTATCTCAAATGGCATGGATCCATGAGTGACATTTCCAGGTGGTGGAAGTACCACTTGAAATTATGTTAGTAAATTAAAAGCAACATTAAGTGCTTTTACTTAATTCTATGTAGCCAGGAAAGGAGACGGTTGTGCATCCTTAGAGCATGCTAAGAGAATTGGCTATGCAAGCCAAGTTTGATGTTAGTTTGCAAGGAGTAGAGAAGAATGAAATAAAACTCAAATATTAAATTATTCATTCAAGGAAGAGTTGAAGTAGTTCAGTCCGAAAAATAACTGGATGTTGAATATCCAAAGTCTACAAAACAACATGATGGGAATTATAATTCATCCAAGTATGAGTTGGTATAGATGGATCCAGGGAGTAAATAAAAGTTGAAGGTTAATATCAGTTTAGTATTTGAATGGAAAATCAAAGGAAGACAAAAGTGTTTTCGCTAGAAAGTGCTCAGATCATAAATATTCATGCACGGTAATTACAATGAAGAGCATTTGAAGGTTCAATAATCTAGAAGAATTGAAGACTTCTGGGATAAACAAGGAAACATGATACAGGAAGAAAGAAGTTGTTGCAATTACTGTAGCAACAAGTATTTTATGGCTGGTTGGAATAGCCATAAAGTGAGAGTGCTTGCATGTTTGCAAGCGTTGCTGATAATGTTGTTGCACATGGAAAGAAATAACAGAAAGTTGGAATGTTGAATTATAAGGCTGATAAAGAGGCATAAGAGCTTCTATTGTCATCAACTAATCAGGTAGCATTAAACTTGTTTAATGCCGACCATGCAGGTAAGTATTTCTTGTTGAAGTTATATTGCATAATTGCTGAAAGGAAATTCAGGTAAGGATTTCCCCAAATTGAAGTTTATAATACACTATACGGTATTGTTTAAGTGCATTGATAAGATTAAGTTCCTAGTAAGTGTGGTAAAGGCTAGAGGCCTGTTATATTTATTAAAGATTTTATCTTTTGAATGCACACACTGACATAGTATCATGTCATGTTAATTTGGTTTTGAGGCAATAACCAGGGAAAATAAAAGATAATAACTTGTTATAGGAATGATGCTAAGAAAACTAATCATGTATGAGACCAGGACATGGTTGGATATGGCAAGTTATGGTTATATAAAGGTTATGTGCCACACAAATACCCAATGAACTTCCTACCTTTAAATAAAACTTGGACTGCAACATTTTTACTAACACTAATAAACACTACAGAATTGTATTCTTGGTGTAGTGTTTAGGTTGAAAATGAAGGCATCCAAGTAATTGTGAAGACAATGGGAAGTGTGTGGAGATGTGTCAAGACATTGGCCATATTTCCAATTTATGGATGGTGAGATGCATGACTTAGATAAAGTTCATTCTGAAAATTAATACAAGGGTACATTGAATAAATAAGCATTGAGAGTTGCACTCATGCCTGATAAGTGGCAGAGTTGCACTCATACATGATGGAATTATATACTTAAATGCATTTTACTGAATGCATTTTGTGAGTGCATGTATATATGTTGTTACATTGAAATAATTAACTAATGGTTGAAATGTTGCTAACTCATGAAATTGAGAACATTTTAGGAACTGATAAACATTGCAACAAGAAAGTTGCAAGTGAGGTGGTAACAGGAATAATGACTATAGAAAATTTATGCTCAGAAAATTGAAAAAATGAACTTATCGTTATTAATTATGAATATGCATATGAATGGAATGATGAGTCATTCTATGTGGTTGAATTGTTTGGTAATTGTGATTGAATTGCTAGGTGTAGGCAATTCTAAGAAGATTGCATAAGGTGATGTACATGTTGAATCATGATGTACATAAAATACTGACAATTTGTTGTTTGTATGCAATATATAATCATTGCAGGAAAAATGGTATTTAGCATGGTGCTTGCTAAAATCCATAAGGAAAATTACATCATATTATTGCAACAACAATGAAAAATTATGAAATAGAATTTCATATTTTGGGAAAAGTCAAAATTCATTATGAAATTAATTTGATTTCTAAAATGGAATTTTATAATGCTCTCTCATGATAACTGCATGTGTGTGATGCAGATGAGATGATATTGATTAAAGTTGGAACTCCTGGAGCCACGGTGCTTTGATACTTCTTGTATGGCCTGTACTGGAGCCCTGGAAGGGAAGTTGAGTAGTCGATGGACTGTTGGATAGTGAAGGTGCATACTACCTTGGGTTGTATAGGCATGTGGGGAAGAGAGACCGTTGGTTGGAGTGCTGCTAAGGGATGATATGATGCTAAGAGTTTATCAACAGTGAGATATAAGGCTAGGTGGAACACCATGGATCTACAACCATTTGTTGCTTGAATGAAGTATAATTGAAGCATGTAATAATGAACAATTAACTGAATTATTTCCTGAACTAGCTCTATGGAATAGAGCAATTGACTTCAAGTTGCAGTATAAGTACTAGAATTGGTGCTGGAAAGTAGAGCACTAGATGCGTAACAAGCTTTCAATAGCTAAAGCTTGGAGATTTTAAAGAATTTGAATGGTACATGATATATAATGCATTGAGGATTTTTGGAAATTTTGTTGTATGTGGATACATGATGCACTGAGGACAGTGCATAAATAAGGGGAGGGGATTGTAATATCCCCAGGTAGAATCCCAACTGTAAATGTAACAATGTACTTAAGCTGGTGAGTTGTTTGATATATTTTTGGCTTGCATTTTCTATGGTGTAGTGCATGCATGTACTACGCAGTAAAATGATGCACATCCTAGGATACCGCGCACAACAACTTGAGTGTGCACGATTGTGAGGCCATCGAGCTTTTATGTATATGATATATTTTATAGGCTGGTGAGCCAGTGGTTATAAGATATGCTGCTTATATTTTGATTAGGCCGGAGAGCCTAGATGTTAAAGGCCAATGCACGTGTTTTTGTACATGTCTCATAATTAATATAAATACATCGTTGCATGCAGATCGACCACGATAAAAGAAACGGGGGACTAAACTCCACTAATCGGGGAAAGGGTGGGGGCCAAAAGTTAAGGAAAAGGGATAAGCTAGGGAGCTTAAGCCAAAAATGAATATTATATTAATATTTCTTTAAGTATAAAGTATAGATAATTATGTTATCCTAAGTTCTAAAGTTGGGGACAAATGGGCCAAAGTAGCTCCCAACATGACAAGTGTCAAGTTGGGGACATGCATACATATTTTGGGGACTTAGTTCATTTTCACACACCCCCATCACTCTTCCATGATCTTTTCCTTCATTCAGACCATTGATTCCTTCGATCATTCATCCATGATGCCATGACCATTTTTCACTCACACAGTCAGTTATCCTCCATACTTTCTGTCATTGTACCTGAAGCTATTTCCATAGCCATTTTTCTTGTTGGTGCGCCTGGTAAACTTTGGAGCGGGATTGAAGAAGCGGGTTGTCAGGCCTGTGAGAAATTCTCTGAGTGAGAGAATTGTTGGGGATCGATTTCCTGAAGGTGCTAAACTGCAGCTATAGTGCTCTGAGACTTCTGGTCCGACCTGTTGCTGAAGCCCTGGAAGGGAAGTGGGGCAGTCGAGGGACTGTTGAGTAGAGAAGGGGCACACTTCCTTGGGTGGGATAGGCATGTGGGGAATGAGAGACTATAGGTTGTTAGTTGAGTGAGCACCTGAGACAGAGTCTTTCCTATTGTTTATGAGCCTTTAGTCTGGCTAGGAATCCCTTTCCCGGGTGGAGTTTAGTCTCAGCTCGAGGGTGACTCATTGTTTAGAGTGATGAATAGTGTAGTCTAAGGTTGGGAGGTTTGTGGACGGTCTCCACACAGTTGGTGACATTCTTACCAAGATAAGTACCAATTATGTGATGAATTTACATGCTGCATTGTTATTTATGGGCTTATTTTATGGGTTTATCACATGTGTGATTTTAAATGTCCGTATGTTTAAGGGCATTCCCCTATATATGATGTATGTCTGTGTTTATTGTTAATTCAGTAGGAAATCACATATTTATAGAATGTAATGGTATGTTTACTTTTATATGTAAAGCTTCCACAATAGTGTTGTATGTATATGTTTAATTGCATGCAGTTCAATACATAGATATGCTTGTGTGTATATGTATGTATTGAAGAGAAAAATTTATGTGGTGTAGCTCAGTTGAATGCTGGGGATGCTACAATGTGTTTCAGAGCTAAGTTAAGTGGTCTGAGTAGTGGCATTGCTTGACCTATTGGTGATCAAGGAAATTGAGGTAATTGGTTCAATTAATATATTAATAATGAAATTGGTTCAATTAATAGTGTATTGTATTAATATATTTTTAGAGCTCCTAAATGATTGTAATATATGACCGATCCGGTTTGATATCCTTATTATCGAATATAAGTAACAACGAGAATGAATAAACAAAGATGTAAATATAAGTAACAACAAAAATGAATAAACAAAGAATTTACATATGTTTCACAACAATAAGTTCCAACAGAAAAAGCAATGGGAACTACAAAAATAATATTAACATATATTCCATAAATAAGAACTACCAAAATAATATTAACATATATTCCATAAATAAGTTCTAGCAGAAAAAGAAATTACAAAAATAATATTAACATATATTCCATGTTGAAGAATATGTAAATTATATAATGATTACTTATGGATAGAAAGATAAAAATAAACCAGTTTCACAACAAAAATCGCGAACAAACAAAGCAATGGGAACCACAAAAACCATATTAAAATATATTACATGATGGATTGTTCGTAATTATATAAAATAATTTGATATAATGACTAAGTTTAACACGATTTATACATTAAAAATTCATACTCCTGAATGCAAAGCCTCAAGCATTCATATAGAAGTCTCAAACCCTAATTCATCTATTATCATTATTTAACCTATCAAACATTTAATAATAACAAAATATTAAAACATTTAATAATAAGTCTTCATAAGACGAGCCAAAGACAAAAACATAAAGGACAATACACAGAAGCCCTTTTCACTTGTTTTGATCCCCATCGTTTCCATTGTTTCTAGTCCCCTCGCTTCCACCCAAAGGATGCTTCAGAACCTCCATGGCGCTTTGAGCAGTGCCCTTCACCTTTTCCCCAGCTTGCATAAATTCAATGCAAACTCCATTCATTTCCATGTTTCAATTAAAAAAACTCCATTTTCTAATAAAATAATCAACTAATCAACCTGTTGCAAGAAGGACCCGGTTCCTTTTTTTTATCAACTTCAATTCACATTGTTAACTAGTTCAGTTTAAAAAACTCCATTTTCTAATAAAATAATCAACCTGTTGCAAAAAGGAGTTGGTTCCTTCTTTCCCCCACTGGGCTTTCTCTTTGGTAGTATGAGTCCCCTGTTGGGCTTTCTCCTTGGCAGTCTGAGTCCCCTGAGAAGACTTTTCCATTACCGACTGGCCAACTCCTTCGGTCGTTTCAGTCGCCTGAGAAGCCTTCTCTCACGCAGCACGAGAGCTGCGTGAGAGAAGGCTTATGTTGCGCAGCACGGGCTTCCTCAGCCGCCTTCTTTTTAGCACTCTCGGTCACTCCCTATAAAATAAATACAATATCAACACCACCAGAAAGCGAATAACAATAAAATCACCAACTGATACAGAAGTTTTTAGAAAAGTTGAGACTAAAGAGAATGAAAATAAGTAACACAGATGGTGAACAATGTAAAAGCAGTTAAATACTCAGATATATATAATTACTTGAGCTTGTCCAGTCTTCTCCTGTCCATATTGCTTTGTCCTTTCAGCAGCATCAGAGGTTGAGTCATTGGCTTGTCCAGTCTTCTCCTGGCCATATTGCTTGTACTGGTCCGCCATCTCGGTGGATAATATTAGATAGATCGATTGAATTCTTCAACTGTATTTCAATTATGCAACATGATTAAATGCATCGTCGCTTACGCATTCGTATCCATAGAATGTGAATATTAAATGTCTGCGACGGTTCAGACATCAGAAACCAAAACGTGCCCTGTCTCAGGAATATGAAGCGTCCTGCCTCAGGTATACGAGGCGCCTGTCTTCCATAAATTTAAACGTGGAGCCTATAATCAACCGCCTTCATATAAATAAAATAAATAATTTTAAATTACAAAAAGTGGTGGAAATCATATGCTGTTATAGTAATTTTTTAATCATGTTTAATAAAAGTGAAATACGTTTTTATAAATGCAAGGGAGTTAATTATTGCGATCTTATTATTTGATTTGGATGTAAGACGAAGAATATGCCAACATCTTCACTTTCTGATCATAGGATTAAATTTTGTACTTAAAAAGATGATTGATCCATCAATTCTAATACACTTTCTGATCATAGGATTAAATTTTGTACTTAAAAAGATGATTGATCCATCAATTCCAATAAAGAGATTCCTATAGATCTAATAAGTAATTCAAATTATTCACCAATAACAATTAAAAAAAATAATTAGTTTTTTTTTTTTTTAAATAAAAAAATTCAATATTACAATATTTAACTTTGTAAAAACAATCTAAATTTATGATAACAACAAACTAATGTAAAGTCATCAACAAATTGATTCTAATTCCTATAGTCCCTTTACAAGGACTTATAAGGGTAAGACATTAAGATTTCACTTAAAAGCATAAGTGATTAAAACATAATTTTGGAAAGAAATTTTATTTACGATATGTAAATAATGAAACGATTTTTTTCATATAAAATTTAAAATAATATAAATTATAATATGGAGCGATATTTTTTATATAAAATTTGAAATAGTATAAATTATAATTTGAAGTCTTTTGAATGATTGAGTGGACGTTGAGACGCATCCAGAGGGAAATTGTCCAAGAAGGGTTGGGATTGTGGAGTGGCAGGGAGATTCGAACGGCCGACGTGAGGATGTGGAGCGAAGAAGATGTGTTGATTTCTTAACTTAACACTGAAATAGGTAAAGTCAATTACTTCGTAAATTAATACTAATTCGTAAAGTCAATTAATGTTTAATTTTCATTGATTTAGAAAGTGTTTCGATATTGCGTCTTCCCACTGGCAGTCATTAAAATAAGGTATTTAGTGCAATAAACTTTAATGTATGGGCACTTTCTTTTATTGGTAACTTAAAAACCAGATATTAAATTATTTTGCGATAGAAAAGAAGTATATAATCGACAAACTTTGTTGTTGTGTGTCCAACGAACTTTAGTTCTGTCCAATGCTCTAAAAGAGACATGAAGTTCTATTAGATGTCAATTGCTAAGTACCTTGTTAACTTCGCTGGCTTTTAGAAAAAAATATATAAATATTTGTTAAGATTAAGTGCTTTGAATAATTTTAAAAGTTTACACATGTTAATATTCTCCCTTTCGTTGAATAATTCGAAAAAATTAAATAGATTAGTACTCTATGACAACTTTTTTCAAAATTACTTGACAAAATGTTTTTGAGGATTCATCACCCACCTCTTATTATTAGTTTGATTTATTTAAACGTAATTTTTTATAAAATTCATTTTAATGATTTATTAATGTTAAAAGTTATAATGTTTCTAGGAAAAGAAATGAAATCTAAAATATTTTATAATAAATAAAGTAATATGGGTTATCAAACTTTTTTTTAAATTTGGATTTCAAACATAGGATAAAAATATTAATATTAAAAAGAAGAATGAGAAACTTCTTGTAATTGCTTTAAATCTGATTGGAAAAACAAACTAAAAGAAACTAAGGCAACCGTCCTATTACCACAACCATAGATCTCTTGGTCACAATAGACGGATGGTTTACAATTCTTAACTGTTGGGTTTCATTACTGTGGGAAATTCTGATGAGCTGACTCAAGGATGGATGATAATGCTCGGTGTTTGAGGGCATTGTCCAAAAATGCATGGTTGAGGGGAATTTAAGTGACAGTGCAATTTGACTTCAAACCAATGCTTTTTACTTGTATATCCATCACAAAACCAAATCTAGTAGAGAATTATTATAATAAAAATTATGACTTATTTATTTTTTATGATTGAAAATCAATAAAGCAACAATTATGTATTG
>ML800986.1:287159-303046 GCA_009831015.1 Picea engelmannii
ATTTGAGAATCTGCTTGGATATGAGAATTTTAATGCGTGCTGCTAGTCACTATTGAGCGTACATATTCAAAAAGATTGGCATTAATAAGTGAAAATATCGAGAACATCTATCATTAAAATGAATCAACACAAAATCTAGGGAACACCATCCAGTGTTGCTTTTAAATACTTATTTCCATTTCTCTCTATCATCAAATAGTTGTGCTTTAGGGTGCCTTCGTTCTAATGTTCTTGGTCATGGACATTTAAGACAACTTAGAGATGCGATTGAGGGGCAGATGAAATAAGAGAGACTGGTTTTATGTGACATGACCTTTGAGTAAAAAAAAAATCTGTTATACAAGAGAAACTCAGAGAGTATGAAAAAAAAAGAATAAGTATGTTCTGGTTGGTGTTCTCCCTGTGTTCGATGCTTTGGTTGGTTGAAAAGGCTACCTAGAGATTTGTTGGTTGAACTTTTTTGTTTTCTTGCTGGCAATTGTAATGGATTTTGAGGTCATGTGCAAAATAGTTCTTCGTTTAAGTATATAGCTTCTTCCAACAACACAGATTTGGCAAGTGTATCAAATTGTAGAGATTGCACAAGTATTTGTCTACCTTGGAGGCAGGTAACATAAATTGTATGGGTGGATAAAATGACATATTATCACTACAAAAGTTTCTACTTCATAGTTTGATGACTTGCATGTGGGTCTGGTAGCCGACTTGACAAAAATCTATGTTCTTTGTCAAAGTTTGTTCAGTTTCCTCTAGATGTAGTTGCAGACTCCACATATTTGGTGTCACCTCTGAACATTCCATACCTTTATGTGGACCTCCATACCTCCACCACTATGAGGAAAGACATATTCTAATGCCATCTGCAACATTTGATACACTTGCCAGACCTGTGATGGTGCATTCTGCAGCATTTGATGCACTTTCCACACCTCTGTTGTCTGAAGAATTTATGTACCTCAACAAAGTTGCATTTTGCATATAGATTGGACATTTCTTCCAATTTACTGTAATAAAGCAAACAAGTTCCACATACAAATCCTGAGGTAGGCTTCTCAACCAACTAGACGATTGAATATAGGGAGAATACCAGTCACTATGTACTTGAATTTTTTTCACCTGCCTTGGATGTTGTGACATAAAAAACGACTCCGTCCACTTTGAAATCAACCTGAATCACATTTCTAAGTTGTCTCAGATGTCAAGGGTCAGGAACATTGCAAGGAAAGCACCTTAAACCCCAACTTTTCGACAACAGAGGGAAATTAATACTTGACAAAGAATGGAATGTTGAATAAGAAGCCATTGTAAGAAGGTCATATCTAGAAGAGAGAAGGTATTCAAAAAACTGGGATATATGTACTTGGCAGCACCGATTAAGTAGAAAACCCAAAATTGATATTCAACTCATTTTTTATAAATAAAGAGTTTGAACGTCAAGAAAACTGTGAAGAAGCTTCATCAATGTACATATTTTTTATTGGTCGATGGTAGGAGAAATCACAAATCATTGTTGCAAATAGCCTTAGTTGTATTTTGTAGCCCATCTTATTTGAATATAGAATAATTTCAGTTTATTTTTTAACAGTATTTTCCAATTTCTGGTATTTGTTTTTATTGTATTTTGTACCTTCTTTCCATGTGTAGTTAAACATGAAGGACAAGCTTTTGTTTCTGCTGCCCACTACTTCAATCTAAATAAAACCTGGTCTGTTCTTTGTTTACATTTTACATTTAAGAATAATTTTTCATAGGCCATACTTATGTGGCGGCGGCCCTGTATTTAAAGAAAGAAATTGGAGGACCCATCCTGCTCCCATTCTTTGGGTTCCGTAAATAGAATCAATTAATGAGTTACAACAAGGTGGTTGAAATGTTGACGCAATGTTCCTCTAAAGTATGTTGGATATATTGCAGCTTCTTCTATTTGATAATATCAGTGCATATATACTAATATCAGTACTATTGGAATAAATACAAAACAACTTCCTCTTCGACAAAGCTTAAGAAATTATGTTTGGGTTTGTGGTATTAAACAACTATGTCCACTGTTCGGTCATATACATATTGTAGCCTAAGAACTTCCGTAGTCTGCAATTTATGCTTTAATTACTTAAAGTCACACCAAATTTTGATTGCATTTAATTTAATTTAGATATTGATGTTTATGGAGAGCCGACATTTTCTTATGTCATTGCAATGAGTACAGGATGAATAGATGATAAGGATTTTATATCGTTGAGACCAGAATGCAAATTCATGTTTCTTGTTGCGCTATGTACATCTTGCAGTCAAAATTTTCGTGGTTTCAACGAAATTTGCGAGCCGAAGAGCATCTTGCAAATTGGGAGATCATTTGCATTTGAAACAGAACCAATCCATTAATATATATTATTATGAATACTATTCAAATAAATATGAAAACTTTCTCCATTGATAGATACTAGTATGAAAAATATTGAAATAGATATCAAAACTTTGTCTTAGCCAATACTTAGCCAGTTATCTGGGCACCAGGCCTCAGGTTCGCGATACCCAACACCTATGTCCCTTGTTTCGTCATATACATGTTGCATCCAAAGAACTTTAGTGATCTGCACTTAATCCTTTTACTAGTGATAACCTAGCAGAGGTTCAAAAACATTGCCATTAATAAACGGAAAAAAAAAAAAGGTTTTTTTGACTCTCAAATACTTATCTCTTTTCCCCTTTTGCTTTTCCAGTCCATTATGGATTTCTAGTTTTATACTTAGTTGTCTTTATATAATGGGTGGTTATAGGGTTCACGGACTAATACATCTTCATCTCCATCTGTATCTTCACATGACAAATCTGACCGACCACTGTACCTTTCCATACCTAGGCAATTTTATGGCTGCAGTTGCCAGATCAGCGCATACAAACAGACCTTTTGTTCTTCCCATTCGTTATCTCTTTCTGGATATATACTTACTTCCTTTTCTATGGTATCCGGTTCCAGAGTTGGTGGGCTGACATGTCTTCATCTCCATCTATATCCTCGCACGACAGATCCGATCGACCACTGTTCATTTCCATACTAAGCCAATTTTATGCTCGTTGTTGCGGGGTTGGCGCTTGCAAACCCAACTGCTTATCATTCCTCTATATACATCTTGCACTCAAAAGATCCGTGATCTACAATTTCACCGTGGGTTCCTCGTATACATTAACTTCGTTCAAAGTATTTGTTGCTGCTTTCCATCCCTAGCAACTTCACGTCCTTCCTGATATACATCAACAATGCTCTTACTAGTGACAAGTGGACACAGTGGTATGAAAGATACTTCCGTGATCTTCAATTCATGCTTTAACATCTCCATCTATATCCTCGCATGATGGATCTGACCAACCACTATTTCTTTCCATACTTAGCCAAATTTATGCCCGCTGCTGCAGGGCCGACGCTTGCAAACCCAGCTTTTTATCGTCCCGCTATATACATCTTGCACTCGAAACATCTATGATCTACAATTCCACTGTGGGTTCCTCATATACATTAAGTTCGTTCAAAGTATATGTTGCTACTTTCCATCCCCAACAACTTCCCATCCTTCCTGATATACATCAACAATGTTCTTAGTAGTGACAAGTGGACACAGTGGTACGAAAGATACTTCTGTGATCTGCAATTTCTGCCTTACCTGGTCAGAAATCAGTAGGGTTTCGCAAGCATTTGCATTAATAATCAAAAACTAGATGTTCTTCTACGAGATAATTAGTTTTCTTTCCCTTCTCTTCTTCCCGTTACAATTCCACTGCAAACACCTTCGTTCTTTTCCCCTTATTTTCTTCCCATGTATTATGGGACTATAAAATATGGACATGATATTTTATAGAGCATGTAAAAATTACGCATTCCATACCTAGTGACATTTTGGATCGTGGGTTCTCGGCTGGCCGGGCTCAAAATTGGGCCTCCATTGTTCTGTGGCCTACAAATAGCACCCAGAGTTCCACGATATACAAATTGACAAGTGAACTTGTGGACTGGCTGACTAAAGATTGCACTTCTATTGTTCTGTGTCCTCCAAACAACGCTCCCAGTTCCGCGATATAGAAATTGACACATAGAATGCAGAAATGGCGGGGTGAAGATTGCCATTGTTTACGAATGCTAATCTCTGTGAAGTATCTAACAGTATCTAAAAAATTATTTTGAATACTAAATTAGCTCTTAGTAGTGACAACTGGACACAGAGGTACGAAACAGTTGGGATTGCACTCTTCGCAATATACAAATTGACTACCGGACATTGTCCTCTCTTCCGTGTTACAGATTATGCATTCAAATGTTCAGAGCGATACAATTAGAAGGTTCGGGCCTCGCCTCCTCTGCAAACACCTTCTCAGCCTGTTTTGGATCCTCCTGTTGTCAGGTTCACGAAATATGTAGCTCAAACATTGGTGGGTTGACATATGTTTATCTCCATCTATATAATCAGACGACGAATCCAACCGACCGTTGTTGCTTTCGATACTTGGCTAATTTTATGTCCACGTTTGTCGAGTTGGGACCAATTTCATCTCCATCTATATCCTTGCATGGCAAATTGCACCACCAGCTGTTCCTTTTCATACTTAGTGAATTTTATGCCCGCGGTTGCCGAGTTGGCGCAATTGAACTCTGTTCCTTTTTGTTATGTTATATACATCTTCCACTCTAAATTTCCGTGATCTACAATTCCACTGCTAACTACTTGGTCGTTTTTCCCTTTTTTTCTTCCCGTGTATTATGGGACTATAAAGTATGGACATGATATCTTATAGAGTATGTATGAATTCCGCATTCCATACCTAGCAACATTTTTTATCGCAAGCTCTCACGCAGGTGAGCTCAAAATTAGGCCTCCATTGTTGTGTGTGTTACAAATAGCACCCACAAGTCCACGATATACAAATTGACAAGAAGACCTGCGGACTGGCTGACTCAACATTGCACTTCTATTGTTCAGTGTCCTCCAAATATCGCTTCCAGTTCCGCGATATACAAATTCACACATGGAATGCAGGGCTGGCGAGGTGGATATTGCCATTGTTTACGGATGCTAATCCCTATGAAGTATTTAACAGAATCTAAAAAATTATTTTCAATACTAAATTATCTCTTAGTAGTGACAACTGGACACAGAGGTACGAAAAGGTGGCATCACACCCTGTGCAATATACAAATTGACTACTAGGTTCTGACATCGTCCGCTCTTCCGTGTTACAAATTATGCATTCAAATGTTCGGAACGATACAATTTGAACGTTGGGGACATGCGTCTTCTGCAGACACGTTCTCAGCCTATTTTTTATCCTCCTATTATTGGGTTCACTAACTATGAAACTCTTGGATATTGTTTCGGGTTGGCATCAACCTTTGTTGTACCATGGTTCAAAAATGTTTCAAAGTATCTGTCACTGCCTCAGTTGGAATCCGGCCCTCCACAATATACAAATTGACTACCGGGTTCACATCTTGTACTCAAAATTTTCGTGATCTACAATTCCACTGCCAACTCCTTTGTCCTTTTTCCCTTTTCTTCTTCCCCTGTATTATGGCTCTCTGGTTATATACTTGGTCACCTTTCTATGATCACGGGTTCCAGCATTGGCGGGATGACTTCTTTATCTCCATCTATATAATCACACCAGGAATCCGATCGACCGCTATTGCTTTCCATACTTAGCCAATTTTATGGTCATGGTTGCTGCATTGGCAATCTACAATTCTACCGCGGGCTCCTCAAACTCGCAAGCTTCACTATACCACGGTTCACAAATGTGCTTCCTAATATACATTGGTTATGCTCTTACTAATGAATCTTACAAGTGATGATTGCACACAACAATACGAAATAGTTTGCATCCAGCCCTTCGCAATATAGAAATTGACTACCGGGTTTGACATCGTCCCCTCTTCTATGTTACATATTGTGCATTCAAATGTTCTGAACGATACAATTTGACCATCGGGACCTGACATGTTCTGGGCAGACCTTTTGACCCTATTTTGGATCCTCTTGTTCACGGGTTCACAAAATCTCCAATTCTTAGTCAGTGTTTCGAGTTGGCGCATTTGAACTTTGTTTCTTCTTGTTCCATGATATACATATTGCACTCAAAATTTCCATGATTTACAATTCGTTAGTCCTCTTTCCCTTTTCTTCTTCCCTTGTATTATCGCTTTGTGGTTATATACTTAGTCGCCTTTCTATAAATGTGGGTTCTAGCCTTGGCGGGTTGAGATATCTTTATCTCCATCTATATAATCACACAAAGAATCTGAGCGACTGCTATTGCTCTCCATACTTGGCCAATTTTATGGCCACGGTTGGTGGGTTCGCAGTTTCGAACTCTTCTTATTCTTGTGTCATGTACATCTTGCACTCAAAACTTCTGTGATCTACAATTCCAGCATGAGCTTGTCGAACTCACAAGCTTCACTCTACCACTTCTCACAAATGTTTCAAAGTATCTCTCACTGCCTTTCATCCCCACTAACTTCCTGTCCTTCTGAAAGTCCTACCATACCCTCTTTGTCGTTACGCGTATTGCACTCAAAAAGTTCTGAGACATACAATTTGACTCCCACGCCCTCACCTTCAACAATTGTACCTTGCAACCCTATTTTGTAGCATTTTTTTTCCCCTGCCCGCAACCTCCATACTTTCTTACTATGCAATTAGAAACCTTTCATGCTAACAGCTGACCATGCAGGAATAGTCAACATTGTCATTAATGGGCGAAAAGCTAAAGGAGATATCTCATTATTACGCATTAAACCAAGATGTGTGGAGAGTTATTTTTTCCCTTCCGATTGTTCATCTCGAACACACGTCCTCGTGTTGGGTCGCTTAAGAAATCTACAATGCTTAATCGCTCATTGCAATATCCACCATGTTCACATTTCTATGTATGGAATTAGTAGTGTTTAATGTTAACAACGCATCATGCAACAGCCATCCAAATTGTCATTAATAAAGGAAAGTCTCGAGGACATCTCCCATTCACACGATTTTGACCAAAATTTGCGCAAGGTTATATTATCCTTTCCAACTTTTCATTTCATTCATCGTTTGGAACAAATAAACATTCTTATAGACTTATGGTAGCAGGTCGACAACAGTTTTGTGGAGATACAGTAAATATGTTCGCACAAGAAGACCAGAACTTCCAGTGGTCCATGGCATACTTTTACTATTCATCTCATTCCGCCCAGAAAAAAGTGATTTGGACCTCTGGAATCGCTCGTGCAAGCTGCATCCCTGAGGTTTTTGACTGTAAGGAGGTGGTCTCTTGGTGCGCCTAAAATATATTACAGGTCAAATAATTATTCCACTGCGCGACCATTCTCCTGTTTCTTTGTCACCTCAGGTCTTCCGCAAGATGTTAAAATTGTCGAAACCAACATTGACGTTTAGAGGACAAGACTGCAAGCAATTTCTAGAAAAACATCATAACGGGTTGGACATCTTAGCTGACTTCCTCGAAGCCCCGACAACAATTCCTGAAGATATCACAAGGCTGCAGGTAAGTTCCTTTAGAAATCCATTCCGGGAAATTGCTTGGCTGTTTACAAGAATAACGGGGCATGCATCCACAACAAGTATTTCCCATATAATTATTTATATTTTGTATTTGACAGTCAAGGAACAATACATTTTTGATTGGGAGGAGCTAATTTCCATTGAGCTCTGTTCCCAGTTGTCATGATTCAAAGAATCAAATAAATTTGATATGTCACCCTACTTGATTTTTGCAATTGTGTATTGTTGCCCGTTTCCAAAACTTTCTCTTTCCAATAAAATAAACTATGGATTTGACCCAGTAACATTCTGGCACGAGGCCCTGTGGAGACACAAGGCCTCCCATTTTTTTTATGAAGTTTTTAATGGCTTTGTCTCAGTTTTCAAAGATTTACTGTTAGGCAAGGATGCTCCACGGATGTCTGGCCAGGAAAGAAAGTTTTTGAACAAGAAGGGCACACTTGAGCAAGAGGAAAATCGTAGTGTCCTCATGGTCTTTGGCTCTAAGGAAAATCCTATCTTCCTTCCATACCACATCACAGACAAGATGTTTGTTGCAGAAATAACAAGGCAATAGAACCACTGGTTGCATTTTTCCATGAAAAGAAAAAAAAATAGTTCATTCCTCTGCCCTGGAAAGTCGGAGACTTCGTGTGCAGAAACATCAACAATATTGACGAGTTTGCCACCCGTTTCAAGAAATTGAGCCTAACATACGCTGAAAGGCTAAAAGGATTCGACCCTAATGGAATTTTTCGAGAACATTTACTGGGTGTTGGCTTTAACACCTCTTTTATCCATAGACACCTGACCCAAGACAGGGACAGTATCGACAACAATCCTGCTTCTGCCGATTGCAACGCAGAGACATTGCAAAGCACGACTGAATTGTACATACAACATGGAAAAGTATCCAGTGAGAAGAGTACCCAGTCCCCCACCAACACTCCCAAGAGTACGACATCATGGAGCATCGCTTCAATAGGCCACCCCAGTAAGAAATCAACCCAAAAATCTCCGAACGAAGGAGGAGATAAGAACCCTCCTCGCATAAATATTGATAGTTCTCACAAAATTCCACTGGCAAAGAAGAGAAAAAACAATGCAGGGCAGGCGGAGGAACATGAAATTGAAAGTGGAAAACTCCAACTTGAAATTGAAGTTGAGCACATGCAGAAAATTGGGTCATCCGCGGTGGAAATATCTAAGACCAATTTTTTTGACATAGATGAATCCTTCGTAATCAAGAGTGCTATTTTTGACAGCCAATCTAAAAGTATGGTCATTGAAAAGAGAGATGTAACAAACAAGAAAGGAAAATCTTGCACAGAGATTGACTTTAGCAAAATGTTGTCGTCCCAAATCTGCTCATTTCACTAGGTAACTGGTGACATTATTCGTGATTCCATTGGAGGAATGGAGGCGGATCATGCCAATTTGAAACACCGCCTCGACGAATTTGAGTAGGCTTTCATTGCAACACCAGAATTTGCCAGTCCTTTGGAAAAAATCGTGCCTTCTACCACTGCAACAAAGATGAAAGTATCATGTACCCTCCTTGCATGCTCTAGAGCTCTTGTAGAGAATAACATCAAGAAAAGAATGCAGCTAGTTACTGAAGCCTGGGAAACATCACAAAATTTAGTTTCCTTCGGAAAGAAGGCCAATTATTTGCTAGAACATTTGGAGGAGAATTTAAAAAATGAACATCTTTTACGTGATCAGGTACTGGACCCTTTTTCCAACTATGCCGTCAACACATCGAAACTGAAAAGAAGACAGGAGAAACTCCCCTCCCCAAAGCGCACCAAAAAAGTAAAAGGATGTTAGCAAAAGAAATTTCACAACCTACAACTCACTGTCAAATCATGTAAACAAGTCATATCCGAAAAGGAACATTTATTCACAAGCCTGCTCCAGATGGACTTAGCCAGAACCACCAACGAGGTTCAAGATCCTAACTTAATTCTCAAATCCTTGTCAGTCACCAAAGAATCCTTCCAGGAACAAGTTGATATTTTAAAGGGGTTGTCTTTTGAAAAGTTTTACGACATACTTGAACATCATCTAGATGAGCATGAGAGTTGGGTATAGGACTATGCCTCACACAATGAAGAAATTGAATAGAGTCTGCATAGTATTTCAATGGATCTAAGGAAATTAGAAAACGAGATTTACAACATAGAAATTCGGGATGAAATCAACACAACTCCCATGAAAAGCTACATCGAAGAATGGTTCCAACAGAGAATGGAAAGCCTCGTCCAAGAAGGGAAACAACCGGTCAATAGGACTCCACTGCCCATCGACGACAGCAACAAAAATGCATCGGCTTCATAGTAAGTCTATACTACCATCTTGTTTTGTTTATCAATCCAATTTAATTCTATGCTGACATCTTATTTTCTTTATCAATCCACTTATGTCCTCTTTAAATAGAAAACTGTAACCAAAGACTCATAACTTCCATTTTTTTTTTCCAGGTCTTTCTCTCTACCGTCGCACACTTCTTCTTTCTACGTTCCTAATTATTGTACTTATTTATTTTTATGGTCCGTGGGAGCCCCAATCCCAGTCTATATGACAAATGCATTTAAATTTACAGAAACGTGTAATAGACATTATTATTTTTTGATAAATTACAAAGAAAACTGATTAAAAAATGCCCTTATTGTATACTAAATTTTGGCTTTCCAGGGATCTTCTTGTTTGTTCCAAAGAAAACTAATTCGGATATGCTACATTTCTTGTCTCCTATTGTATGCTATTTTTTTTGTCTTCAACGACATTGATGCTTTAAATGTTGATGTAATTTCCAGAGATATGTAACAGACATTACTTATTTTATAATAAGTTTGTATAGTTCGCAAGCCCGCTTGTCAATTTGTATATCATGGAAATCTTGATGCTATTTGTAGGGCATAGAACAACAGAGGCCCATTTTTGAAACCACCAGCCCAAGAACCCGTGATCCAAAAACTGGATAAGTATGGAATGAGCACTCTGTGCATGCTCTATAAAACGTGTGCAGAGAAAACTAATCCTACAATGCCATATATTTTTTGTCCAAAAAAAGCCTTAGTTTTAAAGAAAACTAATTTGGTGTAACAAAAGTTATTACTATTCTATTATATAACATACATTATTAATTTCTGGTAAATTTCTATAGTCCGCAACTCCGCCTGTCATTTTGTATATTGCAGAATTTTCGGTGCTATTTGTAGGACACAGAACATCAGAGGCCCAATTTTGAGCCTGCCAACCCGAGAACCCGTGATCCAAAAACTGGCTATGTATATAATGAGGGCTCCGTGCATGCTCTATAAAATCTCATCCCCATACTTTATAAAAGTATAAATTTCGTATCTATAAAACTAAATATCTACTTTATACAAGTACATATTTCGTATGTATAATTTATTTATTTCTGATGAATTTCTATAGTCCGCAACTCCACTCCTTGATTTCTGTATTGCAGAGAACATTGGAGGCCCAATTTCTGTATCGTAGAACTGTCGGTGCTATTTGTAGGCCAGAGAACATTAGAGGCCCAATTTTTAGCCCGACAACCTGCGATCCATTATAAAAGTACATATTTTGTATGTATAAAACTAAATATCTACTTTATAAATCACATTTATGGTATGTATAGTTTATGCTGTCTAGGAACCTATAATTTCATAAATTTCAAATTCTTTTTGTCTAGGAGCCCTTGTTTTAAAGATAAATGCTTCGGTAATGCTAATTTTTTTGTGTCCAACAACCTTTCAAATGTTGATATTTTTTTATATTTTTCAGGAAGAACTAATTTGGGAATACTATGTTTTGCATGCAAACCACATGTATTTCAACTTTCTAACCACATGTCTGTACTAGATCGCATTTACTCCCATCCCAACCTGGCAGGAACTACACTGTCATACAATACTTGTTTATTTATATTAGTAATTTGTTATAAAGATATTCTATACAAATTTCTTTTCGAAAAAAGGTCATGCAAGTGCATAAAAACTAACTTTCCAAATTTTTTATTATATTCTTAATAATCAAGAGTAAAAATCCACGCATAAAACTAATGAAGTTGGTAGGATACGTATATGGTGAGATAAAAAAAACTTTCAAAAAACTTTTTTTCTCTTAATAATGAAGAATATAGATCCACATAAAACAATTGAAGTTGGTATGATACATACATGGTGAGAAGGTATAAGGTGAGAACTCTAATTAAATAAAGTCCTTGAGTCAATAATAAATCTTTTAATTTTCATAATATTTGGACCTTTAAATGATATTGAAGGTTTTCATTGTGACAGAGCTCATTTTAACCTTCTTAATAGTTTATTATATGTTTGTAACAATATCAATATACACATATGATCTCCAAATGTTGATGTTTTATTAATTCAATTTATTGAGACCAATTAATTGTTGTTTTCTGTCTCTTTCCTTTCGTTTCAACCCTTACTATGAAAGATGAAATCTGGCTTCCCTTCCTTTAGTGTGTAGAGGGGAAACCCTGATTTGTGCTATGTCATTGGGGAGTTGTAGAGCAGCTATGTAGAAGAGATGTGGTGTGGGAAGACTGAGAGATAACGAGACCTCATCATTTTAACATTCTAACTCCTATTGTTAAAAAAATTATTAGTTTTGTGTCTTTTAATATTTTATCTTTCTATAATTGTAATAAATGAGGTTTTACCATTCTATTACATAACATTTTGAGAATGAGAGTAACTACATACTTCTTCTTAAGGATAACAATTATTGTCATTTTTATTATTATTTATTATCTATTCTAAAGTGCTTTATAATTATTTTATTAATAAAATTTGGTTTTACGAGGGGTAGCGGGTGAGGGGAGAGTTTTCATGATCTTAAGGGGAAATAAAGTGTGCATTACACCCGGGGTTGGGGGAATTGTCAAATAACTTGGTTGACGCATGCTCGTTATGGTGTGGGATCACTATAGCTACAAAATTAGGGATCAAAGAGCTAATGGTATGTGTGGACTCATTGATCGTTATCAGGGAAGCACTAATCCATTTTAATCTTGGAGGGATCAAGCTGCAGGGAATCATAGAGCGATTTCAATAGGTATTGTATCAGGTTAATGGGGTTGTTTTCTTCCACATTCAAAGATAATTAAATAGTGAAGTGGATGTCTTGGGAAAATATGCCACCACATTAAAATCAACAGTCCTAATGGAAAATGGGGATTTTACCCAAGCCACTATCCCTTAGATTTAAATAATGCATATGGGAATTTTTATAATTCAAATCACTCAACCTTTGTTCATCAATGCAGGTCAAATCCATCAGGTGTTGCTTGAGGCCATACAAGTTAAGCACATGGCAGTGTCTCCTCAAGAGCATCGAGGCTCATATGTTCACTTATTTAAGAAGGAAATGCATGTGGTTTATCAAGGTAGACCCATGAGGCATGTTAACCAATTTGGGATTATTCTCGTTGAGTTCCTTGTAAACTTTAGTTTAGTATAGGAAGTTGGGTGGAGTGGGGGCACAAGATAGAGAGGTACGGTACCCTATAAACAAAAATACTCAAGGAAGAGGGGAATATGGATTGGTAGCGATTATGTTCAATGATGAACATGGGAAGATGACAATTTGGGACTTCTATAGTATTGTAATGTAGGTAATTTGGTCATAAAATTGATCTGGAATGCAATTCCCATGTTTGTAGGTTCACCCTTTCACAAGGTGGTTGTAATAGAAACAAAGGAACTGTCCTTGCACTCTTCTCTTGGCCCAGGTTGTAGAGTTTTGGGACCTTTGTCTTCAAATCTAGATCATTTTTGGATTAATGATTAATTAATTATTTCTCCTCAATCAAAATTAATATATAATTAAATTTATTTAAGTTTAATTATGATTATTTAATTAGAATTAAATGAGTTATTAAAAAATTAGAATATTATTTCATTAAAAATAAACTTACTTAATACTTAATTTAAGTTACCGAGAATTAAAATATTACTAACATAGATTTATCTTAACCCAGAACATATCAAGTTTCAAGAAAAATCAAATCCCTTTAATTGCAATTTTTTGTTGTGTCCTTGCAAACTTATTTTTCATTCAAAAGATGCAAAATTTATTTTTCATTAAATTAAAACTATTTATCATCCCAATAAATAATTTTTTTTAACATGATGTAGTGTCCAATGACCTATAAATCAAAGTTACACAATAAAAACTAACACACCAACAATGAATATAAATATGCATTAATATGAATTAACATTGCACAGAATATATACTACCAAGTCAAAAATCACATGAAAATTTATAGAAAATACTTTCAATACCAATCCTTATAGATTTATAGATTCAATGTCTAATGCTCTAGGTCTCTTTACATTCACGAAGACACTCACATATCTCTAGATCACACAAATCCAATAATGGCATAAGTCCCAAACCACAAAGAGACACAATACCCTCCGTTCATTTAAAAATCTCATATTTGTGCTTGAGGCCATAATTGTTCAATTCCAATTACTTTTCCTCTCCTTGAATAACTCAAACTTTTTTATTATACTAAATGGGGAATAATTGAGTCCTTATTTTCCAAATATAAATAAAGGTTAGAGTTTGAATGTTCAAAGTCAAACTGGATAGATAAAATATGTAGAAGATATGAAGAAATTTTATTTATTTTTTTGTGCTCTTTAATTGAATTATTTGGACCCTTTAAATTTAACATTTTTTAATGAAATTTAAAGATATATAGAGAAATATCTCATCTACATTATGTAAAAAGTTTAGACAATTACTAGAAAAAAAATTATATTTTTTTTATTGTTCTTTGTAATTGAATTATTTGAAACCATTAAATTTAAATTTTAAATTTAAATTTTTTTGATGAAATTTGAAGGGATATGGAGAAATATATCATCTACCTCTTATAAAAATTTTAGACTATCATTTCAAGTACTCATTATGCACATGTCAAAATAGTGAATCCCTATTTTTAGAAAATTCCACATGGGGTCTTTAAAATAGGCACGACTTGGGATGAGTACTTTAACTAAATAATATTTTGTGAATTTTTTTTAAGAAGATAGAGGAATTTAACCTCTAAAACATATCCAAACTTTAAAATTTAACTCTGAATCATCAATGCACATTGATAAAAATACTAGGCCTTTGTTAGCATAGAAATAAAAATTAGAAATTATTGTGAACTATTTTTGAACACCTAAACAAAATCATCATCTAATACAAATTGGTGAGAATTAGAAATATGTGTTCTAGACATCCTATCCTAATTTCAGGCCTTCATTAAAAAAAGAGTGTGTGCTAATCAAAATATTAAGCCATTGTATGCGTAGGAATTTCTCAACACGTTGGTTCTAGGTTTTGGCATGGGATCTAAATTCAATGTATTATTTTGAAACTTTGTGTGAAGGTATAAAAATGTCTCCCTCTATATAATATCCAAAATTTATATTCTAATTCCAATGTATGAGAGTATCAATCAAAAAATTAAATCACTGTCTACACACTATGTAACACTCTGTTTCCCCTAGTTTGTAAAAATAACTGGACTGGCCAGAACTGTGGCAAACTCAAAAATGTGAATATGTGATGTGAATGGACCTTGTTGAAAAGCTCGATGAATGTGAATAACATTATGAAATTATATTGCAGGACTGCTGAGAGGGGATGCGCTGAAAAAGAGACCACGATGGCGGTGGAAGGCACCTGGAAAGGTGGTGTTAACTTCCACCGAGAATCAATACCGTATTTGGACTTCACTGGCCCAGAGAACCAAAAGCGGCTCGCTGGCCCCGAATTAAATGTCTCGCAGGCTGGTAGGTAGATGAATCCTCAGGAATTAATGAGGGATGGGAGGAGAACCGCCCATCCATAGAGCCGTCAGGCCTGACCAGCGCGAGGGAAATCGTGCCACACACAACCTCGCAAGAGGATAAGGCGTGGGAGAGAAGCAATTGGGGGGACGCGAGGGGAGCAAGAGAACTTTGGCGATATGCGGAGTGAGTGATAGCAGAGAGGAAGGAGAGTAACCTTCACTTCTGGTCACTGGCAAAGAGAGACGCAGTCTCACAACATCGTGGTCTCAACTCGGGGGTGGCTACTAGTAAATCCATTGGGATTCGCTGAGCCTACAGTTGGGTGGAAACGAGCACCCCTCTCAGCAGTTGCATAACCCCTGGTGTTACTTTCTGATAAGTGTTTTGCCTTTGACATCTTGAAATATATGTATGCTGATATTTATGATCATAAGCTGTGAAATCGTGAATGACTTCATTATAAGAATGTCTGTATGGTATCTTGATCAGTACTGGTAGTTGTATGTTTATATGGAAAGACTAC
>ML800986.1:310251-323745 GCA_009831015.1 Picea engelmannii
CAGCGTGAGGGAAATTGCGCCACACACAACCTTGCAAGAGGATAAGGCGTGGGAGAGAAGCGATTGGGGGGACACGAGGGGAGCAAGAGAACTCTGGCGATATGCAGAGTGAGTGATAGCAGAGAGGAAGGAGAGTAACCTTCACTTCTAGTCACTGGAAAAGAGAGACGCAGTCTCACAGCATCGTGGTCTTAGCTTGGGGTTGGCTAGTGGTAAATCCGCTGGGAGTCGTTGAGCCTACGGTTGGGTGGAAACAAGCACCCCTCTCATCATTTGCATAACCCCTGGTGTTACTTTCTGATAAGTGGTTTTCCTTTGACATCTTGAAATATATGTATGTTGATATTTATGATCATAAGCTGTGAAATCGTGAATGACTTCATTATAAGAATGTCTGTATGGTATCTTGATCAGTACTGGTAGTTGTATGTTTATATGGAAAGACTACGTGTGGCTTATGCTCTCTTAAATTGTTATTTATATGCATGCTGATCTAATTCAGACTTCACGCCTGGTTCTCGGGAGAGAGAGATACCCTTAACTGCCTCAGATAGTACCCTGGGTAAACCTCCCCATAGAGATACCCTTCTTGAAAAAGCCATCAAGAACCTGGAAAAAGCACGTGAAGGCGCAAGGCCTTAAGAAATCCATGATAAGTATTGAATCGATGTACGAGATCCCATTGGGAGATCGGTGGTCACTCATGACCGTCAGATAAGAAGAAGAATCTAGAAAGTTAAGTGCCTTAACCTTGATAGGTGGTGATCGATGGACGAGATTCCGTCGGGAAATCTATGGTCACTCATGACCGTTAGATTTGGTAGGAGAAAGTAGGATGTTAAGTTCCATACCCTTGTGACCTTCTCTGTCTTCGTGGATAGTGAAGAGATCGGGATCATAGATCCCCAAGGTCCATGAGAACATCTGGGCCGTTGATTTTTCCTCGTCCAAGAAGTCGTGGGAGAATGCACAAGTTAGGAACCTGTCTGAACCGTCAGATCTCGGCTGGAAAACCCGACAGTCATTGGATCTGTCAGGAGATACCCACGGGTTAAACCCCTAGTGAATAAGGGCGAAAGCCCCGAAATGGATTTGGGTCGTCCGATTAAAGGAGGCCACGTGTCCTAAGATTTCCCATTTTGAGAAATCGAGAGTCGGGAACTCGGGATTTCTGGTGACGAGAGATCGGGATGTTCCATGGTGGAAACCCCGAAGCAGTCGTAGACCGACCGATTTCGGGAGGCTACGTGTCAAGAGATTTTCCACTTTGGGAAATCAAGAGTCGAGAACTCGGGAGTTCTGGTGATGAGACATCAGGACTTTCCATTGTGGAAACCCCGAGATAGATTTGGACCGTTCGATTTAAGGGGGCCACGTGTCGTGAGATTTCCCATTTCGGGAAATCAGGAATCGCAAACTCAGGAGTCCTAGTGACGAGAGATCGGGACTTTCCATGGTGGAAACCCTAAGACAGATCTGGACCGTCTGATTTAAGGAGGCTACGTGTCGAGAGATTACCCATTTCGGGGAATCGGGAATCGGGGATTTGGGAGTTCTGTTGACAAGAGGTCGGGCTCTCGCCTTGATAAATCCCGACTTATAAATATTGAGATGTTAGCATGTGGTTAAGTCCCGATGAACGGATGAGATTCCTTCGAAGGATCTCAGGGTCTATAATGACTGTCAGATGTGGGGAAGAGACGTCAAATTTAAGTCGGGGCATGAATGTGCCTTGGGGTAAGTGGTGATCAGATCTGAACGGCCAAAGTCCACCTGCCTAGATCTATGGCTGAGGCTTCATTCCGGAGCCCCCTTGCTATTCTGCCTTTAGCGGTGGGGGGCGGTCCAGAATCGAACATGCAACTCGGGAACGGTAAGGATCAATTCTCCTTGATCAATGACATTCAGGCGAATTCCAGACCCCCCTTGCCATTCTGCCTTTAATGGGGGGGGGGGTGTCCGGAATGGTGTGGCGTGTGAAGTGGGACCCCTCTCCTGTCACGCCGCCCACCGTGTCATGTTTCCCCTCTCGCCACCTATGCTCCACTCAACCGCGTGACAGGGCCGTTCACATTGGCCATCTGCTAACCCTGTAAGGATTCGTCCCTATTGGCCAGTTGCTAACCCTGCCGGGGTTCGGCGGTTGTAGAGTTGAACGATTCGACATCACTGTAGCACCGAGGTGCGAAATACAAAGAGGCACCACGATTATTTGACCTGTGATCATGACCCGCGATCACATGGGGACAAAGAGAGAGAAAGAGCTAGCTTGCGCTAGGCCTCCGTAGGTAATTCAGGGGCTCTGATTCTGCAGAAATCGACGAAAATTTGATTTTGGTAGTTGGGTATGTGACACACTAAAAATAAAAAAAACTTGAAACAAAGCACAAAACAAAACTGGAAATATTTTTGAGTGATGTAGGATTGCCAATACCCCAGGGATTTTCATGTATCAGAATCCCTTAGTTGGGAAATTTTGAGCATCTTTCTCAACAAATTGTTGATGAATCAACAAATGTTGGATGTCTCATATTTTTCTTCATTTCCTTATCACTTCTTCTCCATTTTTTCATGTTCTTCTTTTCTTCACTCTTTTCCTCTATATTCTTCAACTATATAAACAATATCTCATTACTATCTTCATCGCTTATACAATATGTTCGAACTCAAATTCAATAACTCATTATCTTCAAATTCACATGCCCAAGAGGGCTTACTGCCCACAAATCCTCATGCCCAACAGGTCTTATTACCTCCCAATCCTCCCTCTTGTATGAAACCATCATTTTTTGTTGTCCAATCCTCCCAATACTTTATTGATCCATAATTTATATATTATCATCTACTTGACCATCATTCAATATGTCACCTTTCTCATCACTAACCTTCATAACAACATCATATTCTCTTTCTTTCTTTGCTTCATCTACAACTGACATATTCATTTTTTTTGCTACAACATATATGTTATCTTGTTAATCTATTCTTCATCTTTATTGCTTCCAACATCAACATATCCTTTTGTTGTAAAATAGGTTGTTTCTGATTTTCCATGAATACATTCTTATCTTCTTTCTTCTTAAACATCACTAGACAATTATACTGGGAAAAATTTCTCTTTTCTCAAAGATTTCATAAAAAAAGACATCATAAATATTCTCTCTATGCTTTCATATAACATGGGTGGTGACCTAAAACTTCTACCATCTTTCACAAATTGATAATTTTTTTTCACTCCATCACAACATACTTTTCTATCATACATCCAAGGCCTAGCAATAAATATATGAAAAAAATCCATATCAACCACATCAAAAAGTGCATCGTTATGATAATCTCTTAATTAAAAATTCAATAGACATTTTTATGAAACAATAATAGGATGATCTCTCTGTATCCATGACACCTTATAAGGAGTAAGACGTGGAATACATTTCAACTTCAATTTCTTGATCATTTCCATTGAATCTAAATTTTCGATGCTTCAACCTTCAACAATTAGGTTTAAACAATTACCTTAAATCATGCATTTTATCCTAAAAATACTTTTCCTCTATTTAGATTTTTTTAGCAATCTTCTTCCCTCTATTTAGATTTTTTTTTAGCAATCTTCTTCTCTAGCTTGAGTAACACTCTTTTAAACATAATATTCTCTCATTTTTCACCATCAATCATTGCAATGTTATCACAATAAATTAAAAACTCTTCTTCCTTCATTACATGTTCCCTTGCATCATTCCTTCGACCATCTTTTTTATTATCAGTACATTCTACCATCATATGTCCTTGTTTACCACACTTAAAAGATGTTATGATCATGTATTGACCTCTACTTCCATCATTTGTACCTCATCTAAAACTTAGACCTCTACTTGCTTCATCTTCATCTTTTACATCTACGTGACCTCTTCCAAAGTTTTATCTTCCTATGCCTCTTATTCCTCTACCTCTAATGTTTTGTTTCTTTATGTTCAACTTTTATTCAACCCTTAGAGAAATCTAAAATGGTTCCTTTGTCGAATCAACATGTTGAGTGCTAAATTCATCTTAAATATTAAATTTGAAACCATTTTCATACCTTTATACTCTCATATATTTGGTTTCATCCAATTCAAAATTCTTTGATATATTTTCTAACATTCATGTTTTTTTCCTCAAATTCTAGACTTGTCTAAACAAATTATGTTGATAATCTAGAGGGAAAAACTTCTCCTTTCTCTTACTTACCATCTTCTTTCAAGTTATAATCTTCTCATATTTTCTCACTCTATATTCTTAAACATGATCCCACCATAAAGAAACACATCCTCTCAATATATCAAGAACAAAATTTACTCCATATGAGTCCTCTATTTTCTCAAAACCAAAATATATTTTTGCTACACCAAAACAATCAATCAATACATTTCCCTTTAGACTACCATCAAAACAAAAAACTTTTGTTCTAGCATCACCTTTTTCTATTAAAAATCTTATCAATTACACTCTAGCATCATTTTGTTGGTTATCATGTTCTTCCATAATCTATGGCTCATCTTATAATTCTTAGTCTTCTTCTCTTGAATTTCTAGTATCTCTAGCATTGTTAACAAGTCTGGGTTCTAACTCTTCAATTATTCTTCTCATTTCTTCCATTTATATATTGTTTATTTCATTTCTATTATTTATCCTTCTAGGAGGCTTACTTATTCTTGTTCCCATGGTAATGATCACACCAATTCCAATGCACAAACCAATCTTCATATTGTCTTTACAAGGAATATTTTCCTAATAATTTCCAATTGCTAGAACAATCATCACCATTCACAACTGGACATAAATCATTCCTCCATAAATAAAAAAATCCCACTTAGTTCCTTTGTTATATTTGTAGTATTAAATTTGGTACCAATTGATGTAGTTCCAAAGGGACTACAAATGAAAGTCACATAGAAAAAAACTAACACAACAACAAGATATATGCAAATGCATTAATATTAATATTAATAGACATTTCACACACAATAAGTTACCAGGTCAACAATCACATGAAATTTTATAGAAAATATTTTTCATGATAATCCTTGCATATTTATTGATTCAACGAACCATTTCTCTTATGCCAATTTACATTCACAGAGCCACTTACATGTCTCTAGATCACACACAACCAACAAACACAAAAATCTCAAACCATGGAGAGCCAAAAGTCCCTTTTATTTACAAATCTCATATTTATGCTTGAGGTCATTATTGTTCTATGCTTGAGGTCATTATTGTTCAATTCCAAGGAAAATTCATTTTCTTAGGCAACTCAAATATTTTTAAAATTAATAAATGAGTAATAATTGAATCTTTATATTCCAAATACAACCCAAATATTAAATTTTGAATATTCAAAATCAAATTGGAAAAATAAGTAAATGGAAGAAATCTTATCATTTTTTGTTTTGATTTGTAATTGAATTATTTAGACTTCTTATACTAAATATTTTTTGATAAAATTTGGAGGGAATATATATAAATATATACTCTATATCCTATAAAAATTTAAGACTCTATTCCAAGTATTGGTTACATACAAGTCAAAATGTGAAATGTGAACCCATGTTTCTAAAAAAATTTGTGCACAAGCTCTATACTAGGTGTGGATTGGGTGCAATGTTTAAACTCAATAATTTTTTAATGAAATTACACAAGAAGAAAGACAATTTTTTCCTATAAAACATTTCCAAATTTTATAACTTAAATTCAAAATATGAAAATGCGCCTATTGAAATACTAGGCCCTATCAACACATATGTAAAACCTAAAAATTATTGTGCACTATTTTTAAACAATTGGTGAGAATAAAAATATATGTCCTGAACATCTTCTAAAAAGTTTGTACCTTCCAAAAGGTGGGCACACATTTATCAAAATACTAATCTATTGTATACACATTAATTTCTATGAATGTTGGTTCTAGGATTTTACATGGGGTATAAACTCAACATATTCTTTTGAAACTTTATGTGAAGGTAGAATAATGTCGGATCTATATCATATCTAAACTATATCTATAGATTCAAAGGTATGAGAGAGTGTTGACTATGAGAGAGTGATAATTAAAACAATAAACCACTGTATAAATGCAAAAAAAATATAAAACTTGAAACAAAACACAAATTAAAACTGAAAATATTTTTGAGTGATGCAAGATTGCCAAAACCCCATAGATACTCCTGCATCAACATACTTGTATTATATCCTCATGATGTGAATCAACGAACTAACTATTGGCATGATGGAATAATTATTTTCAAATACATAACATTAAAATGACCTATAATGGAAGTATTACTATTGCAAGAAACTATTTTAACATGTAGTAAGTATCATGGAAGAATTACTTTTCACATAAGAAACCTGCAAGAGAATGCATTAGGCTTAAATTTTTTATTCCTTATTTATTGATTAATATTAATCTTTGTTAATATAAATTGGGTTAATGTGTATTTTTCATATAAGAAACATGCATGTTCTTAAGAATGTGCATGTGTTTTTGATGTGATTGGCTTGGAAAACTTCGAACTTCCACTAAAGATTCCAAATCGATTCTTTAGAAGTAATTCACACATGTTCTTAGGAATTTTCATGTGTTCTAAGGAACACACACATGCTTATAATTGTGTGTGTGTTCCTGTGTAAACTGATTAAAAATGGATGCAACTAATCTATTTCTCCAATAGACCAATCGTGTTGTGTGTTTGAAGAGTGATTGAGTGAATTGAAGCCCTGAGATTTTTTGACATGGTGTTCATACTATCCTGACATCGTCTCTAGTTGATTCCGGGTATGTATATTTCACATGCAATTTCATGTTTTTGTAATTTTTGAAACTATTTAAATATTTAAAAAATGAACCTAGTTTATATAAGTTGCATTACTAAATTGCAACAAACATAATTAACATGGAACCTGGATAAAACCAAAACTATACACCACCACAGAAAGGCACATGAAACTTCAACCCACATCCAACAAATGTAAACATGGAAATTTATGAAGGGTTGAGGTCTGTTAGATCTCTTGTTCAAGACTTACATAGTACTAGAGAGCCCCGATGATCCTCATTAGTTAATTCCTTGGACAACATTGTATTTTCCATTGCAAGTTCCCAAGGTAAATTAAGTAATATTTCTAATTATAGGGATAGGATGTTTGAATATTACGGGACTAGACTAGATAAAAACCAAGTCAGAGACTTACACATTACAAAATAAGAATTAATGACACTATTCATTGATCCTAGAATTGGACTACAACCACCAGTCACAAAGAGATGCATTTGTATAGATTGGTACACCTACCAACCATTTATGGAGAATTGGATGGATAAGTGGTTTATGGATTTTGAAAAACCTCCCTACAATAATAGGGAGGTGCCTCTATATTTCCTTAGGAAATTATGGGCTGAGTTTATGTTGGGACACCATGCCAACTGCTTTCATATTAGTGGATTCTGGGGAGTGGGTTGTGGGTCTGCAAAGAACAAAGAAAATTCTAGGTGTGACACAATTATAGGTCCTCGTCCTCTTAGGAAAAGGCCTAACCCCGCTACTCAACATCCTCCCATCGCAGAAAGAATCACCTAGACACAAGTATCCATATTAACCTTGAATCAGAGCCTAGTACAACATAGTAGTTTTGTAGCATTATCTCGGTAGGATGTACCTACAGGTGACATTAGGAGACATGATGGCCATTCAATCCCTATAGTAGAGTGAAGCCAAGAAAGGGAACATGGACAAACTAGTAGTTCATGTGACCATCACAAATGCTTGAGCTACAAGAAGACTTGGTCTGGGCAGTAGACATGAGATTTTCATGGAGGAGATTAGTTTCTTGACCATCTCTATCTTCTTCATTGATTATATATATATATATATATATATATATATATATATATATATATATATATATATATAYAYAYAYAYAYAYAYAYAYAMACACACACACACACACACACACACTACTACATATGGGTGGAAAAACTGATGYCGTACTTCGATAGTACAGATAAAATCGGTCGTACTGTCGGATTTTACTTGCATTTTTTTTTAAATCCCCGATGTTCATCAAATATCCGACGAAAGAGACTATCGTCAAATATTCGATGGTTGACTAGGTCAATGATCGTCAGATATTTCACGGTTGACCAAGTCAATGATGTGTGTACCGATGATTGACAAAGTCAATATTTTTGTTCATTAAGCAACGTCTCTCTGGTCAATATCCGTCGGAAGTCTGAAGAAAGTGCAATACATAATTAAAAAAGTTCAAAATATTAAAGATTTTCAACGTTGTTGCTATAATAGCGATGGTTTGAAGAGGTTAGAAAGGATATTTTTAGGTCATAATATGATGCAAGAGAATCATCAGCAAAGCCCACATGAAAGGACAACTCAGCGCCATAGCGCGCCTTTTTAATTATTTGGAATCTAAAAGCTGGTGTTTTCCTGTAGATCTGTTTTGAACGGATGATTGAAGAAGAGAGAAACGCTCGAAAACTGAATGATCGTGAGAGGTATGGGAGTTTCACTCTCAGTATTGAATGCAAAAGAGCTTGAGTAGTTTTTAGTGGTTACTTCGATATGAGAGGTAGTCAGAGGGAACCCTAGAGGACCTTTGGTATAGGTAGATGCATAGCATGCCCAAATGAGGCGGTTGGAGGAGTATTGTTATTGAATAGGATGGTATAAGATTAGAAATATAGCATGTGGAGGAGATGAGTGAGTAGAGAGCTCATGAGAGGAGAGGACTGAGACTCATTTGCAGTCCAGTCTTTGTAAACATTGTACAAATATTCCGAGATTAATACAAAAAGCAATTTTTCCTACATATGATTCTGTGTGCTTATATATTTATGAATGAATGTTATCTATATGAGTTTATGTTGTAGATGTGTATAAATAATTTCCATCTACAGGACGAAGATATATTCTATTATCTTTGAGAGTTTGTTGGAACTATTCAGGGTTCTTTAGGCTAAGTGCAAGGAGTGCACGACAGAGTGTGAAAACTCTGTGAGCCAATGCAAGGAGTGCGTATCTGAAATCTTCTTTGAGTTTCAGGAGAGAACGTGCCAGGAGGTCATACCAAAACATTTACAAACTCAAGGAGGAGCCTCAAGGCTGTTGAATGCCTTGGAGGACAGATTGTGTAGAGGAGGAATAGAGAAGAAGAATCATTGAGAACTTTGTAGAGCTCTTCTAGGTGGGCATCGAACGAGTGCAAGGAGTGAACAGGTGAATTCCATTTCGAGTTCCATAAGAGAAGTGCTAAGGAGAAGACACTCACATAGTTATTGAAGACTCTATAAGCTCAGCAAGGACTGCTTGAGCAGAAGTTTCCACCAGAGCACTTATATCGCTTTGAAAAACAAGCGGGACATAAAACTTTGAGGTCCAAGCAGTTGAAGCTCAAGGTGAAACAAAGTTACTGAATAATATGGAGGAAGACATGTGCAAGGAGTGCACCGAGCCAACACTCAGACGAAGTGTTGAAAGACAACCATCAGAAGGATAGTCAAAGCACAAGGAGTGAGCGTAGAGGCGAACTTGTTTCAAGTTCGAAAATCTTAGGAGAGATAGATTTTTCAGAAGTGCGGATGAGACTCAAAGTAGTCGGGCTCGTAGGAGGAAGATCAAAGGTCGCAGCCTTTGACATTTACAAATTTTCGAAATTCATGAGAAACTTAAATCTCAGGAGGAGGAGAGACATCTTCCATTAGATCAGCTACAGAGGAAGAGATCTGGGTCATTGAATCTCATGTCCGGATAGGAGGAGCATGCAAAGGAGAGGAACATATCCCATCCGTCAGATCTAAGCACGTGGACCAACGGTCGTTGGATCCAAAGGTAAGTGCACAAGACTTAAACCTTTTGGAAGTGCACAGGAGAACAGACTTGTGAAGTCCCAAAGTTCCGAAGCAGTCGGGATCGTCCATCGTTCAGGGGGACAGGTGGAAGCAGACCCGAGAGTTCGAGGATTCAGACTTCGGAAGAATTGCAAGGAGGACAGTTGAAAACCTCTGAAGAATGAAGTCGCGAAGAGCGAAGTCATCCTAGCCATAGGTACTAGGAAGGTTACATGGCAGAGATCCACAGACTTTGAAGGAAGAACCCTTCGTAGAAAAGGTGAGGAGGAGAATACCTGAATAGTTGGGAACCGAAGAAATCTTGGATGTCCATTGAGACAGGACATGTGGCGAGAGATCGACATTTCACTGATTCGCAAATCGGGAAAGCCGGAGGTAGGTGTAGTGGGAACTTGCGAAGTCTGAAGTCACGAGGTCATCATGGACTGTTGTATCACGGAGAGTCGGGGACTGTTGATCCAACATGAGTAGAGTTCAGGGTTTAGAGTTCGGGAGAAAAGAGAGTAGACAGTTCAAACTTCACAAAGTGCAAAGTCCCGAAGTGCTTGGTAGTTGGGCCCCAGGTTATAGCCCAACGTTATGTTGAAGGGGATAGAGGAATGGAGCTAGCGCTCACTAGGCTCTTAGTTTGGAGATCAGGGATTGGAAGAGTCAGGATTGACTCGCAGTAAAACACCCAAAGTCTGAAGTCACAAAGTGCCTTTTGAGTTGGCGCCTGATCAGGGCCAGTGGTCGCGTGGAGGGAAACTTGCACCCGGTGCTAGTCCGCGCGGGTGAGGTTTCATGCAAGGACCTGTGGATTCATTTCATTGACATTCTAGCAAGCACCCAAAGGAGCTAATCTAGCTCAGTATATTGGTCAATCCTTGACCTGGAGGTCAGCAGACCCCCCTGAGGTGGGGGAACTACATCAAGTGGTATCAGAGCTTGATTTCGTTGTATATTTCATGCAAAGGAGACAAAGGAGATAGTTTGATACCATTTATAGATATCAAATTTGATTTCGTTTGTGGATTTCAGGCGAAGGAGATAGAGAATATAGACTGACTACATCAAGTAGTATCAAGTGCTTAATTATGTAGGCAAAGGCGAGAAGGTGAAAATAGATAACCTCGTGACATCAAATGGTATAAGAAGTTGAAGTTCACTTGTAGATAGCAGGTGAAGAAGGATACAAAGTACTGATGCTCTATGAAGATTGTTGCAAGGTGTGCAAAAAATGGTAGATAGCCAGGAGGGTTGAAGACAGGAAAGATGGCTACTGAAGGCCATAAGTGTGGTCGAAGAGGAGAGCGCCAGAAGAAAAGAAAATCATAAATTGACAAGGAGATCAGGGAGATAAGAGAAAGAATGGAAAAACTGACATTGAATATGCAACAGGAGACAAAGGTACACTGGAGGTACGAATGGCCTCTGAACAAGAAGGTAAAATGGCATGTTCAAAAGTTGTTATCTAGAAAGAAACAACAAGAGTTGAGAAGGTGGTTGAAGGAATATGAAAACCTCAGTGACACAGAGGAGAAAGTGATTCACATATGTGAACCAAATATTGGGAACAATCTCAGTGATGATGAGGAGAATAGATCAGTTATGGATCTCATAAACTACCAGGGGGGTAGAAGTGAACTTTCAATTTTCCAGGTGGGCAATGGAAGGAGATAAGTGGATGATCTCATAGACTGTCAAGAGAGAAGTGATGGAATTTCAAGTTGCGAGGTGGGGAATGGAGAGAGATCAGGTGATCTCATAGACTGTCTGGTGGGCAGAGAGAAAATCCCAAGTTGTCAGGTGGGAAAGGGAGAAGAGATGAACTCATTTGAGAGTTCATATCAAAAAGGAGTGTTGATGGAAAAAGGTCAGAGGTGTGTTCTGATCATTGGGGGAATTCAAATATTCCTGCCAAATAGTCCAGTGGAGGCTAATACAAGTGTTTCACATGAGGAGGTAGTGCAACAAGAATCCAAGAAAGAGGACATAGAGCCAAATTCTTTTAAAGCTAACTGTGTATGTGATACAGGTGCAGCAGAGGAAAGATAGTTAGCAAGGACTTTCAAAGAGGAGGAGGAGGAGTAGACATTGATGTCTTCCCCAGCAAAAAAAGAGGATAATTCAGATGAATTTCTCACTCAATGGGAGAAAGAGTTGAAGATGTTGGAAGATTGGTTGGAAAATCCAAAACCAGAAGATGGATGCCACGAGACATTCAAGCAGATTGCAGGAGAAGGGAATTCAACATAATTTCTCAAAAACTTCATTCTGGGAGCTGAACAGGAGATGAATGCAGCACTAGATCCTGCAACAAAGGAGGAAGCAGATAGCATAGATTTTGTTGATCTATATGAGGAATTGGAAGACCTGGAGAGAAGGGTGATAGTGCAAAGAAGGCACATCCAATAGGATAAATTGGAAATAGGTGGAGGATCATACCAGCCTAGGGAGCAGCTGGAGGAAGTTGGAGTTGAACCAACACAAGAGGAGATGACAGAAGTCAATCTGTCAGAGTAGGAAGCTGAGCAACAACTTAGTGGTGAGAATGCAGAATTGGATTCTGCAACGGAGTGGCCAAATAGTGCCACGGGAGATGAAGATAATATGAAGATTTAGATTGATCATATTGGTAAGGAGCAGAAGGAGCACACATTTCAATGTACCCCAGAGATGGAGAAGGAAGATCATTCGGAGGAATGGCTCAATTTTTTCAACTAGGAAAATTAGCAAGAGATAATTGTAGAATGTGAACCTACAACAGAGGAGGAAGAAACAGATAGCAGGGATCTTTTTTATCTGTGTGAAGAGATGGAGGCCCTGGAGAGTAGGGTAAAGGGTGAACAAGTTAAGTTGGAAACTAATGAAGAAAATATGCAACAGAGAAGACTGCAGGAGGAAAACTAGCCAGTGGACCAGTTGGACAAAGAAATAGAGAAGATAAAGATATCGATGTTGGAAGTAGCACAATAAGCAGTCATCATAGAAGGATGGATCAAAAGAGGACCTGCAGGGGAAGCAGGGCAGAAGAAGCAGCAAGGAAGATGAGCAAGTGGACAAATCCAATTTCAGGTATGGGACCCTGGAGGATCTCAACAACATAGCAGAGAGAGACATGAGTAGGATCTCATGATTTTCCCAGCTCTGATACCACTTGATGCAGTTCCCCCACCTCAGCAGGGTCTGTTGACCTCTCGATCAAGGATTGATCAAGATACTGAGCTAGATTAGCTCCTTCGGGTCCCTGCTGGAACCTCCACAAAACGAATCCATAGGTCCTTGCGCGAACCCTCACCCACGCAAACTAGCACCGACTGCAAGTTTCCCTCCACACAACCACTGATCGTGACCAGGCGCCAACTCAAAAGGCACTTTGTGACTTCGGACTTCGGGTGTTTTACTATGAGTCAACCCTGACTCTCCCAATCCTTGAACTCCGAACTAAGATCCTAGAGAGAGCTAGCTCTCTTCCTCTAGCCCCTTCAATGCAACGTTGGGCTATGACCTCATGTCAAACTACAAAGCACTTCAGGACTTCACAGTTCATGAAGTTTGAACTGTCTACTCTCTTTTCCCCCGAACTTTGAACCCCGAACACTTCTTGTGTC
>ML800987.1:41227-56545 GCA_009831015.1 Picea engelmannii
TTGATTGAGAAATTGTTTTAGCCATTGATGAAGGAAGATATAGCCTAGCCGTTGCTACACTTTTCTCCCTTTGTCCGAGCTAGCGTTGAAGTTATAGGTTGAAAAGAGGAGACGTCCTAGGCCTAGTTGAATCTACACCTAGGATTTTAACCTTCTAGGGTTTGAAAGCCTTGCCCTTGCAACACTTTCTCCCTTAAATCTGTACTTTGAAGCTAACCGTTTTTCCAAGTGTATTTAGAGAAAGAGGAAGGAGCACGAGGCCTTGCTTAAGCAACACCGGAGTGAGCCTCCTTCCCTTAGGGTTTTGATTCTAGGGCCTTGCCATTGCAGCACCTTGGAACCCTACCTTCTAGTCTCTAAGTTTAAGTCCTCCCGAGATCTTTTGCCCTTGCTTTTGACTCCATTTTACCCTAAGGCACTAGTTAGACTTACAACGTTGAGCTTTTCCTATGTAAAATCATCTTTCAAACTTCAAATTTTGAAACCCTAACTAACCCTAACCCTACTAACCTAGGCTGACGTCATACTTGACGCAGCAACCTTTCTGACTAGCAAATAAGCAATTAATGATGACGTCAAGCATTTATTAAGTTATTGTTGATTGAAAATACTGTTGGCTTGGTCATTATTATAGACATTGATGAATTGGTGATCTTGCATAGGCTATTTAGCAAAACGTTGACCTCATTTTGTCTATTATATTGCTTGTCAAATGAAATCAGATAGTTAAGAAGTACTAACCCTTTGAATTATAACCTGCAAATATACATATAGTGTTGTTATTGTCTTGTTCCGGGCAGGTGTTCTCAACAGGGACTTCACTTCTTTATTGGCTGATTAGCCGGAATATCTGATACTGGTGGTAACCTGCGAGGAGGGATAACCTTAACTCTCGACCTCCTATTCTTTGCCTCTTCAAACCCCAGGTTACCGGGGACGTCTCCCCTGGGCTAACCTCCCTAAACAGAAAGAACCTCCCCATCGAGGTGACAGTGGGTGGGGAAGGTTCCTGTTACGCCAGTTTGTCCACTATCCTGTAACCTGTGACCTAAAATACAAACTGCGCGATAACAAGGACCATGCTGGTGGGATGGATATTGTTGTTGCTGATAAATGGACTGCACTGAAGAAAAGAGGGGCCCTCTTGGGCCATGCTTAAGTCGTCCGAATCTCAGTACTCCATGTCTAGGATCTGTGGGCCTCGAGACGTGATCTCCTTAGTTATCCCTAGGCTAGGGGATAACATCTAGCTCCAACTCGGGGACATGTGCTCACCGTAGAGTGCATGAGAACCTCAGCATCTCTGGTATGACTTGTGCCTACTAAATCTCAACAAAGGATATTAGTAATCCTTAGGGTGGTGATATCACCCCTTGTTCATATATGATATAATAATCAAATAAAGAGCATCTCTAATCTAGCATATAATCATGAGCATACATATATACATAATGAAACAAAACAATATGAAAATGCAACTACAACTATGCTATCATGATATGCAAATGGTATATACAATGGATGCAAATGCCTACCTAATCTAACTTACATGTACTTACCTGTGAAGTCAAGTCTTTGCCCCATGATGGGGTGTGAGGAGGCGTCCACTAACTAGTAATGGACGTTTTCTCCCTTCCAGTGTGGACAAATAGTAGGCATCGTTGACTAACTTCATTCTGATTCTGAAAGGTCCAAGCCAAAATTGTGTATTCCCTTTAATATTGTTAGGCTCACCTTTCTTAGTGTGCCACATCCATACCGTGTCTCCCTCTTGATATTCTTTTGCTTCAAACTTTGTTGCTCCCTGTACAACCCTAGTGTATTGTTTTGAGGGAGGAGGGTGGGATTCAGCTGTAAGGACTTCTTGTTGACTTGGTTTAATCAATACATCATCATCCCCTTTCTTTAGTAACTTGACAGATCCAACTTCTTTGTCCTTATATTTATCTAAGAGTTGTTGATACTATTGTTTCTTTGGCCATTGTATCTCATCAAAATCTTCCTCTAAGGTGAAATGCAAATCCTCTGGAGAAAATACAGGAAGGTTTTCCTTAATTGGCTCATGTGTTTCACTGATCTTAGTATCATTGTTAATTTCTTGTACATGGACCTTGGCCATTGGCATATTTGGAAGGCATGCAATTATCCCATTTTTCATAGGCACGTTGATATAAGTTAAATCCATCTCTAATGTACCACCCAACATTGCAGCAAAATTTCTGGACAAAAGCATCCCCCATACATCAGGGACATCTACCACCACAATATCCATATGGATCACTCTCTCAGGATATTTACCAAGGTGTACTTCAATGTTCTCAACTACCCCATGAGTGGGTATGGCCCTGGATTCAAAACCACACACATTCCTATAAGGTCGTGTAGCATTTAGGCCTAGTTGCTCCATGACTTTCAAAGACATCATGTTGGCACCTGCTCTCGAGTCAAGCATACAGTTATTGAGACATTTGTTATTTACTAGCAATGACATAAATAAGGGTGGGTGTCCATCATGTTGAACCCTAAAATGGTCTGCTTGTAACATAATAGGAGGGTCTATTGGTTCATCCAACACATTGAAAAAAATTTCAAACCTTTCTTTCATGGATGAAACCTTGATAACTTCCTTCAACGGGATGGTTACATGCATTTTGGCTAATGCACCTTCCAAGTCAAAATTTAAGTCAATCTTGTCAGTCTTAGAAGAAGTTTTAGGGAGGAGTATGTTCATAGGTGGAGGTTTTGGTTGTGAAGCAGTAGGTCCAGAAGAGAAAGGTTGATTCATTCGCTTTTGCCTAGTATACACTTGGAATTCTTGTTTTTTCAACTTCTCTCTTGACTCTTGATCAAGGCTATTGATTACCTCCATCCTAGCCCTCCTGGCTACTTCCTTTATGCCTTCTTCATGTTCTTCAGGTGTGATATTAAGGCAATATTGTGGCTCCTCAATGGTATGGTCCATAATGTTGACTTGATCATGTTCACCATTATTTAGAGGGAATTCATGCTCCCAATGTGATTCTCTGCATTGGAAACACCATGGGTTTTCCTCAACCATGTTTGTAGGGGCTAAAGTGTTAGGGACCTCTTGATAGTTCTTAGGCTTGAAACCTTGACCACCCCTTTGGAATTGCCCCTTATAAGGAGGTCTATGAACTTGTTTTTGGGCTCTTTCTAGATTGACAATCCTATTCATCATTAACTCTTGGGTTTTTACCATGCCATCTATAGTCAACTGTAGTTTTTCCAATTTGGTGCCAATATCTGAGGTAGCCTCAGCATTGTGGACCACTTTGGGTTTAGCATCTATCTTGACTCTTGGGGCGGAGAAAGGTTCTACTTTGGACGATGATAGGTTATTTTCAATCTTCATAGCCATCTCATGGGCTTCTTGGATTGTTCTAGGAGCTTTGTCTCTGATAAGGAAACCCATTTGTCCTGTAAAGGATTTGGTGTAAAGAAAGAGAAGAAAGTTGTTTGAAGGGTGGTGGCTTGCTGGGATCTGTTGTACTAGCCTCTCAAATTTGTCATGAAATTCCCTAACAATTTCATTCTCAGCCTTTAAAATGTTGTTAAGCCTTGTTAGCAACATGTTGGGGTCCTCTTTGACACTCCATCTTTTGAGGAATTCTTCCTCTAACTTATCCGTGGATGTAATACTAGCATCAGGAAGACCATTATACCATCTTCTAGCGCCATCATAGAGGGTAGAAAAAAAAAACTTCATTTCCAAATCTTCAGCATCATCACTGATGGGATGAAGTTGGAAAAAGGCCCAGAAATTGCTCATATGGTCCTCCGCGCTGACTTCATCATTACCAGTGAACTTAGGAAACCACTTCTCATATCTAGGTGGCATTTGCCTAGGGTATCCTCGAATGTTTTTCATGTCTAACGGCTTAAAAATTTTGGATGACCATTGCTTTTGGTTATTAACCTGATTTGGATTATGGGTCCGAGTCTGAGCGTTAGACATTGTGTTTAAGGGAAGATTGCCTCCAAATTATGATTTTACTACAAGAGAATCTCGAGGAGGCTTTCTTCTGTGAGACTTGGGAGGATTGGTATATCTCCCTGAACTTTGTGGAGTCGCCAGATAATCCTCTTGAAATTATCAAAGGGATGAGGGGATCACCCTCAGTGGAGTTGCCAGGTAAGCTCGGTGAGAAGAAGGCTTTGAATAAAGGATTACCCAAAAAGTGTTGTTCGAGGAAGATTGACTTAGTGTTCCCCAAAAACAGTGCCAAAAATGTTATCACACAATCTGTACTTGCCCAAATCCCAAGGCAAGTGAAACAAGATTGGCGTAACAAGGGGGTGACCTATCACTGTCACCTTAATAGGAAACCCCTTTATGTTTAGGAGTATGTTAAGACTACCCCAAGGGAAACGTCCCTAGTGACCTAAAGGGCTGGTGAAACTAAACCAAGGATGCAAAGATAACCGCCCCCCTCTCACTAGTCACTCAAGTCAAAAGGTCTTGCTAAGTTTTATGTCTTGAGAGATGAAGCAAATGTAATGGATGAAGTGTACTTGCCCAAAACAAGACAACAAGCAAAAATATGGCAGTTTCAAGTACAAAATGATATCAGTGCTTCAATAAGACAATAAACCATTGAAATGTATGCTAGCTTATATAAAATTGCAGCAAAATGAAAGTTTACAACAGCAAGAAGTATTTTATAACAGCAGCAAGAAATATGCCTCAAAATTACTTGAAAAGACAATAAAAAGATAGCATTTACTAAGCAGAATGATAATCAAATGTCACAAGCAAATTTAGAAGTGTTTAACTAGTATTAAATGTAGATTATGCAGAAAATTTGTTGCTTCAAGATAGCTGTAGCAGTGATTGTAACAGCAGCAAGGTAGGGTTAGTTTACTAGGATAGGTTACCGTTAGTTTTAGTTAGTGAAAGCTAGAAAGGTTAAGGTTTGAGTGTTGTTTTGATCTCTCAACAAAAGAAGTGTAAGGACTAGTGCCTTTGAGGGATTACGGAGTCAAAAGTTCAGCAACATTCATTTGGAGTAGGCAACAAAATGATTATGTTTATCCAAGTAAAGGATGAATCTTGGAAGAGTAGTACCTTAAGTCTTCTTAGGATTCAATCTTTAGGGAGGTGATCTACTAGAGAGTAGGCACTTCTAGGCCCTAGCGGTTTCCACCTTCTTAGATTATTGAAAGAAATATTTAGATGCAACAACAATTGATCAAGGCTTCTAAAGTGCTAGCACTTTAGGGCTTTAGAAGCTTGTCAAAGTTAACCACCTTAGCAAAGTTTAACAAATGTAGAGCAAAGAAGTAGCATCTTAAGTTCTTTACTCCTAGGGTTTGTCAAGCAAGCAATTTCATAATCTTTAACATGAATAAGCAAATATACCATAACCATTCAAAATGAAATGACAATTGCAGATTTACTTACTTCACCAAGAATAATCAAGCCATGAAACCCTAGATTGCCAAGTAACTTTACCAAAAAATGATCCAAGTTTGACGCAAGGCGACAGAGGGCTCCTCCGATAACTCCTCGCCTCGCTCACCAAGACCTCCTCACTTCAGCCCAAAGAGCATGAATGCCCTTCTATCCCCTTATCGGAATATTTACCCACAGTTCTTCTCCGCGATCCTCTTACTTGATTATCGGAGGATCGGAACTTCGCACTTCGCGAGTTCAACCGTTATGCATTATCTCCTCGGATCCCCGAGACCCGAGATATGTCAGTCAACGCTGACTTTCTTCCTCCGCTATCGGGATCTCGCTATATCGCGTCTTCGCACTTCGCGACGATCAACACTTACGGTTCTAATCGTCGATACGCGATGTGCCGAGATGCCGACCTCGCGACCTCGCTCTTTCGCGTTCTCGCTCTTCGCGTCCTCGCCACTCGCGAGACAAATCACATGACTCTCAACTCCCGAGACCCGATGTCCCGAGATCACCTGCCACGTCACCTCGCTGTGATCTACGCTGTCTAGGCGATCGTTGGAATATCGCTTCTCGTCCCTTCGCGATTTTCGTGGCCCAGCCTTCCGCCCCTTCCACGCGAAACCCCGCTACGTCCAAATCCACAAATAGAGTTACACTCCTCGTGATTTCACTTGACGCCCTGCTCTCCCGGACTTCGAACTTCTTCTGCCTGCACCGTAGACTTCACGTCCACCTTCCACTGAACGCAATCCCCGAATAAGAAGTGAATAAGACGTGTCTCTCCACGAGACTTTTACGCCAACCTGCTCACTTCTTCCGACTTGCTTGCGCGACTTCCCCGCTGCCTGTTAATAACCTTGAAGGTCTATCCCTCCCGAGCTTCGACGGCCTCAATTTCCTCGGAAAGAACTCTTGCACGCACCCCTTGCGGCAAATCTTCAAACACGCCTAAGTGTTGAAGTCACTCGACTCTGCGCCCTCCTGCAGCAGCAGTCTTTCACTTCCCTTTGCTCAGAATCACAATCCTGAGTCCTCGTCCAGCCTGTGCACGCCTTGCACGGCTCCGGTATCAAATCTGCACTTCTGAGATGAACGAAGACGAAAGCTAGCCCTAAGTAAACCCTGCAGTCATGCACTCCTTGCGGACAAATTCAACTGCACTCCTTGCAGGAATTCTCTGGCTCACTTAGAGAAACAATTGAAACTCATTCACTCATACTCTCAGATTTCAATTCAACTCTGAAATCACATACACAGCATATCAAAGCAAGTGCATAACAAGAAGCAAATACTCACAAGCATAATAGCAACAACACACAGAGAATAACACAACCATGAAATTGAATCAAAGCTTTCTATTAATTCAATATCTGTACATGGTGGTTCTGCACACAATTTCTCTGCTTGCTCTTTTCTCTTCTGCTTCTCCAGAATGATAATACAATGTACAAAGGAGGGTGTCTATATCCCGTTTCCCTCTCGAGCTCTAGGGCTATCAAATCTAGAATTAAATTCCTATCTACTTACATTAAATCTATTAAATGCCTCAGCTACCGAAGGACGTGAGCTATCCGCTCAACAGTCCATTACAATATACAAGTGCGCTTCATCAAATCAGCACATTAATGTTCTGTGCAACAATTTCAAGGTGCAATCCAAAAAGAATCATGCTGGCTTGTCCAGCTGTCCCCCGTGTTTGCGCTGGCTCGCTTGACGTGGGCGATGCTCCTGCATCATAAACGATGTCTATATCCTGTTTCCCTCTCGAGCTCTAGGGCTATCAAATCTAGAATTAAATTCCTATCTACTTACATTAAATCTATTAAATGCCTCAGCTACCTAAGGACGTGAGCTATCCGCTCAACAGTCCATTACAATATACAAGTGCGCTTCATCAAATCAGCACATTAATGTTCTGCGCAACAGTTTCAAGGTGCAATCCAAAAAGAATCATGCTGGCTTGTCCAGATGTCCCCCCGTGTTTGCGCTGGCTCGCTTGATGTGGGCGATGCTCCTGCATCAAAGTTGCAAGTATCAAGACTCCAAGAGAGGTGCGCATCACAATTTTAGCCAATAAACCCTAAATAGGGCGCAAATTTTAGTCCACTTCTCTCCCAGTGAGAGTTGTTATCTTTAAAATGAATGTACTTTATGCTTATTTATCCAAAACTTTGACCCTTAATTAATTTTAGGTCAAAAGTAAGGCCGACCTAGCCAATTTACAATAAAAATCAATTTTGACATAAATAAAATTAATTAGCATCTAAAGACACCTCCAAGGGTGACGTCATGCACTTCTAGGGTGACGTTGAGGCCCTAAGGTGGAACGTTGAGCCTAAAATGTAGGGCGCTTGGCCTCTAGATGCCCCAAATGAAGCCCACACGTGCCACTAGGCTCATAAATGCCTCCAAAACAAAAACCCTAGCTCTGGATGACATCCAAGGTCATGATCGTGACGTCCAGGGCCTTCCAGGGCCAACGTCCATGTGGAAGAGCAAGATCCCCATAGGTCTAGGTCTGTCGGGGTGCCTCCAAAGGCAACGTCCTTCTTTCTTCCTGGTGCAAATCTTCAATCTCTTCTTACCCCTGGTTGGGGTTACAACATCCATCTGTGGGATTTAAGCCCCCGTGAAGGTCCGAGCTAATCATTCCCTCATGTGTACCTATCCACCGGGCAAAGTCCTGCAACAACAACAAGTACGCCCTCCAGGGATTCATAAGTCACAGGGATCATAACATGTAAATCACATCCAATAATTAAATTACCCAAACATGTGCATCAAACCCCCCTTTAACCCAGACAAATGCTCAAAGACGTTATGCAATTTGACAAGTTAGGTTTGGAGAAGGTCTCAAGGCGTCCTATTGGGCTAACCTCTCTTAAGTTTGGGGTGTTTCCCAGGTGGGATCTAGTCCAGATCATGTAAGTGTATGAGGTGGTATGGGGTAAGTGTTTGGGCATAGGGTGCATATGATAACAGGGAAATGTAAAATCTTACCTATGGGTGCCTTTGTAGAGGGCGAGTCGCACCTTGTCATAAATGCTATTGTTTCCTATCCCATTCATTGCCTTTTACTCTTAGCTTTATTGCTTTTGATCTTTTGCTTTTGTGCTTCAAGGGAATAGTTGAGGGCCACTGTCCTGGCTTGATGACCAGAGGTGACAGCCTTATCCACAAACATTTCAAGGAGATGAGAAGGTTGGCTCGTGATGAGACCCCCTTTCTCTTGGCTATGCCACCAAGAGCCACTACCCTGGTTTGGTGACCAGATAGGTGGTAGTGTCATACCCCTACATGCCCATGGTCATAATAGGTCGGCTCGTGATGAGACCTCCTATCCATCAACTAGTACCTTGAGTGTTTATGTATCTTATGGGTCCCCTTTTCTTACTGAGAAGCTTTTCACTGCTTTCTCGGGGATCCTTGGGTGAAGCATCTCAAAGGTTTCAATATTGGCTTTTAACTCTTTCCAACTACTTTTACCCTCTAGGCCTTTAGCCCCTTCTTCCCACGAGGTAAGGTACAACCCTTCCTAGTGTAGCCAATCTCAATGCCCAAACAAAGGTAGGGGAGATGAGAGGAATAAAGATAGAAAGTGGTAAGTATGGAGGGAACGGACGACGACCTTTCACAGACCCACCCAGTGGCAACCCATCCTAAAGGGAAATCAACTTACTAGGGCACCATGTCACCCTTCCAGTTATGAATGAAGAAAAGAGCATAATTTCCAAGCAAATTCCATGAAATGAAGAAGGATTCAATACAACATATTCAAGTGCTTCAAAAATCGGAGTGATACATACCATGATACCCGGACTCATTACCTCATGGAGCAAGACTCACTGCCACTTCAGGACCATGCTGGTAGGATGGATACTGCTGCTGCAGATAAATGGACTGCACTGAAGAAAAGAGGGGCCCTCTGAGGCCATGCTTAAGTCGTCCGGCTCTCAGTACTCCATGTCTAGGACCTGTGGGCCTCGAGACGTGATCTCCTTAGTTATCCCTAGGCTAGGGGATAACAGGTCCATTACAAAAATAAGAACAATTCCATTTTCTTGAAAATTGTATAGTCTCTGCGAGTGAGCATTCTCATGGAAGTAATTCACATAACCATTGTCTATAGGATCAAAACCTACCAAATCATGAGCAGATTGTTGCTCGAGTAGTATAGAGTGATGCTCTACAACTTAGGTGGGTGTGGGAGATCCATCAACTCTTTGTGTTTGTGTGTAATTATATCTAAAGAAGAAAGATGCTCTAATGGGGGTGGGGAAATCCATCAACATTACATGTTTGTGTCTCTTCATTTCTATTGAGAGAAGCATGATATTTTACAGCGCTGTTGAAGGTGGAATGTATCAACATTTAGTGCTTGTTTGTGTAATGGTGTATTGAACATACAAGTTGTATTGGGAGCATTAAACATGAAGTCTATCAACATTTAGTGTTTGTATGCATTGAATAGGAGGAAGCTAATATTGTAGCAAATGGACCCTCTTTCCTATCACAAATTTAAGAAGAATCTGGCAGAAATTTCTCGCATGAGCAAATTTCTATCATGATCCAAGATCCCTTTAAAGAAATGGGAGAGTAGACATTGCTTCCACACAGTGCTTTATTCAAAAAATAATTGTACATATATAAATACATAAAGCTATGCCTCAAGATAGACACGCTATCTTAGCACACTCACAAAATGTTGAGAGAATATCTCAACCACACACCAAAATAGGAGCCAACTAGTTGGAGAGAATCTATCATATCCAACTAGATCTAACAACCTCCTAAAAATTAGAAACAAACTTCTCACATAAAGACAAAATCTACCTCACAATGACCAATACAATAACAAACCACAATCTTCTTGTATGATTAAATATCACACCTTAAGCTATAAGACAAGTAGGAGTTAATAATTCCAAGAATCCGTGCATGGTGGAGCAATGCCCCTAACGATTCTTCATTCAATTAAAGTTCCTAGATCAATAAGAACTTTGAATTTTTGTATCTTCAAATTTCTGCATTTGGAAGGAAGTTCGCTACAAGATGAGACAGGCCCCACTGAATATGAGATCTAACAACATTGTGTGGGTGTGTGATGGTACATTGAATTCAGATAGTGCATTCGATGCATTAAATATAGGGTGTATCAACCTCTAGGCATTTTGTGCAATGGTGAATTGAAGATAGCCCAATGGTCTTGAGACTAGTAGTGGGGAACTAGGACTTTCATACCCTTGGTCAAGGTTTGAACCTTATAGACTTCACTGGATACCTTGACTAGGTGCTTATGGCACTTTTGGGTAGTCAGGGAAGCATTGAACTTATAGCACAGGGAGGTCATAACCCATGTGCATTGAACATGAACACTAGCAGAAACCCATCTAAAGCTTCGAGATGGATATCTTGAGTATACAAAAATGGTTGAATTATCAAATAGTGGAACTCGAGATATGCAACCTCAGACCTAGATTTAGATCGGTCTGTGCTAGCTATGCATTTATAACAAATATACAAACACATCCTTAGAATGATTTGCTCAAAATAGATGGAAAAATCAGTACCTTGAATAGCGTGGCTGTGGGGAACCGAGATCCAAATTCCTCCTCACACTCTTTGCTCACGGTAGCTCCACCACAGATAACAGTATGGATTGAACTCAAATCATATTTACTTGAAATATCTGTCTTAATCAGAGCCCATAGAATCGGAGGCACAAGGGGCAAATGGGTTATTCTGTATTTCTGAACAGACACAAGCATCTCTCTCAGATCAAACTTTGACAGAACGACAACGGTGGATCCGGCTCCAAGCAACCCACAAGCAAAAGCCGAGAGCCCATATATATGAAACATGGGTACCGTGCACAGGTATGAGTTATTTTCATTCTGCGTTCCACAATATTCACAACGCAGTCTCAAGCGGTTCAGAACTATACAAACCAGAGAAATCAGATTTCTGTGCGTGGAGATGACCCCCTTGCTCATTCCAGTAGTCCCGGAAGAATAAAGCAGAGTGGCGGTATCATCTTGCCTGATTCTCACAGAGGGGGCTTGGGCAGGATTCGAAACCATGAGCTCGTGCAGAGTAGAGAGGCAATTTCGGCCATTTTGGAAGGGTAATTCAGAAGAAGAAGAAATGAGCACCATTGGCAACTGGGTGGCCGCCAATTTGTCTGCCAAAGATGACGTGACGAAGGCCAACACGGCAGCGGAATCTGTGGCCTGCTTCGATATCTCCGCCGCCGTATTTAGTGGATTCGTTGTCGTAACGACGGCTCCGATGGACATGATCGCCATGCAGATTATCGGGAAATGGATTGAATTGGGCGAGAGGAGGAGGACAACGTCGGATTTTCTGATGCCGAGGCCGGCTAAACCGGCGGCAACAGACCTTACGCTCCGCCATAGTTGGGGAAAAGTGATGGTTTCCCCGGTCGCGGAGTCGATGAGGGCAATTCGGCCATTGTGGGGAAATGAAGAGACGAAGGTGGGGAGATCCAGGTATTCGTCTTGGGGAAAATTTACTGGTTTTCGTTTGCTGTAGTACGTGCAAGTGGACTTACAGTATCCGCTGGCGGGATCGATCTCGAGACCCATCGCTGTGTGAAAGTCTGGATCAACGGCCGTGGAGGAATGACGCGAGTGGAAATGAAATATACTGTTCGAAGATCGTGAATGTTGTGCATGCGTACAATCAGAAAATGTAAAATATAAAATATTTTATTCATTGGTTGCATGAAATGCAAGGGGTAGGATTCCGGGTATAGAATATTTGTATAAAATGTAAGGTATAGGATTCAGGTTATCAAATAAATATCACATGAGTCACTTCGGTTTTGGAAGTTAGAAGTGAGCATGTTAGATTCGTTGAAAGGTTTTGGTAAAGATGATTTGATTTTTTTTTTTAAATGATGATATATGATTATTAGTCTCTGTCAAAGTCTTGGGACTATAGTAATGAGTTTCCCTTTGACTTTATATTAGTTCATTGTTGACTTAAAAATTTTGTGTTATATCCAATGTATAACATAGGAAATCAATATATGTATTTTTTTTTTAAAATAGAAAAAATATTTTTCTAAAATTTTATTGGTTGATATTTTTGATGTGTTATTGCAGGCTTCACGTCATTCAATGTATAAAATTCATTACAAAATTAATGGATTTGATAGTTTGACAAAGATGTTGAGTGATAAAAATAACAGGGGGTAGGTGAGTGGTCAATTCAAACGTGCTCCACAGGCATGCAATAACCATTGTTGACTCTCTCTGCGATTACAACTCCTTGGGTTGGGATACAACACCATAACTGTAGAATTCATCACTGCTTTGTCTTCAATATATTTTTAAATTTCCATCTTCTATGCATCTTCTTTAATTAAAATTGTTAATTTAATATTAAATATCAATACTCGTTTTAAGTTTATATTAAATATCTTCACCTATTAAATTAAATTGAATTTATTGATAAACATCAAAGTCTATATATCTAGTTTATAAGCTTTCATGATTCATATTTCTTTCTTTGAAATTTAATTCTCCCAACTTTCGAATGACATGTTTTCTTCTTAAAATAAGTTTACAGTTATATTAATTACTTAATCATTTTTAAAACTTGTAACATGCAACAATTTTCTGACCAAGAAAGTTGTATTTTCAATATTTAAATAAATAACAAAAAATAATTTATATTGTGTTTAGAAGATATCAATTTTTTCGATATTACCCGTAACTTATTTGCCTAGGCAGCTCATCCTAACTCAATAGAATTTTTAGTTAAAAGCATTCCTAAATTTATTATGTAATATTTCACAAAATTTTTATTTTTAGATATTGTTGTGAATGTAATGGGTTTATGTTTTCTTTATGAATATGGTTTCTTAATATTAATATATAATTTATCTTTACTTGTTTTATTAATTTTCAAATCTAATTAATAATATAAAAAACATTAATTTTTTTTACCTTTTTTATTTAATTTTACAATTTATATAATTTTATTTTATTTAGTTTTAAATCATTATTATTATGAATTTCAAACCCACAAAAGGAAGGGACTGTGTTGTTTTGCAACACTTGTTATTAGAATAATAACAAGTTGATAAAAGTAGGTAGAATGTCCAAGTTAGTTGGTTAGAATAATGGAATAAGGTAGTCAATGTAGTTTTATTTAATAATAGGTTTATTTTTATGTTTGTATTGATATTTGAGTGGATATAATGGTTAATAATGTGTTTTCTCTTAGGAAGTTATAGGTTTAAATTAAGAGGAGGAAAGGGTATGTACATTTTTGTAGGTTTTAATAGTCAAATCATACTATTAAATCACTATGCAAAGGAGGTCCCTTGTCCTACAAACAAAGGGGTCTCATATACCAATTTGGTGTATGACTTGTTTGTAACATTAAAAATTAGATTATTATTATTATTGTACAACTTGAGTAGTCGTAATGATTAGGAACATCTGTTTTCTTCTAGAAAATCACAAGTTCAAATCCACAAAGGATAGGGTATGTACACCTCTAAGTCTATTAAACTTTAATAGTAATCAAGTTGTTGCACAAAATGGATCCCTGTCATTATAAATAGATAAATCATAAAAATAAATAAATTTCCCAATTTTATAATGATCTTAACAATATATAAATTTCCCAATTTTATAGTGCTCTTAACAATACCTAAAAGCATTATTGGTAATTTTTCTCAATATTGTAAATGCATTGCCTAGTCATTCTAGACATAATATATACCAAAGTTGGCATTGCTCTAGGAAATGTATAGTGGCACCATTATCAATGCCTTAGTATATATAATCCCATCGTAAATCTAGAAAATAATAGGTATTGGTGCCCCTATATAACTGCATTGTTAGGCATTGATACCCTGCATTGTTAGGCATTGATACCCTGTATACAAATAGTGCATTGTTAGGCATTGGTTGCCTTATACATATAGTGCAGCAATAATAATATCAATAACCATACTCACTTTACCATTGTGGAAGGCTTTTATAATGAGAATTGTTACGTTGCATCTAAGCATATAAAGCGCATTGATAGGCATCTATGTCCATGTACAAATGGTGAATCAATAATAATAATAAACATAAGCACTTTACTAGTGCGGCAGGTTTTTATAATGAAAATTGATATAGTGCATGTAATATTTTGATGCATCACATATGATATGTTTAAGTTTTAAGGCACACTGTTATGTTTTAAATTTATTTATTTTTTTCAAATAGTTTCAATTTTCAATAAATATAAATGGTTATTTATTAGTTCCTGCCGAAGGCCCAGGGACTATAGCGATGAGTTCATCATTGAATTCATATTAGTTTAGGGTTGACTTTTTAATTTTTTAAAAACTGTAATGTTTAACTTAGCACATTTGTATTTATTTATTTTAAAAAATATACATATATATATTTGTTAACATTTTATTGGTTTGTAGATTTAAAGTGTTATTGCAGCCTTCGCTTCTTCCAATGCATATTTGGAATGGTTTAATTAGTTTATAAATCTTTTAATTAAAGTTTAGAGCGTAAACTTCATTTTAATCACCTGAAATTATGGTTACGTATTTTTGATTGTCATTCACTGTCATTCAGTCATTTCAGTTCTATGCTTTGAACCCAGTCAAACTGCCACTACTATGTTTTGAAGCCAGTGATGACTGCCACTACTACGCTTTGAACCCAGTGCTACACAGTTCGTATCCAAGATCACCTACCCTACACAGATGGAATGGCTGTAAACATAATATCTAGATATCTGTGTGATTTGGCTCGCTATGCGTTTCGAGTTAGAATTGGTTGGGTTGTTGGCCTCGGGAAGTAAACTAAGCTGGGGAGTAGTAACTATTGTACTTATTTATTGTTTTT
>ML800987.1:71237-110587 GCA_009831015.1 Picea engelmannii
TATATATTAAAAATTGTATATAAATGTGTGTATGTTTAATATATAAGAATTGAAAATCACTTTAAACTTTTATTTTGGTGAGGGAGGATGAGGCGGATTAGGGTTCCCGCAGGGCAGGGTCTCGTCACCGAGCTGACTCTGCAGGCCCAACATGTCACCTACCCTTCCCCTATTTGCTTTCAGATGTGGAAATCGAGTTCAGTTTCAGACTGTTTCCCCCTTGCTCCTTGCAGACATGGATCTGTCACACCCCTTTTGAAGAGGCGTTACCTTCCTCTACCACTTTCCCTTGGTGGAACCCTACTTTCTCTCTGCAAACGTGGACCACTCTTTATGGCAAGCCCTGTAGATCTGTCGTGGGATGACATCGACGAGATCTGGGCTAACGATGATATTTTCCTCTCTGACGACACCTATAACTTCTTGTACACCTGTGTACGTCACCCTCAAACTACTTCGCCCCAGACGTCCCTTCCACTGTTGTCTTCGTTACCCATGGCCATATCACATCCCTCCGATCAGATCCCTCCTTCAGATGAGAAGACATTTGGTCATGTCCATGTGCATGTCAAACATCTCCACGAGAAGTCACATGGTATTCTCACTCGGGTTACCCCTTCTCCTACTTCCGACACTTTTCATCCTCCAGAGTCTGTGGTTCCTCCCTCTTTTTCTCCCCCAGCCACTGTCAATGCTTGGCCCTTTACTTCTTTGTTAACTCGCGGAGGCCCTGGTAGGAATAGGACTTCTGGGATTCTGCTCGCACCAATCGAAAGCTTAAATCGTGGAAAATCAAACAATCGACCTCCTGCTGCGTTCTTGGAAACGATATCACCACAGACTGAGTTTCTAGCCTGTCACATAGAGATCTTGTGGGTAAGTTTTATTGTTTAAAGATGTCGAAAGCTCGCTTGACGTCCTAGATTCATGAACTTTGGAAATCTTTTATGGGTTACTGCCCGAGGGTCAGCCTCCTCTCTAATCACTGGTTCATCTTCCATTTCCTCTCGGAAGAAGACCTTTTAAAGATCTTAATCCGTCTGTGGCTTCTGGACCGTGGAGTTCTCATGCTAAAGAGATGGGCTCCTGGTTTCAATCCTCTTACAGAATCCTTCAATAAAAGAGCTTTGTGGACGCTCTTGCCGGATTTCCCACTTGAACTGTGGTAGTTACCTGTTTTCGAAGCGGTGGCCAACTCGATTGGGAATTTCGTTTACTTTGATGATCGATCTCTGAGGTGGGTGAATAAAAGGGTCACCTGGGTTCTGGTGGAGATGGATCTAGATTGCGGCCTTCCAGACTTGCTTAACATTTGCTTGGGGGGCACTCTTTTTGTCAGCCTCTCGACTATTGGCGGGAGCCCTTCCGCTGCCATTCTTGTTGGCAAACTAGCCATCTGCAAAGTTCGTGTTCTCTTAAGCAGGATGCTCCTTCCATACCTTATTTGAATCAGCTTAATCGATCATTGGATTGCGACTATTTTCTTGGTAAGATGCAGACTTTCTTTCCTGACTTCTTCCTTAGCATATCTCCTGATGAGCTTATTTATTTAAAAAATAATGAGCAGTGGGTAGTGGAGATATTCGATGATTTCTGGAAATTATTGTTGAACAGACTTAGTTCGTCCAAACTTTGCTCGGTTTCCTACGATCCCAACCTTGATCTACACGCCATTTCTCCCCCAATGGTTTTAGTTGAGTCCCCTGACCAAGAGGAATTCACTCATTCCCTTCCTACCAATCTTGAAATCCCCCAATCTACTAGAGTTTCTACCCTTCCCCCTTCCTCGACCTCCTCTCCTTCTGTTGATCCTCCCTTTCTTCCCCCTAACCCCCTCTCCCCTGATCTACCTGCTAAACCCCTTTCGACCCTTTCACTTGCCACTCTTTCCCTTGTACCTCTTTCTGTTTCTGATTATACTACCCATCCTAATCTCGATCGATCCAATGTGACAATTAGAAAGTCATGCTTCCGTCCTCCAAAAAAACCTCATGGATCTATTGAAGGAGGACTCTCAGGTTTCAATGCTTTTGACCTACTCCCCCCTACTCCCCCTCTCGTTTCCCGTGATCTCAACTATACCTCTCCCTTGACCCTTAGAGCACTTCAGTCAACCCAAGGAGTACCCTAATGCTTATTTTCTCACTTAATCTTCATGGATTTGGGAGCTCCACCAAATTAGCCTCCCTAAAAAACTTATTTCTACAGATCAAACCGGATATAGTTTTTCTTCAAGAAACCTTGATCGATGGTGAAAAGGCAAAATCTGTTTTTTTCCACTGTCTTCCACATTGGAATGTTGTAGCTTTAGATTCACATGGTCAATCGGGGGGTCTCTTGATGGGATGGAACCCAGCTCTCGCTGAGTTTTGTGCCTTTGGTACAGTTGTACGTATCTTTCTGAAGGGAAGAATTAAACATTCTCCAGATCCGATCAAACTTTTGAACTGTTATGCCCATTATAAAGACAAAGATTTGTTTTGGAATCGCATTCATGCCTCTGGTTTGCTCGAAGATGAAAATCTTATCATAGGTGGAGATCTTAATTTTACTCTTTCTACTAGTGAAATATGGGGTGAGCAAGCACAGATTGATTCCTTGGCAGATTTTTTCTCCAACATATTGTAGAGCATAGGGTTAATTGATCTTCACCCTTCATTTATGGCTCCTACTTGGCGAAATGGCATGTCCGGATCCTCAGGTATCTCTAAGAGATTGGATCGCTTCCTTATAGCGCCCAATCTACTTGAAAACCAACCTAATTTTTGGTCCTGGGTTATTGCTTCAACAATTTTAGACCACAATCCAATCTGTTTACAGATTGGTGGGCTTTCACGCCTTGTTGCTTCACCTTTTAAATTTAATAGCACACGTCTAGACGATCCAGACTTTGACTCTTTAGTCTATTCTACCTGGTTTGAGATGCGTAATTGGTCAAATCATTCTTCAATACTTCTACTTTGTGAAAAACTAAAACATTTGAAGAGATTTGTCATCAAATGGTAGACTCTTAAAAAGGTGCAGCTTAATGAAGATTTAGCCTCCATTGATCGCTAGATGATTGTTCTATTTGAAAAGAACCCCTCACAAATCTTCAATCAAGATGACCTGGAATTATTAAAGTCGCTTTCACAAAGGAAGGTTGATATCCTTTCAATTGAAGAAGCCACCTGGAGACTTAGAAGTCGGGCCATCTGGGTTGAGAAAGGCGACAAAAATACCAAGTTTTTTCATAAATTTGCTTCCCAATGGCGCAGTCATAACACAATATGGGACCTTACTGATGACGAAGGGAACTTGATTTCTTCTGAAGCAGGAATTAATAAGTTGGCTTACATACATTTTAAACCACAGTACAGTGCACATGATTCAGAAAACATTGATCTTCGACTGGAAGTCTTAAAGACTGTTCCAAGATTTTTCAATGATGCAGATAATTTGGAGATCGGCAAGCCTGTACAGATTTCTGAATTACAAGAGATTATCAACAAAATGCCAAGAGAGAAAGGTCCTGATCCAGATGGCTCGACACAGGAACTTTTTTATAATTTCTTTGATGTCATGGGCAGGGATTTACTTAATGCGATGGAAGATTCTTGGACTACTGGATTTATCCCTGGGGACCTCAATGCAACCTTATTTGCATTCATTCCTAAGATTAGCAAGCCGGAAAATTTCAACAACTTTAGGCCCATTTCACTTTGCAATTTCGCCTACAAAGTTATATCCAAAATCATAGCTTCTCGGATCAAGGATAAATTAGCCAACTGCATTTCTTTGGAACGGTTTGGTTTTCTTAAAGATCGGTTGATTTTTGATGTAGTCGGTATTTCTCAGGAGTGTCTCCACACAACTAAGTTAAAGAATTAAAACTCTGTTTTTCTTAAATTGGACTTAAAAAAGGCCTATGACAACGTCAACAGGCAATTTATTAGACTTCTCCTTGACCAGATTGGATTAAATGGGGATGTTTCTCAGTGGATTATGGGTTGTATCTCATCGGTCAACACAATTGTTTTAGTCAAAGGAGTGCCTACAGATTTCTTTAAATGCTATCAGGGTTTGCGACTGGGTTGCCCCTTGTCCCCCCTTCTTTTCATGTTGGTTGTTGAAGTTCTCAGCAGATTATTAGCACAAGCAGTGACTTCTGGAACTTTCAAAGGTCTTAAATTCATTGTTAGTACCTTCATCTCGCATCTACTTTTCGTAGATGATGTTCCCATTCTTGGCACCAGAAAACTATAATAGTGGCTGACACTTAATTCCATCCTCACAAAATTCTACTCTGCTACGGGAATGATTATAAACCGCCACAAATCAGCTTTTCTTGTTCAAAATATTGATCCAAATCTAAAACAACATTTGAATGAAGGCTTTGACATTAAGATTGAGAGCATTGATCAAGGTACAAAATATCTTGACTTTAATTTAAAACTGAACAGCTATAAAGTTAATGATTGGTTGTGGTTACTTAAGAAGATAAAAAAAGGATTGCGAATTGGACTTTCATATGGCTCTCACTTGGCGGTAGGCTCACTTTAGAAACTTCAGTTCTTCATAGCATACCAGTTTATTGGCTCAGCCTTGTGAAATTCCCCTTGTCTGTCCTGAATCGAATACAAACTTTGATCTCTAAGTTCATTTGGAAAGGAGGTAAGAAAGGAATTGGATTTCATCTCACGAAGTGGCAAAATATTTCCAAACCAAAACACCTTGGTGGATGGGGTATTAAACATATCTCATGGTTTGCTCAGTCGCTTGCTGCAAAATCCTGTTGGAGGGGCTTATTCGGTTCTTGGATATGGAATACTATTCTCTGCAAAAATAATTGAAAGGCATTGATCTTATCACCTAGCTACGCAGAGATGCACATTCTACTCCAGGTTCTTCTATCATCTAGATAAACTTCATGGATTCCCTCCCGATCATTAAAAGGTGGCTAGCTTGGGAGATCGGCTCAGGAACTCGTGTAGTTTTGGGACGAGATCCTTTTATTGGTTGCAACCCCAACTTTAAACTTTCTACTTCTCTCCTATAGGTTTTACACAACTCCAACATTCACTATTTAGCCCAAGCAGTTAATCCTTTGGATACTGGTTCATCACATTATTGGTTGGAGTCTTCACAGATCGAATTATCTGAATTGCATAAAACCGAATGGGACAATTTTATTACCTTCCTAAGATACAATGGTGTTTGACTCAACATTCAAAGGATAAACTGGTCTGGTCCTGGAACAAATCTTCAGGTATAGTCACTGCCAATCTTACATATCAGTCCATCTTATATGTTAACAAATTGGAAGAGAGGAAATGGTGGTACAAAGCTATCTGGAAATTGAAAATCCCAACCAAACTGATATGCTTCATGTGGATGTGTCTTAAAGACTGTATTTTCACTGGTACAAACTATCAAAAAAGAGGAGGTATTGGGCCCACATCTTGCAATCTATGTTTAAAGAATGAAGAAACAACTACACACCTTTTCGTGGGATGTCCAATAACACAAAAAATCTAGACTGAAATATTAAATTTCCTGAAGATCGATAACAATTGGAATTACCCTTATGTGGAGGAGAATCTGAAAAACCGGTTCTTTCAATTTCCAAAACTCAGACATATCCCATTTCTGGTCTGTCGGGGCATCTGGAAATTTCGAAATAAAATTATGTTTGAAAATTGGAATAGATTGGATCAAATGATAGTCTTAAACATTATCCTTTCATTTAAAGAGTACTCAGTCAAAGAGGATAAAGATAAATTGGATTTCATCTTAAATCCAATCTATTTTGATGATAATCCAATTGGTTTTTTTGATGGTGCAGTTGTAGGAAATAATTGTGGTATTGGATTATATTTAAAAATCTCCTCATAACACACAGTTAAGGCATGTTTTGCTGGAGGCACTAGCAACAACATGAAAGCAGAGCTCTTGGGTCTTTGGGGAATCCTTCTACTTGCTTCCTTTTTCACTATAAAAAAGTTGATAGTTGCGGGTGACTCCAAGGTTATTATAGAATAGATAGCCTCCAAAACAATATTGAACCTTATTTATCTCAACAACTAGAAAGAAAGGATCAAAAGGTTAAAAGATCATTTTGAATCTATCAATTTTATGCACATCCACACGCAGTTCAACAAAGTTGCAGACAGATTATCAAAGATGGCTCTTAAAGACACACCAGGATGGCTCTTTTATGAAGAATTATATGAAGAAGTTGTTGTAAACAGATGAAACTTCTATATTTTCTAATGTGTATATTTCCAAACACAAATATAAGGCAAATCCTCGATATAGCAATAGGAAGACTTCTTTGGATAATGTAGAAGGAAGTAACTTTTTTGACTTTTTGTATAAAATAGAAGGAAGGCAGGACGTCAGATCCTTTTTGATTGATGCCCACTAGATACATTTGTAACAAAAAGTTTCATTTGATTCTAATAGAATAATAGTGAAACTATTTTTTTTCGCGTGAAATATATATATGTGTGTGTGTGTGTGAGAGAGAGAATTAAAAATTATATATAAATGTGTATGTTTAATATATAAGAATTGAAAATTATATATAAATGAATAAAAATAAAAATAGATACTTAAAAATATTTTAAAAGAGGAAAATAGTACATTATTTGACTTGTAAAAAACTAGATAAACATAAAATTAATATGTATAAGTGTACTCATTTTCCTCTTTAATGTATTTTTTAAATATCTATTTTGGTTTTATTCATTTATATATATTTTTCATTTTTATATATTTATCAAATTTAATCACTTATCAAAATATTATTAAATAAAGTTTATAGTTTTAATAAGTAATAAAGTGGTTTATAGTGTTGAAAATATCATTTAAAAACAAACATCTTGGCAAAGAGCATACGACTATAAATTATAAAAATCCCTAAATCTTAAAATGTGACATTACATTTGTATCATAAGGTTATTAAATGGAAGGAGGATTTTCATCATTATTATTTTTTATTGAGGTTTTCCAAAACAATTTAATTTATTTTTAACATGATAGTTGTAAATGGTTGTTAATTTTTCATAGTTAAAATTATAAAATGAATAAAAATATATAATTGATCAACTATAGATAGACATAATAAAATAATACATCTACAATATAAATGTTGAAATGAAACATGTACATATCACTCTTTGTTGCCATCACCCATATTATCTTCATTGTTTGACATAATAACATTGTTGTTCTCAAAAAGATGTTTTGATCTTGGATCTTGTCTTGGTACAAACCACCAATCTGTTTTCAACACATCCAAGTAAAAAATGTTTGTTTGTCGTGTTTTGGGGAAACTTTAAGCTTCTTTGTTTCATCCCACATCCTTCTAGAGTTGATACATATTAGCCAACTATCATTATCTTCCTTTACACAACCCCAAATGAAATTATTCCACCACTTGTACCTAAAAATAACACATTGGAAAGATGAGAAGTCCACTTGCATGATCTCTTGTATCTTTTTTATGTAACCTAAATTTCCCTCTATTATGTTCTAATCACTGTGGCTAGAATGACTAGATTGATTGAAATCAACTTCTACTCCATAGTCTAGTGTGACACATCCCTCATCAACATTATCAATGTGAAAGATATGTCCATATCCTCATAAATGGGAACAATTACACCTATGAAAAGGTGAACACATGATGGTGTCATGTGTCTGGTAACCTGATCATTAATAAAACATATAGATGTTATAATTCAAGCATGAATTATAAACTTAATAATGTACACAAAGAGATTATTACAGAGTTGTTGCACCCAATCCCTATGTTTAGGACATCCTCTTCACCATGTGAATAACAACTAAACACACCATATTTCCCTCTAATCTAATCAAACACCCAATTGTTGGGACATATTATTGGCATATTTTCTTTTAAATGAAAGGGATGCTTTAAATGTTCAACTATTGTAATTATCTCCTATCACTATCCCATTTTCTTTTCTTCTCTTCATACAACACAACCCACATTTGTGTTGCCTCCACGTTGTACAAAATGAATTTATTAATGGCATCAATCTCTGAATTTATTGATGTATTCAGGACATCAAAAATCAATAGTATGATATCAAATATATATTATGTCATTTTAAACAATTACTCTGTAAAAATTTGACAAAAGATAAGCAACTTTCTTTGTATTGTGCTCATTTATTTCCATTTGTTTAAAGTAATTCCCCTTCTTGTTTATCCACATCCCATTGATCATTCCATACCATTGTGCTTGGTGTGTTGTCAATTTTCTTGATGTACTCACTAGCATAATAGAATGACTTGTATATTATCTACATCCCCGCTATAGACCCCTTGGGTTTTTCCCTTTATTGAACAAAACCCTTCAAATCTTTCATGTATCTCTATAAGAAGGACATCCAACAACATGAGACCACCTTGGCTAATTCATCCTCACAGCTGGGTGAATTATAAGATGGCCTTGCAAGTCCATGAAACTCATCACATATCTTTCTCAAATATACACACAATATCAATTGTCTCTTGATGTCATATTGGCATGCTAGTGATGCGAATCTTCTTTGATGTAATCCAACACAAAAATTGTGGATGATTAGATATAGTGCATCACAGGTCCCAGGGGAAGTCATGGTTCACACAACATCAAAGGATAATGGCACTAGAAAATATATACATACAAAATTAATTGGCATAACATTGTGACTACATAGCATATTATAACCTACATTACATAAAAAGAAGCATGCAATCCACATACATACCCTCAGAAGGTTCAAATGGTCATGTTCAATTTCAACCCCAACAGATGTTCATCTATAGTCAAGTAGCGGCGTAGAGTCAACTTGTATATAGAAGGTGCCTTCACACTAATATAGCATCCTTCATCATAGAAAAATCATCTTTCTTCAAAATCCATGGGACATCACCATCTTTAAAAGACCAGGAGGGACCAGCCTCTCCTCTACTTCCTTTTATTAGCCAATAGTTATTTTTAGTATTTTAAGAAAGAAGATCTCTCTTGACACCCAATGTGTCACTTTTTTTTATGATAGTGCCTCCATAATGAAGACGAAACATTTTTTAATATATGTGTGGGATATAGTAAGTGGGAAATCTCAAGATACTCCAAACATGGAACCTCATAAAATACATATTTCATTTTCATCCCGATGGGAATTTTCTTGGCATAGGTGTCAAAAATTTCAGGCTCTTCGAACACAAATTTCACATTCAAATCGAACAATTATGCAATTCCCTTCTTTTTCTATGTGCCGTATACCCTAAGCCACTTTGTCAATGGCAATACATCAGGTCTTATGGTTCTCTATGGTTTACCAATGAAATGGGATGTTTCTCTTTTATAAAGGCGACATGTTGGAAGGAATACCCTCTAGCAGTCATACACCATATTTCATAGGTGGTTGAACCACATAGCCTTTATAGAAGGTCCACAACATTTACATCTAAGATATCATTTTGTTACAAGACCTAAGATTTTATTGTATACAAAACAAATTAACGTCAAAGAAGATATCTTTACCAAATCAAGTATGCCAAATAACGTTATATATACAAACAAATCAATCAACATACTTTCCAAAAAAAAACCTAGTCCCACATGACCATGCATGGTGTATGCACATATTCCATACAATGTAAAAGAAATATGTACCAAGATAGGTCTTGATACATCATATACATGTATCCCTTCTCATAATTGCTTCAATTCATTAATCAATGGTTGGAGGTAGACATCCATTCTCTTCATTTATCTTCTACCAAGGAGTATAAGAGAAAGCATAATATGTTCATTCTTCATGGACAACCATGGGGGGATATTGTTATTGATTACTACCAGTGGCCAAACATAATAGTTGGTATTTTAAAGGGAGTACAGGTTAACTCTATCCATGGTTATGCTCAATCAAAAGCTTCATACTTCATCCTTGAACTTATTGGGCCATGTGTCCTTTATATGCTTCATGGTTATTAAATCTATTGGGATCTAAATAACTCATGGCTCACTTATATTCAAGGCATGTCACCCCTGCAACGTGGCTAATTATTTACAACGAAAGGACCTTTAAATCCTTGGTATTATAGGCATGTACCTCAATATATTATGAGGACTATGTGTCTTGCCATTATTTTTTTCTTTATAATTCCCATCATGGCCACATTCTGGACATATCTATTTAACCTCATATTTGTCTCTATATAAAATCCAATCATTCGAACAAGTGCGGTATGTTATGTACTCAACACCCAACTTTTTAATCAATTGTTTTTCCTCTTCATCTCTGCCAAGGAGGACATTGTCACTTGGAAGTACCTTATCTTTGACTAGCTTGAATTTTATGGCCAATAGAAATGTACATTGTCATTAAGCATGCATGAACTCACTTTTAATCACTAATTGCGTGTCATGATTCATTAAAATATAGGGAACTTAATGGTCAATTACCTCAACATGGCCAAGAAACACGTAACTAACATACCATACATATATTTCAACTTGTATAGTAACATTGTTGTCCCTAATTGGGTAGACCTTGACCCATATCCAAAGAAACAGGTGGTGGAAAAAAAATAGGCTTTCAAATAAAATATTGATGATACAAGCATCCTTTGTTAGCTCATCTTCCTTGAATGCAATGTAACAACATTCTCTCCATGGCATAGGTATCATATAAGAAATCATCCATACCCACCTCTCTCCAACTTGTGAAGAACCAATGTTACTATATACATTATGAATTAGTGACTCAAGATGTAGTGGAAGTCAAATATTAGGTGGTTGATTCAACCATTCTTAGTATGTAGGCTTCCACAACTCATCATATTTGAAGTATATATTTTTTGATATAATTGTGTGAGGGGTTTCGAAACCCCTCACACAGTTATATCCAGAAAAATCTACTTCAACCATTATTGTTATGCTTCCTCTCTAAATTGTGATCATTTAACAACCTTCTTTTGATTTGACATCGTAGTGGGGTGCAACAGTAGATGGTAAACAGGTCACTCATCCTTAGAATCCTTATTAAAAAAATATTGAACATTAAATCGATGATATTAGTAAACAAAATGCATTTAGTATATTCAAACATTAGACCAAACAATTATTAGAAGCATGTATTTTTTTCGAATAGCACACATGCAACCAGCCATTTTATAAAACAATAGTTGAATTAAAAAATACATTTACATTAATTCCATTGAAATCAAAAAATACAATTACTTAATGATCTTTTTATTATCATTTTCTTACACCCCGGGGGAACATCTAAAATTAATCACAATGCAAGCTACCTCTGACGAGAAGTTGGTGGGCTACAAAAGTTATAGTTTATTAGCAACTCATCACCATGATACAAACTATGTATTGCATGCACAACAACAAATATGGATGTCTTCATTTTCATAAAGAACTCATTGTTATTGGGGTGTTCCTCAAATGAACAATTTGTAGTGAACAATGAGCACCTACAACTATTTATGAACCCTATGATGTTTCCATGAGTGCTTAATGACTATCTATATATAATAGATTCTTCTTGTTAAATTTTCCAGAAGCATAATCGTTCATGCACATACTATACATGGAAATGTAATTTTTGTATTGAATAATATTTAAGTAATCAAACCAATTATAAAGAAGACCACAAAATGGAATAAGTGTTACTAACTGTTTATGAGGAACAAATACATGTGAAAGGATAAACAACCCAAGATTTGAAATTTAGACTTGGAAACCATGTGACTATTACTACAAAAGGAGAATTATGTCCCAACATCAAGCACAGGTAGGAAAGATGGTCAAGCACCATAAAAAGTGTAGTTGCAACATGTTTGCTATTTACTTTTCATATGGATAGAGGAAGAGAGAAGTCATGGCTACCCTCCAACAATTGAATCAACCTTAATGTGTACTTGGACATTTTTTCTCTCAGCACGTACAACTTTTTGGATCTCCTAGTAGAGATGTTTTGGATAGTATTAATATCATACTTTGTCTCACTACAACTCTTAGTTGAATCAAAAAAAGGGGATGGGTTGGTCAATTTATTGTGAAACATGGTCGATTTGACTTTCAACTTTTCAAGAAAAGAACATATGGAAGTGTTCCTATGTGTCTTTTGTATATCAACTATTAGATATGTGAACATACTAGGAGATATTAAATTGCCAATTTTGGAATTGTGTGTGGAATCATAGTTTTGAAAATTGAATACATAATAGGAAACTTATCATTGTGTTGGGATGAATCATCATTTAAATTAGAGATTTTATATAATGTTTAACTATAGTTAAAATCATTTAATGTCATTTTTATGCAATAATCATTTAATGTCATTATATAGTGTTTAACCATTTTTCAACGTGATTTCTTTGTTGCACAAGAACATACAAAATCTTTTTAAGTATAGGGTTCAAAGAATACAATGAACTAATATGTATATATTTTAATTCATTGTTTTTTACAAATTTTTAATTAATCATTTCAAAATCAAATATGTTTTTATAATAATATTTTTTTTATATTTATGTTATTTTATTTCGATTCAATGATTGCATTAGTACGTTATCCAACCAATTAAACCTATGTTATTTGTATCAATGTAAATCATCCACATATTATTTATCCAGAAACGCAACATTTTACAACATTTGACAATGCAATGAAATAAGAAACTCATTTTATTATATATGATTAAGAGACCCATTGTCATACAAAAAGGGGCAACGTAAAGCTCTAGTAAAATAATCAAATTGCAACCAATTTGTAATTGTTACACTTATTTGTAACATGTCCTCATGCAATTGGGACAATATGTCGAGTACATCAAACAAAATCCATGATTTTCATAGACAAATATTCCAAAACATACAACTTGCAGTAACATTCAATTATATTAATTGTCATTCATCAGTTGAACTATTGGCATTGCTCGAGTTCTGTGCATGCCTCATTTCTTCATCATTTTTAGGTGATATTGTACTTTGTTTTTTTAACATAATGTTTTCTTGATAATTGACTTGTTTTTTATGTTCTTCCCCTTCATCTTCCATCTACACACATAGAAATAAACTGGAATAAATATATCTACATTTATATATATAGTAGAATATACATGATTGCATAAATAAAAAAGCAAACCTTAGCACCAAGTCTTTCATAAACAACACACATTCTTTTGAAGCCATGCTTCATGAATTCTCTCAAAATCTCCTATGATGTCAACATTCTATACTTTGTTCCTGCATGTTTAATACAACATGGAAAAGCATAGTCAATATAATCAATTTAAAGTTTTCTTGTTTTTTCATTAATTATAAAACAAAGAAAGTTAAACAATATAGCTACTTACAAATTGTTCAAAACTTTCATTCTTCAACATATACTCACAACCCATACTTAACCCAATTTTTATCCATTCATGGGGTTGGCTCCTCTTTGTGTGTTGGCACCTAGTAGAAGACATTGATGGACAAGTGTAAATTAATTATTTAAATATAAAAATCAAAACAAACATGAAATATTAAGAAAGGTCGAAAACTTAAATACTTACAAAGTTTGTGATCAACCATTTTATTCCTTGTCTTCCTGTCTTATGTTTGTTTTTATTTTTTGCAACAAAACAATTGAAAATTAATATTTCATGCAATACTTAAATTCAATGTACATAAAAAAATAAAAATAAAATGATTAGATACCCTTGATACACATTGTAGTTGGGATTGCTCCTCTTGCGACAAAATTATGTTCATTTATTTTAACATCTTCTTCTTCACTTTTTTGGACATCCCTACTGACATGTCTTTGTTTTCCCCTTGTTTATCCCTTGGAATTTTCAAAATCTCCTTGGAAAAAAAAGATACAAAAATTATTATTTAAAAAAATAATAATATCTCAGTGTGTATATTAAGATAATCCGCACTGGGGCCATAACAAAATTTGTATGCATTGATGTGTCATACACACATATACGCACCATTATAGTATAATAGTGTTGTTGCGAAATTGAAAACGTTTTACAAATTTTTATATTTAGTCGATGCTTATGAATTAAGAAAAGCACGGCTTCCTAAGTACTATTTATTACACATCGTTTAGCACTGAAGAAATTTAAGAAATGGTGATTTCCATATAAAACAATAGTTTTTTCATTTTAAACTCAATGGTGCGCTTTGTAAGCAATGTACAATGGTGTGTGTTTAGGTAAAACACACATCGCCAACCATGAAAAGGATTTTAATAATATTTCGAATTGAAATAAAGTGGTGTTGTTTACAAACAAATACGCTCTGGTGCGCTTACTGTTTACAGAGCACACTGGTCACCATGAAGGAATTTTTTAAAGACAAAAAACCGACACCGACATGATGGTTTAGGATCCAATGCAATGAGTGGTTTCATTGCAATGGATAGGAAACACCCATATATAAATAACCAAACCCTATAAATAAATTATGCTTAAAAAAATTATTCTTGTTTAATATAGAAGGAGAAAACAAAAGAACAGTGAGGAAATTAGGGCTTCCAGTACTTAAGGTAACTATGAAACCCTTTTTTTTTGTTTGGGAATGCACTGAAAATTGCTTGAATCAAATAGGAGAATGATCAAGATGAGTAATATAATGAAATCATATACCTAAAATTTATCCTCTGTAGATTTCTATGTGATCTATAGTACTCCCCCTCGAATTTGGATCTTCAAAAAAAATCCACCCACTCAATAATATTTGTTGATAAATCTCTGTTGCACAAATATCCTCTCTAAAATTTGGCAAACAATAAAACAATAAATAGGGTTTTCCTTTATAAACACAAAAACTCAAATTCTCACTCATTTTTTCGTTATATATTTCAGCGCATTGATGATAAACGTGTGCATTGTTTTTTTTTCCGAAGTCACGTTTTTCAATGTGTTATTATGTTTGTAGTGCACCAGTGTTGTATGCATAATGCACCGATTTATTTTCATAATAATTTTCAAAGTATTGATAGTTAGCACGTGTTATTTTTCTAACCTTCTTCAGTCGATGTGATAGATAGTTTGAAACACACCAGTGCGACGTGTAATTAATAAAGCACCGAGGCGGTGTGTAAGTAATAACACAATGTAAGACAATTACATTTACATAATGAAAATTCAAACATCAATATTTAAAGTTTGTGGAGGTTTTTCTTTGGGGAGGAAATAATGGAGGTCAGTCTTCGGTGCTTATCTCCATTAAACGCACTGATGTGTTTTTTTTATACATATGCAGTAGTACATTTTCAAATGATAAAGCGTGCCAGTGGGGGAAAGAGACAAGGAGAGAGAGGGAAGGTGTAACACCCTGTTTCCCCCAGTCTGTAAATATAACTGTATTGGCCAGAGAACTATGGAAAACTCAAAGGTGTGAATGTTTGTTTTGATGGACCTTTGAATAAAAGGTCGACGAATGTAAATTCTGTTATTTTAATAGAAAATGAATACGTATTGAATTACTATTGTGAATGGGATGTGCTAAGAAAGACCACGATTGCTAATGAAAATGTGGTGGAGGAGACCCGGAATGGTTGTGTTAACCTCCACCGAACTAGTACCATGCTGGATTTAAATTTGCTCAAGATCAAAACAACCCTCTGACCAGAAATGAATTCCCGTCAGGATGGTAGGTGGGAATGCCTCCTCAAGAGTTAATGAGGGGATGGGGGTAGACTGCCCACTTGTAAGGCTTCCGGACCGGACCACGGATGGGGGAATTTGAGCCCCACGCAATCTTGTTGAGGAAGGCAAGAAAGGAAGCGTGGTGTGGGGGAGAGAGGGCCTGCGAAGAGCACAGAGACGGGAGCAAAGCTCTCGGGTCCGAGGAAGGATTGAAAGTGAACAAGTGAGTTATGATCACATAGAATAGAGAGACAGAGCCAGGAGAAGGAGAGTAACCTTCATCCTTACCTATTCCTGTATGGGGAGAAGGAGAGTAACCTTCGTCCCTAACTTTCGTTGAGATGGAAGTAAGAGATTGAATCTCAGAGCATCGTGGCCTAAGCTCAGGGGTGGCCAGTGATAAATCCATTGGGAGGGACTGAGCCTATGGTTGGGTGGAAACGAGCACCCCTCTCAGCAGTCGCATCGCGCCTTATGGTTCTGATAAGTTTTTTTATTCCTTGAGCTTTAAATTGGAAATAATGGATGCATGCTTGTTTTTATGTGCCTATAAATGGTTTCTGTATTGAATGATTAAATTAAGAGTATGCATTCGTTCCTTGAGAACTTTTACATCTGCTTGATTTTCCTTAGGCTCTATTTCAATTCCTCAAAAGTACTTTCCCCAGGGAATTTCATCACCATCCTAGAGTCTAGTGAGTACTTCCCTGATTGTGGAGGTTGAATCCCACAATCACTGCGAGGACGAAGTCTATTAAGCTCAGGAGAGGTAATGTAGATATGCAAAGGCTCTCTGTGAGGCAAGCAGAGACTGAGAACCACCTAAGTTCTAGATTAGATAAAGGAGCGCAAGATTTGTGCAGAAGATCCTTCTAGGTGTTAAGTCCAGGAGAAAGAGCGCAACGCTCTTAAATCCTTCATAACTGATGAAGCTCAGGAAGGATAGCGAGATTCAGGTATCGAAAGGGAATACCCTTTCGTTTGGAAGATGAACGAATGAGACCCATTCGGAAGGATCCAAGGTCTGTCACGACCACTAGATTTGGAGAAGGAGAGAAGGCATTAACACCTCGACTACTTCAGTCTTCGCAAGTTCACACATCGAGAGATTTGCATGTTAGCACGACCAAGTCTTATGAAATCTTAAGACATGAAATGACCTGGATCGTGGATCCAAGGATCTATCAGGACCCTCCTTGACCATCGGATTGGTGAGATCGGAGTTCACACATCGGGAGAATCGCACGTTGGCGCGACTAAACTTATGAAACCAGAAGTTGTGATGTGATATGGACCGTTGGATCGAGGAAGGTCACGGACCGTCGATCTGACACGAGCATATTAACAAAGGAGTATGTGGGAATTCGAAATTCCCTAAGGACCAAACTCATAAGAGACAAGCGCTTTTCAAAAGTGTAAATGAGGTCCAAGAGGCGAACTTGTTTCAAGTTCGTAATCTCATGAGGGAAATCAGAAGTCAAGACCCATACATCAGGGCTCGCGGGAAGTAAATCGAAGATCGATACCTTCGAAACATATGATATCTTCCACGTCGGGAAGAGGGTGAAAGATCAGGAAGGATAGAGGCCTGGAAGAACTCAAAGGAGGAATGAGGGTTGAACTCACCTCATGGAAATCGAAAGTTCAGAAGGGGCGACGCCAAGTTATTTGGAAAAGAGTCATTGAAAGCCTGGACAGACGGTAGAAATCCCCGTAGGGAGAAGTGTCGATAGCCGTGTGTCGTTGGATCCAGTAAAACTGCGAGGAGCATGAGGGTCAAGAGTCATTCAACACTCAAAGGCTCAGATGAGATAGTGAGCCATCAATCTAAGGAAATATCGAACCGTTGATTCCTTTCGTTGGGAAAGAGACTTCGGGAAATCGAAACTCGGGAATCTGGAGAATGGAGGAGGTTGTTTTCCAAAGTCGCGAAATGCGAACTTTCGATTCACAAGAAAGGATATGGGTCGTCAGATCAGAGGTAGATGGGAGGAGCACGTAGAAGAGAGGAGAACATATCTGAGTCGTTATATCTGAGTGCGTGGTCCAACAGTCGTTGGATCCCAAATAAAGTGCACGAGACAAGTTCTGAAGTCATTGAAACCGTCCATCATCAGAGTTGACAGGTGGCAGCAGATCCAGGAATTCGAGAACTCGGACTTTAGAATATTTTAAAGGGGAAGAGTGGAGTTGATCCTAGCCATCGATGCTAGGAAGGACACGTGGTGAGAGATCAACATTTCGCTGACTCACGACTCGGGGAAGTCAAAGGCAGAGTTGTGAGGACTCGCGAAGTGCGAACTCGCGAGTTGATCTGAGTCGTCAGATCGAGGAAATCCATGGACCGTCGATCTGAGGCGAGCGTATAATCGAGAATCAAGAGAAGGGAGGTGAGTGGTATTCCAACTTCCCGAGACGCGAAGTCCTGATACGCAAAGGAAAGAGAAAAATCGTTGGATCGTGGGGATTGTGGACCGTCGATCTGACGCGAGCGCAATTTCGAAAGTCGGGGGAGTCAAGGTTGGCTCACACGCAAATACCCGACATGTGAAGTCGTGAAGCTCTCATGAGATTAGACTCGGGTCATAGTCAGAGGTCACGTTGGTGAAGTTTGACATAGGAGCTAGCACGTGAGTCAAGGTTGGATGACACGCAAATACCCTACATGCAAGCTCGCGAAGTTGCAAAGCACCCTCTGGTTAGGTCTGTGGTCATAGCCTAAGGTCATATGAAGGAAGGGGCTAGCATGGAGAGCTAGTACCTGTTTCCCAAACCCTTCAATGGGGCCAGGAAAGAGCCGTGGGTTTGGAAGAACCTGCAATTGAAGAAGAGGGAACCTAGAGAGAGTTAAAGAAAAGAGAATGTTTTTTATGCCTCGTCATGGGTGTTTTACAGAAGGGGATATGGTGAGTGAGAGCAGGAGGTGGATATAGAGTGAGGGGTAGAGAGGGGTTGATGCAAGAGAGAGTGCCCGGGGGATTTAGGGAGAGAAGGGGAGGGAAGGACGAAGAGAGTGAGAGAGGGGTTGAGCTTCAAATTCACATTTTCTATGTTCGAGGAGGATATTTTCAGAGATCGAGTAACATTTTCATATTTTGTAAAGCCAGATTGAGATTTCTTGTATAGTTGGGCGGAAAAAAACAATGATATTGTAGAAAAAAGCAACGATTTTTTAAGTGTGTTGTCAAGTTATAAAATTTATTCAAAGTTATTTTTGAAGTTAGATTGTTTTATGTTGCACGAGATGATGATTTTTGGCTTAAATGCAAGACAAAAATAATTATAATATCAAATGGCCAATTCTTCAGATTCCAATGTCTCCTCATTCTGTATCTTTGGAACTCCTTCAAGTTCTCTCACACTGATTGTAGTGCATCTAGATTTTATATATATTTCATTTATCTCATTGAATTTATGTTATGTATGCAGGTGCAGTTTAATAATTGTTCATTGAATTTTTTAGTATCAATATTCAAGATCGATTTCAGATGCTCAAGATATTCCCATGGTCCGAAAATTATGCAATCTCTTATCATGAGAAAGATATCGCAAGCAAATGTTTGATGAAAATGGACAGCTTCTTTACCCTGCCAATCCTAACATGCCATCTTCCAGCAACCAGCCTGGGTCAACGATATTACACCGTGAATTTGATCTCTTTTATGTAGACAACCGCATAGGGCATAAGAAAAAGATGGTTGAGTAATAGTATTTTTGGATTTTCGATGGAAGTAATGTAAATGTATTTATTAATTCGAAATTTGTTTTATAAAATGGTTGGTTTCATGTTTATTATTAGGAAGAAAATTTCCATGTTTCTAATAAGTGTTTGGTATAATGTTTGAACATATTAAAAGCATTGTGTTACTAATATTATCGATGTAATGTTCAATATTTTTATAATCAGGATTTTGATGGTGAGCGGACTATCTACCATCTACCGTTGCACTCCACTACAATGTCAAGTCAGGATATTGATGCTAAACAAAAAGAGATCAGAGAGGAAGCATACTAAGAAGGGTTGAAACAACCACTTATTCAATTCCCACTATGTCTTGAGTCACCAATTCAAAACCTCGATAGTAACACTAGTTCTTCACATGTTTGGGATGAAGGAAATGATATAGAGGTTGGTGTGGATGATTTCTTGCGGGATACACATGCCATGGAGGGAATGTTGTTAGATGCATTTCAGCAGAATGAACTAGGGGATGACGTTGATGTCGTAGATAACTTCTACGAAAACCTGAAATCTGCCTCCACCACCCCTTTATTTGGTCCAGTACAGGAGTCTGCAAGGTCTAAACATCTAGGGACAACAATGTTACTATACAACTTGAAAGCAATGTATGGTATGTTAGACACGTGTTTCGTGGAACTTTTGAGGTAACTAACCATTAATTCCCCTATTTTTTTAAGGAATCTTGTCACGCAATGAAGGAATAAAAGGGTTGATTTTTTTCATGATTAATGACAGTGTAAATTTCTATTTCCCACTAATTGCAAGTTATTCAAAGATAAGGTACTTCCGAGTGATAATTGTTTGCCCATAGTTGCACAAAGGCAAAGAAAATGTTGAAAATGTTGGGTGTTGAGTACATATCATACCATGCATGTCCAAACGATTGTATTCTATACAGAAACAAATATGTGAACAAAGACATATGTCCAGAATGTGGGCATGACAGGTACCATAAATCAAAAAACAAGGGTAAGGAACATGGTCCTCCTCCTAAGATATTAAGGAACATGCCTATATTTCCAAGGATTCAAGTCTCTTTTGTATCAAACAAATAGCCATGTTGTAGGTGTGGCATGCCTCACAGAGAAGTGAGGCAGGAGTTATGTGAATCCCAACAGATTCAATAGCCATGAATAATATAGAGGATCCATGGCCCGATAAATTCAAAGATGAAATATGGAGTCTCTAATTGAGCATAGTTATGGATGGAGTTAACTAGTATGCCCTCCAAACTGCCAACTATTAAATTTGGTCAGTGGTAGTGATCAATAACAATATCCCCCCATGGTTATCCGTGAAGAATAAACATCTTATGTTGGCTCTTATAGTCCCTAGTAGAAGACAAGTGAAGAGAATAGATATCTACCTCCAACCATTGATCGATGAATTTAAGAAATTATGGGAAGGGATACATGTATATGATGTATCAATACCCATCCCAATGGAGAGGTATTTTACGTTGTATTGCATATGTGTGTAAACCACTTATGATTATCCAGGACTAGAAGTTTTCTCTAGTAAGCATGTTCATAAATTTGTTTATATCTGTAATTTTATTTGGCATACTTCATTTGGTGCAACTATATTTTTTACACTGACATGCTATGTATACCTTAACATCACAAGTCTTGTAACAAAAGGGTATCATGGATGTAAATGTTGTGGAGCTTCTATAAAGGCTAGGTGGTTCAATGACCTATGAAAGTTGGTGTACAATTTTTTAGGGGTATTCCTCCCAGAAGACCACCCTTATAAAATAGTTGCATCTGCTTTTAATGGTAAACCAGAGAGAACCCGAAGACCTAAAATAATGACACTGACATATTGGTATAGTGCATATGACACAGCGAAGGAGAAGGAAATGGAAGAATTATTTGATTCAAATGGGGAACCTATGTTTGATGATCATGTATTTTTTGACATCTATGTTGAGAAAATACCCATTGGGATGAAAAGAAAATCTGTATTTTATGATCTTCCATATTGGGAGCATCTTAAGATTGGCCACTTACTAGATCCCATGCATATATTAAAAAATGTTTCATCTTCTTTATGGAGGCACATATCATGGAATAAAAGCGACACAATGGTTTTCATGAGAGATATTATTGCTTTGAATACTAAAGAGAGACATTGGCCAAGAAACAAAATTAGAGGAGAGGCTAGTCCCTCTTGGTATTTTAAATAAGGTGATGTCCCATGGATTTTAAAGAAAGATGATCTTTCTATGGTGAAGGATGTTATATTGGGTGTGAAGGCACCTTCTTTATATGGGTCGACTCTACGATGTTGCTTCACTATAGATGGTAATTTTTTGGGTTTGAAATCACATGACCATCTGAACCTTCTAAGGGTATGTATGTTGAATACATGATTCTTCTAGTTCTATACTGACGTCAGAAAAATATTTATATGCACTCACGGTGTCTATGGAAATTAATGATGTGTGTGTCTATTTTGCAGTGTCATTATCATTTGTTCATCAATGGTTGTGTGAACCATGACATCCCCTAAGACCTGTGACGTTCCATATTGAAATTATTTGCATTTGTACATTGGATCACATCAAGGGATATTCATATGGCTAACATTCCATGGTGGCACCGAGAGATAGTTGAGATTTTTTGTATGTTTGAGAAGGAACTACCCATGCGTTCTATGGACTTGCAAGTCCATATTCTAATTTACCTACCTGATGAGGTTGAATTAGTTGGGGTTCTCTCATGTCGTTGGATTCTCTTCTCAGAGAGGTATATGAAAAAATTGAAGGGGTTGGTTCGACAAAGGTGTATGCACATATACCATACAACGTAAAAGACCTCTCCATTGGGATGGATCTTGATACATCATATACATGTATCCATTCCTATATATGTCCCAGTGTGTTTAGGTATACAGTACCGGTGCGTTGGATAACAATGGTTTCACAGCTACGTTAAATTTTATAAATCATTATGTTAGCGATGTTGTTAGTTGAGTTGATTGAAGTATAGCGGTGCATAATGTTAAACAACACCAGAGCGATTTATTCGGTGCATGTATGTTTTTTATAAAATATGGCAGTATGTTTGAACATTGACACGTTGGGGCGCTATTTTTTGAGTACACCCTATTGATGTTGGTTAGAATTGGTGCACCGCTAGGTTAAATTTTATATATCATTGAGCTAGTGGTGCGGTTAATGAAGTGAAATGTCCCGGTGCGGGTAGAAGCCCATTGTGCCCTGGTTTCGGGGCGTTCCAAAGGACGCACCACTGTGTTTCTAATAATTCATCACAGTGCTCTTGAGTGAACGAAACTGGTGCGTAAATTTATGTGGCACACCAGAGGCAGTTCTCACTTTTTATTTAACACAATACGCATTGCTTCGGGGTGAGTCGAATCGTTCAAGCGCACCGTGCAAAATTGAAAAAAATCACAAATTTCAAACTAAATTGTAATTTTGAATGGATGAAAATGAAAATAGGAAGGTAATAAATAATTTACCTAGTCTCTTTTGTCCTAAGGAGGCATGATTGCACCTTTGAGATGAAATGAAAATTTGTGGTAGTTTCCAAAATTTGGAAATGTGTGGAATCTACCAATGAAGTTATTCAAGTCGGTGTAGAGCACCGGAAATAGGGAGTCTTAGGAAGAAAGGTACGCATTGGTGCTTGCTTGAGAGTTTGGAAGCACGGGATGCACTATAACAATGAAAATTGGTTTGGTATTTTTTTTTAATTTACCCTGCTTCAGTGCACTTTTGGACATTTAGGTGCATCGGGGCGTAATATTCAATGACACTGGTGTGATTTATTCAGTGCATATAATTTTATTATAAAGTATGGTGATGCATTTAAATATTATTTCTCTGGGGCATTATGTTTTGGGTACGCCCCTGGGCAATTGATTAAACTTAGTGCACTTCCAGGTTAACTTTTATATATCGTTGAGCTAGAAGTGCGTTTAATAAAGTTTAATGCATTGGTGCGGGTATATGCCCATTTTACGTTCGGTATCGGGGCATTTCGAAGGATGCGCCTCTTTTTTTTTTTGGCAATTTATCACAGTGCGCTACCTTGAACGACACTGGTGCGGAAATATATAGATGCCCCAATGGTGGTGCTCACTTTGTATTTAATAGAGTACGCATCGCTTCATGGAAAACTAAACCATTCAAGCGCACCAAGCGAAATTGAAAAAAAATGTCAAATTTCAAGATAAATTGTTATTTTGATTGGATGAAAATGCTAATATGAAGGTAATAAATAATTTACCTACTTTGTTTTGTCATGAGGCGGAATGGTTACATCATTGAGAGGAAATGAAAATTTGTGGTAATTTCCAAGATTTGGAAATGTGTGGAATCTAGCAATGGAGCTATCTAAGTAGATGTAGAGCACCGGAAACAAGGAGTCTTAGGAAAAAAGGTGAGCATCGGTGCTTTATTGAGAGTTTGAAAGCATGGGATGCACTGTAACAATGAAAAATGGTTTGGTAATTTTTTTTTATTTACCTTACCTTGATGTGCCTTTAGACAGTGAGGTGCACCGATGTGTGGTATTCAATGACATCGATGTGATTTATTCGGTGCATGTAATTTTATTATAAAGTATGGCGGTGCTACTAGAACATGGATGTATGCATTGAGGCATTATTTTTCATGAACGGTCTGGTGCATCGATTAAAGGTGCCCTGATTAAAAAAAAACTCCGCAAAAACCTCCTGCGACCTGCCTCCGCTATGAGTAGTGATGGGGTGTCTGAACATTTAAGCATTGGTGCAGTAGTTTTTAGATGCACACTGGTGCATATGTGCCATAAAGGTGCACCGAAATAAAAACCTCCACAAAAACCTATGGTTTCCCACCTCCACTAACAACATTCACTATAAACAGCTAAGGGAAGAATTTTTTGGGGAGGTTCCGTAAAAACCTCCACAAGAAGGTTCTCTCCTTGTAGTGCATGTGCACCTTTCATTTGGAGAAAAATAATCCTAGTTATCCCCAAAGGCTCACCATGGGATTTTTTACTCTAACATCAAGTAGTGAAAAGACTCATCTAAACTATGGCTCACTTTGACAAACTTTTGTGAAGGAACTAAGAAAATCTACTAGAAGCTAGATAGGGATCAACTCTCCAAGTATAAATCCTCCTTATTTGAATCAACCACAAGCCGCTTGATTCATGTTGAGGGAAAAACTACTCTTTGTGATCATCAACCCATTTGGTTCTCTTTTCCTATGGAGATAAAAGGATTCACATGGATAAAACTCACTACATCCTTAATTTCTCCCACCTCAAAAGCTTAGGTTGTTCAGTGTGCATTCATACAGTGTGATACCTAGTTCCCTACCCACATGAGGATTTTCACTAGATCACATGGTGGGATGATGATATTCCTAGGAATGTTCCCTTCCCAAGAGGCCATGGTCAACAAATTTCAAAATTGCATCGAGATCGAAACTTTGTTTTGCATAAATATCTAGAAGGGGTTATGGAAAATATTTAATAGGCCCCTTATGATGAAGACAAGCAATCCCAGAATACAAAAATTTTCCATTTAACATGGGTGGAATATGTCCACACAAGAAGAGGCACTCAACTACAGTTCAAGTTTCATTGGGTTTAATCGAGTGATAGCATTAACAAATTCTTTTTTAATCCTTATCCACCAATGAGGCTAGGGAAGGCATCTCTACCCTTAAAATAATTGGTAGATTGAAGACTAAGAAAGAAGATATCAAGCATGAATTCATAGATCACTATCATATGGTTTTTTAATCTTAGGATCTATCCCTTGAATGATAGGAGGCTACTCATAAATGTCTTGATGTTGTGCCCTGCAAGCTCTTAGAGGAGCAATGGCGGGCATGTGACCTAGACTTGACCTTGGATGAACTAGCCACAACCCTTTGTGACATGGTCGATGACAAATCCCTTGGGCTATGTTACACCTTATATTCACTTCAATGTACCCTATATCTTTTCTCCAAATGTGGACCATCATATGAGTAGATTATGTGCCTTGGTGTATCACAATGAGCCAAAATTTTGGTTGTATTTACACTTATGTATTGTATTATACCATGTGTATATTTTCTATGTATTGGTGGGGGGGATATGTAGTATCTCCAGACCCCATGTGGTCAGTTGTGGCCCATCCTTTTAGTCCCCATTTCAAGATAATATTTGATTTTATGGATATGGTCGACTGCATCTTGATATTAATAACTCTTCATCATGTCGATCATTTATGATCTGGATTGGTAGTAAACCATATTGGGGTGGATCTACTAGGACACATCATCTAGGAGAGCTACTATTCTCTCTTACCCCTTTGTATATGATGTAAAAGTCTCTTTGTAAATGTTGTCACACCTATGTATAGAAAACTTATTTTTTTCCTACGTATGGATCCTTGTCTTATGTATTTGTCACACTTTTCCCATCTACTATCAGAGATGATTCTATAGATGCTCACTTAGATTCACATTTCCACAGGCGATCTCACAATTCTCGAGGTGGTACACTTATCCCAAGGCACTGGTCACATCCTCCGAGGCACATTTGGGATATTTTTGCATGCATGGACATCCTCTACACATGCCACATTGAATATTCCAGAGTGCCCTCATATTTCACCACTTTTTAGCATCTTATCACTTGATTAGAGGGCCAAACCACTCTTTTGGATGTCATACTAGTTGTTCAGGGTTTTATGACCCATTTTTTGACTTGGAGGGTCACTTCCACGCTTCATGGAGGTGTCTTGACATTAGATATGGACATGGTCATGCCTTGGAGACATATTTAAAAGGTTTATGAGCATTATTTAAGGCGTCATCCACCTTTCAAGGCCTTTCTTACTCCTTCCATGATGTTGTTCCATATTATGTGGCTACACATTGGACCTTTTCTTTCTTGGGATGGACTGTATCATGCAATTTTCCATCTCTTTCGGTGTCATGTTCTTCCTTTTAGAAACGCCATTTTGTTGAGCAGTATAGGAATATTCTTTATTATTGGTTGGATATGCATGCAGAGGATGCCCCCCTAATCATTTATGTGGGTTGACTTCGACGCTAGTTCATATGATGATAGATAGGACTCAATCAATGGTTCATCAATGCCAGAGAGCGGCAGTTGGAAGGACTATTTAATTTTTCCTTCTTTTTGTTTCCTTGGGGTTCGTCAAGCTTCGGTCCTTCAAGTCCTTTTGGAGATCTCTTCAACCCTCTTCACCACGTTTTGAGGCCTCCTCACCACTTTTTCAAAACAATGAGCTAGAAGAGCAAATTGGCACCCCTTCTTGTGGGGCGTCCCCCTCTTATGAGGGTTTTATGTACATGCGGCATCATTTGATTATGTTTTGACTTAGTCTCCTTGTTTGTGTGGATGAAAAGTATTCTTTGTTAGTCTCCTAGTATAATTTTAGAGAGAAAGAATTAATAAAGAATTAGACGGATGTAGAATCATCCTTCATAAATAGAGGATCTCGTCTCATTCCAAATTGTTGTGAATTGTTTGATATAATTTGTTACTACAACTGATAGAAGATCTTCCTTTTGCGGTTTTGATGTCAATTCTTGGAGCTTCCTCTTTCTTGGCTATCTTCTTGGTGCATTAAATATTTTTTATGGTGATTCAAGACTTCTACTAGCTTTCAAGATCAATCCATTTGAGGGGTTAATTAACTACTTCAAGAGGAGATGATTTAGGGTTTGTTCCTTCCTTATTCTCTTGTTAACTTGGGTAAGTGATTAATCCATTGCTTTGTTTTTCCACTCAGTTCCTTGGAAAGGGTTTTAAGTATTTTGTTTGAGTTATAGTTGATCTTGTTGGTGAATTTTATTTTCCTTTAAGAAATATCTTCGTGTAGGGCCTTGGTTCTCTTACCTTATCTTGATTAGATTGGAGATTATTCTACCCTTAGGGTTTTAATATTTTACCGTGGTCCTTAAGATAGAAGTGAAAATTTTTTGGAGGGGCATAATTCTTGACCCCATAAGCCCTAATTAGATAAAAAAAATGCACTAGTCATATATCCAACAAACAACTAAATAACCTTAAAAAACATTTTTTTTTAAACAAATTGTTGTTTATAAGGAAATTTAACATTGAAAAATCAAAGAAAAATATTTTTTTAGATTTATTTCATTGTCTAATGTAAAGTTAACGAATTATTTCATTTTATAGACAAATTAATCCTAGGGTTTATGCTTAATTGTTGATATATAACCCTAAGAAGGAAAATTGCCTCGATTGGAATGAGCTCTAATATGGTATCTAACATTGTATGTGTTGATTCAAGGTGAATCTAAAATTTGGAAATTAAATTGTAGCATTAAGAATCAAATTTGGTGAAACCCTAAGGCTAGGGTTTGGTGCTTCAAGGTGTTTTCTTTCTTATTCCTAGCCTCCATTTCATTTATGTTAGGAGACAAATGCCAAAATATCCTAATAATATGAAGAGAAGAATCTCTATGCCTTGAGAAATATATATAAGACTAAAAGATAATCATTTTCGAGGGGAAACCTCCTTTTACAATAAACAAATGTATAAGAATGAGATGAGATGATTCCAAAACTATGTCTCCTTAGTATATTTATAGGAGACAAAAAGGTATAATTACAATTAAAGGGTCTAATCAACAACATTAATATAACAATAAAAATATAACTCACTATCTAGGGCTTTACATGGGGATTTATGCTTAACATGGGGCTTTATCTAGGGCTTAACATGCCCCTCCCATTCAAACAATTGTTGTCCTCAATACTTGACTAACAATGGGTTTTTAGCATGAGTAACTCATCTTCCCATGTCGCCTCTTCCATTGGTAGGTTATTCCATTTGATTAGGTACTCAATAATTACTCAATTTCACAGCTACTTAATTCGTGTTTCAAGGATTTTTTGGTTCTAGTATGATTTTCCATTCTCCATTAATCTCTGGTAAAATAGAATGTATTTGGATCTTGTCATTGATTACCTTGTTTAAGAAAGAAACATGGAATACTATATGTACACTTTCTGGTTGTAAATGAATAGCATGGTCATGATCTCGACTAGGTGGAAGAACCTTAGGCATCTCTCCAAATACCTTGGAACGATTGTTGATAACTTCTTGGAGATCCATTGGAGTAGAGGATATAGCTATTTGAACATGTAGTGAGAACTGTTATCGCGTAATTTGTTCTTTTCCCAAAGGGAAAGGCTAAAGGAGGGGAAATTGGTGTAACATAAGGTTGTCCTATCACTGTCACCTTAGTAAGACACCTCTTTATATTTAGGGATGATAGCCCAGGGGAGACGTCCTCAGTGACCTGGGGGTTTGAGAAGGCAAAGGTAGAAGTGTCAATAAAAGATATCCCCTCTCACAATTCATTGATCAGAAAGTCCCAAGGTTTTAGCGAATGAAGCAATCATATGCTTGAATGTACCTTCCCAGAACAAAGCAACAAGAAAACAATATCTTTTGCAAGTACAATTTGATGTTAGTACTCCATAAAACCTTTGACTTATCGATAAAAGCAATAAGTTTATACAAGATAAAGCAAACAAAATTTTATAATAGAAATGTATATAATATGATAGCCTCACAATAAATGTCTTAAACAAGCTTCACAATGACCAAAAATGATAACCCAATAATAGCAATATACTAGCACTTGTCAGAAGCTAATTAGGCAATGTAAAAAATCAAATTTTGCAAGTGCTTTTAAGTGATTTTACTGTTGTTATAGTTGGTTGTAGCTTAATTTTGTAATAGAAGCAAGAATGTTAGTGAATTAGTCTAATATAGGGTTAGAAAAGGTTAGTAGGTTGCTTGAGGTAAAAGATTTAAGGGTTGGTTTCATCAATTAATCAAATTCATGGTCTACATCAGTGCCTTTTAGGGATAACGGAGTCACTTTGCAGCAGCAAACTTGAAGGAAACAAATGATAATGTAAGAGACAAGGACAAATAAGGATGGTGATTGAGATGTTGGTAACCCAAGGCCTCAATCAACAAGCCTTAGAAGGAAAACAACTACTAGGAAGTAGGTAACCCTAGGCCCTAGCGGTTTTCCTTCTTCTTTAGCTCAAGCTTGAAAAAAACAATGGCTTGATGAAGAAAATGATATTAGAGTGTTGTAATGGTAGGGATCTAGTACAATGCTTCAAAAGGTAGGGTTTCTAGCACAATCTAGTAGGTGAAAAGTTGTTAAGACATGGACAATAACATGTGCTTGTTCTCCTAGGGTTTTAAACTAGAAATTTCATAATCTTGGAAGAAATGAAAAGTAAATGTACCATAACCATTCAAAGAAAAGAAGGATTGCAGAAATTCACTTGCATCCACCAATAACAATCTAGCAATAAGCCTAGTTGAAGACCTTCCACCAAGAAAATGCCAAAAAACACCAAATTTAGCCTCCTCCAAGAAGTGCACCTAAAATTTCAGCCAATAACCCTTAAGTAGGGCGCAAATTTCAGACCTCACTTGTGAGTGAATTAATAATGAGAAAAATACAAGGGGAAAATCCCATATTTATACAGTGAAAATGACCTTTAATTACAAAATTAGGTCAAAAAGGCCGACATGGCCAATTTACATAAGAAATTTTATTTTTACATAAATTTGACAAATAAAACCCTAATTTGATCTTTTTAGGGTGACGACATGCCCCTCCTAGGGTGACGTTAGCCTCTCTGTTAGAACGCTAGCCCTCCAAGTGAAACATTGGGGTTGAAAACCCCTCAGGGGCTACCACATGTGCCAACCCAAAGCATCCTCAAGCTGGACACCTCAACTAGGTGACGTCAAGGCTCTGAATGATGACGTCAAGGGCCTTCAGGGGCCAATATCATGTGGGAGGGAAAGACCCCCTTTGGGTCCAGGCCTATCAGGTTGTCTTTGTTGGAACGTCCTCCTCTCTCTCTGGTGCAAGCCTCTAGTATATGCCTTCCCCTTGCTGGGGTCTCAACATCCATCTGGTGGGATTTTATCCCTATGGAGGTCTGAGCTAATAATATCCCCATGTGTACCTGCCCGTCGGGCATGGTCCTGCAGCAAAAACAAGTACTCCCTTCATGGTCTCATAATTCACAGGGATCATAGCAATGTAAATCACATCTAATAATCAAGTTATCTAAATATGTGCATAAAACCCCCCTTTCCCAGACAAGTGCTCAAATACGTTACGTTATTCTACAAGCCAAGTTTGGAGAGGGTTTTAGGACGTCCTATTGGGATAATTCTCCTTAGATGTGGGATGTTTCTAGGTGAAGAACAATCTAGGTCATGTAAGTGGTTGAGGTGGTATGTGGATGTTTGGGTAATGGGTGCAGTGATGATAGTGAAATGTATCGCTTACCTGTGGGTGCCTCTGAAGAGGGTGAGTTGCACCTTGTCATGGATGCAAGTGTTTCCAAGCCCATTCAATGCCTTTTTTACATTTTTATCTTATTTATTTTTCTTTCAAGAGAATAGTTGGGGGACACTGCCCTAGCATGGTGACTAGTGGTGGCATTGTTACCCACAAGCATTTCACGGAGATGAGAAGGTTGGCTTGCGATGAGACCCCCTTTATCTTGGCTATTCCACCAAAATCCACTACCCTGGCGTGGTGACCAGTTGAATGGTAGTTTCATACCGCTACATGCCCATGGACCTAATATGTTGGCTCGTGATGAGACCCCCTATCCTCCAACTAGGTCTTGAGCTTATTTATTTTATGGGTCCCTCCATTTTTTGTTGAGAATCCTTTTAGTTCTTTCTCAGGGATCCTTGGGCGAAGCATTTGAAGGTTTTGTTCTTTTGGATTTTATCTTTTTCCATCTACTTTTACCCTCTAGGCCCTTAGCCCCATATTCCCACAAGGAAAGGTACAACCCTCTGCTAGCTTGGAAGACCCAATGATTGAACCATAGGGGATGGATGAGAGGGAAGATGATGAAAATTGATAAGTATGGTGGGAATGGATGACGACGTTTCATGAACCCACCCAGTGGAAAATCACTCCTAAGGGAACCAACTTGCTAGGCATTATGTCATCCCCCTAGGTATGGACAAGTCAAAAATCATAAATTCCAAGCACACGTCATGAAGCAAAAATAATTAAATGCACATATTCAAAATGTTTTGAGAATCAGAGTGACACATACTATGATACTCGGACTCATTACCTCATCGAGCAAGACCCACTGCTATTGAAGGACCAAGTTGATGGGATGGATGTTGTTACTGTTGATAGGATGGAGGTGATGAAGAAGAAGGATGGGCCCTCTAGGACTAGGCTCAAGTCAATATGGCTCTCGGTACTCCATGTCTAGGACTTGTGGGTCTCGAGACATAATCTCCTTAGTTATCCCTAGGCTAGGGGATAACACGCACAATTGTGAAATTACACCATGGTGTCCCTTTTTGAGTAATTTATTCATGATATTAGAGCTTATCACTTTGGAGGTTTTCCCTTGGATACCTATGGGATCAATTTCATTTCCTTCTAAGGAAAATCTCATGAAAAGATATTGAAAATTAAGGGACATTATTAGCAATGATTTTAACCATTGGACCCCTAGTACAACACTGATACCACCCATTTGGATTGTAGTCATGGGACTATCCAATAAATACTCCCCCATATTGAGCTTAATACTACAACACTTCCTTCAAAAATTTATGATACACCCATCTACAATCATTACTTGAAACTCTGTTGCTAGAAATACAAAGCAATTGAGAAGTTTTGCTAATTTGTAATTGATGAAGTTATGGGAACTACCAGAATCAATCAACATTGTTAATTTTTTACTTTTTATATATTCTTCTATCTTGAGGATTTGTGGAGTACTAATGTCGGCCAATGCATGACAATATATCGTTGGAGTAGTCTCTTCAATCTCTAGATATTGTGATGGTTCCAATTCTTGATCTTCTTCCTCTTTATTTTCTATGTAGATGTTGGATCATGTTGTCATTGATCTCAAAGGATTGATGTCAAAGGATTTATATCAAAGGAACAATGTCTTGTCATAGTATATTGATGTTGTACATATTGTCATTGTTGTAAATGAATTGAAGTCAATGTGTGGTCATTGATATATGATGCATAGATGATGTCATGCATAGATGAAGATGGATTGATGCGTTGCCATTGATATATGATGCATAGATGGATTGATGCATTAATGTATTGATCGTTGGATCATGTGGTCATGCATAGAATCAATGACAAAGGGACAATGTCGTAGTGATGTATTGTCATGGGTTATTCCAGCTGGGACACCTTCAGAAGTGGGTAAAGAAGATTGAATAATTAGAACAAAATGGCATCCCTAAGGCAATCTCAAGCTTGGCTTCTTTTGAAGAATGTGCGGGTTACATTGGTAACAGTCACGTACATACGTGAGTTGACCTATAAATAGGTCGTGTACATACGGGAGTTGTATGTATAGTAGGCCGCATACATGTGGTAAAATCCTTGGAAAATAGGCTATGCAAATAAGTTGCAGCTTGGTGTGATGGTATAACTCTATGTTGCAGGGTCTGACATGGTTTGTTGCAAGTTTTCATGATTACTTGTTGGCATACATAATTTATGTATGTATGGTGATGTCATACAGTTGAGTGTTGAAATTCTATCATGTTTGCATTATACTAACTCTAGAGTATGGATTGAGGCTTTTTATGTTGAGGAAAAATGTTGGTTGTGACAGTGAAGTCATGGCACTTTGGTTAGGAGATATATCATGATGATGATAGCTAGAGATGTCATTGATATATTGAGGCACACTTCTAGTACATGTATTTTTGGATGCTTAGTATTTGTTGTAGTGAATGGTGGTTAAGGGAGATCTGTTGGGGAACATAGATGGTACATATTTGAGTTCCAGTGATATATATTGTGATGTATCGTTAGAGGCATATTTGTTGGATATATTGGTGCATACATTTGGCATGTGGTTGAGCTACATATTGGGACATGCAGTTGATGAGTTGATGAAGTGGTTATATTGCACATCATTGATGAGTCATAGCTTGATCTATAGTTTATTCATGTTTGGTACACTTCTGGTACATTGTTAGAGGCAACTGCTAACAGTATGATTGGCACATGGCTTACGGTTGATATGGCATACATGCATGGGAAAACATCTTTATTGTAGTTCATCTTGTTGAGGTTTGGTGCATGGTTGATGCACTTGCTTGGTAAAGGTGGTGATACATGTTTAGTGCAATGTTGATTCACTCATAGATGGTATATGTTTGTGGGTGATAGTACTTGGCTAAAATACACCATTGGTATTACTTGTTTAGCATATAATTTGGTACATGATGTATGGGATGACATAGTTGAAACACTTGATTGATTGAGATACATGGTTGTGGCACTTGGTTCATGGTAGAGGCATATCATGAGTGATATGACACTTGTTTGAGGCAAATGGTTGGCATGTTGGTAGAGGCATTCAATTAGTACACAGTTGGCACATGTTCTTGGAATATGGTTGATACACTCCATTGATGATATCTTATGGTATATTGTATGATATTGATATACATGGTTGATGTACATGGGTGTTGTGCATGGTTGGCACACAATATGTCACAAGATGTACATGGTTGATGTTTTTTTCATGATTCGCTATTCATTGTTGACATATCTTTTGCTCCATGATGTATGGTATGGCACATGTTTAATGCATGGACAGGTCCAAGGATCATCATAAGAAGAGCATATCATTCTTGAGCAGTTGATCTATGTTCTAGTTGTGCAGTAGCATTTGCAACATAAGCATATTGCAGTGGTAGCATATTGTTCATATGGCAGAGAAGATAGGGGGAGACATACCCATAGGGGGGGTCATTCTTCTTCCCATGATTCCAGGAGGAGATATTTATCAAATGCAAAGGTAAATACTTGGATAAAGAGCACAAAGGCATGGTTCTAGGGGGAGCGATAGTCACATGGGGAGCATGAGAGATATGTCTTCAACATTACATCAGAGTGATATCCCTTATTAAAAAATAGAGAGATTATTCAGAGGAATATCAAGGCATCCATGCAAGAGGATCAGCCCCAAGGAGACTTCAGGCAGGAGGAGCATCCCCAAGGAGATTTCAGGTAGAGGGAGCAGCCCCAAGGAGAGAACTAACCTTTACCATTGATGTCAAAGGGGGAGAGATAGTCACATTGATGTGATTGAGATGACTATTGATGAAGAGAAATGTCATGTCTACATGTTGCCATCAATGATTGTGTTGACATCAATGTTGGTATTTCCATCAATGCCAAAGGGGGAGATTGTTGGATCATGTTGTCATTGATGTCAAAGGATTTATATCAAAGGAACAATGTCTTTTCATAGTATATTGATGTAGTACATATTGTCATTGTTGTAAATGAATTGATGTCAATGTGTGGTCATTGATATATGATGCATAGATGATGTCATGCATAGATGAAGATGGATTGATGTGTTTCCATTGATATATTATGCATAGATGGATTGATGCATTAATGTATTGATCGTTGGATCATGTGGTCATGCATAGAATCAATGACAAAGGGACAATTTCATAGTGATGTATTGTCATGGGTTATTCCAGTTGGATTGATGTAAAGATGACTCATTATTGTCTTGCCATGGTTGATAGTAAGTACAAATGGATGAACTCCAAAGTGGTCCCTTATAGTGAAATCCCTCATGGGAAGACGATTTGCGATTGAGTTATCCTATAAGTATGGTTAGATAACCCATGATTAATTGTGGAATAATGAGATGAAGATTAGTGAATTTGTCAGTGAAACTATCCTAGATGGATAGTGCTTGTCATGCCATTTTCTGTGGTATGTGGAACGTCAAATAACTCCTCACGGTTTGAGAGTTATGGCCTTACAAAGGTTGAGGACCCTCATGTGTTGGATAGAAGCCCCAAAAGGTCAAAGAAGTCAAAGTGATTACAAAGAAGAAATTATTTAAATAATAAAGTGAAGTGATGAATTCAAAGAGGATGATTTAAATAATAAAGTTAATGGAGAACTTTCTAATTATGGAAAATGGTTATAAGAGGGTTAACCCTAAAATAAGGAAAGTGTCTTAAGTGGACAAGTGGCCATGTGAACAAAGTGGCTAAGTGGACAAAGTTGGATAAAGGTGGCCATGTGGAAAAAATGGTTATGTGGATAAAGTGGATATGTGGACAAAGTGGGTAAGTGTATGCTTTTAAAGAAAGCTTCTTGGAGAGTATAAATAAGAGGCAAGGGTCTCTTGTAAATACATCTCTCTTGAGCATATATTGAAGATATATTATGAGTAAGAGAGTGATTGCAAGTTCTCATGGACACATCAAAGTTTTTGTAAGTCTGAGATCTTGACGACGAAAGTTTTGAAAGTTTAGAAACCCTAGTTTCTTAAGGAGCATGCGGGTTGCAGTGAGCCAGAGCGCGTACATACGCAGGCTACAGTGAGGCATGGTGTGTACACATGTGGGTTGAAGGAGATCAAATCACGTACAGTTGAAGAAATTCATGGAGATTTGAGTGTGATATGGTGCCAAGTTACTAAAGTCTGAAGCAAGTTCCAGATATGCATTTTATGGGCTCAGATCTTCCATAGAAGTTATGGTATGGTTACATGATTGTTTTGATGTATACTTGTGCTTATGGTATGGTGAATGCTTAATGCATTCTTGGTATGGATGTCATGATATGGTTTATGTTGGTTGATTGATAGAGTGAGAAGCACTCTTATGTTTCAATATTGATATGGTTGGCATAGTATATTGGTTGTTTATACATGATTAAGTAGCATTCATAGTGTATGGTTGAGGAGCATGAGTAAGTTGTTGGAGAGCATAGATGTGTTATGATTGGTTATGGTACAGATTGGACAGTGAAAGGAAGAAGTGGATGTAACTGAAGGTTGTAGAGGACCTGAGTTTTTCAAGGAGAGAAAACCCTAGTTTTTTAGAATTCATACGTAGGCTACAGTACCGATAGGTTGCGTACATACACAGGATGAACTATTGGTAGGGCACATACATACCCTTGAGGCGCCACTAACAGGTCGCATACATGTTGACAGATTGGTATCTTTTGATGATTGAATCCTCTTATCAGTTGGTGTTGAGTTTTGTAAGTTGAGTCTTGCATTGCAGAGTTGTTTCTCTTGTGGAGTTGATACTTTATTCATTTGTTACTGATAAACCCAAGGATTGTATTCCATAATAAAAGAAAATTGCACATACATCTTGTGTTCTTTTTGTTCTTTGTGGTGATGGCTTATTGATGATATATGTTCACATACAACTGGTTATAAATGACAGTAATAAGTAATGAGTAAATGGTGATTGCTAACTAAGGCGTTTTTTTGAAGAGAAGTGAAAATGAGCCCTACACTAATTCACCCCCCCCCCCCTCTCAGTGTGATCGGTGTGTCCAATAGTAGAATACTTTCTTATCATCCCATGTATGTCTCATGTTGTAGTTTCTGTCACAATTGAAACATAGTCCCTTTTCTCTTATTTCATTCATTTGTTGAGGTGTAAACCTTTTCAGTTGAGTGGGGTTAGGAGAGGAGCCATGGCTCACTCTAGAGTTTTCAGTGACCACTTTTATAGTAGCCATATTTTCACTTTCAAATTTCCTTTCCAAACTGGAAGCATTCTCTAGGGATTTATGTTCCAAGAGACGCACCTCATGTTGAATTCTCTCCTTTAAAGTGCCCATAAAGAGATCCAACAAATTATCCTTTGAGATGTTCTTTACCCTAAGACTTAGTTTTTTGGAATTGTTGAATGTGTTTTGAAATTGTACCTCTTTGTTGAAGATTTATCAATTGACTAAAGAATATATTTTTCTTAATATCCCCATAATGTGATAAATTCATCCGTAAAAATGGACCAAGAGACAACATAATTTTTTTTTCTTTCACAAATCCATTGATGCCAGACAAATTGATAATTTTATAAATACAGGGATGCAATAGTTACCTTTTGTAAGGTTGGCACTTGGTGTAGATCAAAGAATTGATCCATATGGAATATCCATGTTATAGGATCTTTTCCATCAAACCTCCTCATATCAATATTGAGAATTAAGTAGTTCTTAAGTTCCATATTGAACCCCCAATGATGTGGATCTGGAGATGATAAATAATCATGATTATGGGATTCAATCTTTATTTCCTCCACATTTTCATGATTTCCTTATGTCTTGATATTTCCTTTAGGGAGTACTATCTCATATAGGGCTTGTAATAATATGTTAGACATAGAATTTTTCAAATATTCCATCTTTTCATCCTTCTTTGTTTCCATCTTATTTTCCAACTATTCAAATTGGTGAAAAATCTCTTCTCTTTATTCTTCAATCACGATTGAACTCTATGGAGGTTTAGTTGTATCAGTAAATTTTGGAGCACCCTTTGGGGCCATGTGAAACAATAATAATACTCCTAGTTTTCCTCTTTATCACAAATTTTGAACCACTAAAAATATATCTTCCAACCAAAAGTTATTCCAATTATAAGTTACTTACCTTTCAAACCCTAATTTGGAGAATGTCTAGATGGTTGAACTTTGTCCTGGTATATATTTGAAATTTGAGCCTTTCTGAGTCTAATTTTTTTTCCTATAGTACTCTGATATGAATTCTTAAACTCTTTAAAGTTTCATAGTTTGAAACGTCACTAAAAAAAATTATGGCAAAAATGTCAAAATGACTTGTTTAAGACTAATTTTAGAACTAGTCAAAAACCCTAGATTCCATAAGATATATCTCATAAATTATAATGAATCAAAATCTGAAAAAATTTCCACGTGTGATTTATTATGTCTCCTCGGGATTCTAAAAATTTTAGAGTTTGAGACCTCACCAAAAAAAATTATAGTGAAAATTTCAAGATGACTCTTTTAAAATGAATTTCAGGATTAGTCACAAAATCTATCTTCCATAAACTATATCTATGAACTTGTAGCAAACTAGAACCTAAAATTTTTGACCACCTGTACTCTTATATGTCTGCTTAGTATCCACAAAATTTCACTATTTGATACTTCCCAGAAAAATATTTATAGTAAAATTCCAATATATCTCGTTTAAAACTAATTTCAGGATTAGTCAGAAACCCTATCTTCCATGGGCTATATCTCTAAAAGTATATTGAAAAAGAACTTGAAATTTTGACCACTTGTACCCTACCACTCCTTTTCTGCTCAAAATTATTTGTCTAAAACTTCCATAAAAAAAAATTATAGTGAAAATTCCAAGATGTCTTGATTGAAAGAGAAAAACCCTAGGATTGTAGGATTTGATACAAAATGTTAGGAAACTAATACCAAAATATCCTAAAAATATAAGGAGAATAAGATCTACACCTTGAGAAATATATATAAGATCAAAAGATAAGTCTCTTTGAGGGGGCGGGGGGGGAGGGTGGTGGGGCTCTTTTTACAATAGACAAATGTACAAGAATGAGATGAGATGATTCCAAAACTAGGTCTCCTTAGTGTGTGTGTGTGTGTGTGTGTGTGTGTGTGTGTGTGTGTGTGACAAAAGAGTACAATTACAATTAAAGGGCATAGCCGACAACACTAATATAACAATAGAAATATAACTCACTACCTAGGGCTTTACATGGGGTTGTATGCTTAACATGGGGCTTAACAAATTCTAGATTGTTTACCAAGCTTATCTTACATATCTAGAGGGGATTTTAATCTCTAATGTGCTTGTAATTGTTCATATTTTATTAAAGGTTTGATTTGGTGAATTCCAAGTGATAACTTGTGAAACCTTAGGGGGGTTCACCATCCATTTTACAAGTTCTTGTTTAGCTAATGTTTATATATTTTTAGATCTTATCTCTAACACTTGTTTGGATGTTATTACATAGAATATCTATTTCCCAAGTGGAAACATCCAAGACATCTTGCTCTCTTGAGCTTAATCTCTCTCTTGGATGATGTTTTCA
>ML800987.1:115461-138787 GCA_009831015.1 Picea engelmannii
TTAATAATTAATTAATCATTAATTAATTATTAATTAAGTTGAAAAATCTAGGTTAGTAATTAGTTAGTAACTAGGTTAGTTTAATTAAATAAAACTATTTAATAAAACAAAATATTAAATAATATACAAAAACATTAAATAACTAATAAAATATAAACAAAGTAATAAAATGAATAAATAAACACAAAATATTAAAAAACATTAAAAAAGCAAAAAGTAATAAAATGTATTAAAAATAAAAAAGAAATAAAACAAATTAAAAACAAAAAATAATATATAATAAAAAATAAAACATAATAAATACAAAACATATTAAAACAAAATTAAAAAAACCAACGTAAACATCAAAAACAACAAACAAATATTTAATATAATATATAAAACTAACCTAAATATCCTAAGTCCTACCCCCTTACCCCCTCACGTCACTTTCCACTCACCCATCCCCCTTACATCACTCCCCACTCCCACCTACCCCTCACACGCCACTCCCCCTCAACCCTACGTCATAACCCACTCACCATCCCCCTCCCTACGTCATTCCCCACTAAATCCCTTCACACTCCCGCCCACCTTAATCCCCATACACCTTCATACTCCCGCGCCCCCCGTACACTTACCATAAAATTAATCCACGCACCATATTCAATTCCGGACCCCCCCATGAATTCGACATTTAACGAGGGGGGGCGGTCCAGAATCGTAAATAAACCTCGTACAAATCTAAACAGCCCACAAACGAGCCCCAAAATCAACGGCCTAGGTTAAATTCCGGACCCCCCTGGGCGTTCGACATTTAACGAGGGGGGGGGGGGTCCGGAATACCGCTTTCCCGCCAAAAAACCACTTTCCCTCATTTTTACCATTTTTGCCTCTTTTACCACGTCCTCTTCCAGGTCGATTTTTGAGCAAATGGAGACGAATTTTAAAAATCCTAGAGAGTTTTTTTCTCATCACGGGCTGAGGAACAAAAACCTCTTTCAGATTTTGCAACGGGGTCACGAGAAGAGAGCATCGAAGACATCTTCGAGGCCTATTTTTCCAGATTTTCCATTTTCCGTTTCAGTCCCGATCTTTCAAGAGCTGTCACGGCCAGCTGGGGACGAATTCGATGAAACTGAAAGAGGTTTTTGTCCAGCACATTCCCATATACAATAACCTCTTTCAGTTTTCACCCAGGTGTCATCATCGAAGAGAAAATCATGTCTGATCGGACCCCTGTTTCGCAGAAAAACGGTCCGTCTTTCATGGCAAAAAACTCCAAATTTTGTAGGAGTGGTGGCTATTTTTGGCCGAGGCGGTTAAAACGACTTCGGAAACTTGTTGGGATGATCTATCTTATTTATTGAGATGATTTTAATGTAAAAGGGTTGGATCTTCACGCCCTGTGGCTATTAAGCTGTAACATTTTTTAAGAAATCGACCATTAATGAAAGGGAGGCACTTTACAGGATTCTTGCATATGTTCACTGGTGATGTTTATTTTCTAAGTTGAATGTTATCTGCGTTGTGTTACCACTTTGTTTTCTGAAACTAATCTTTAAGAGTAACATATGTCCCAGGATTTATCTCCGATACCCTGTTTCCGATTCTAAAAGATTTAAATGTTTATCTTCTGATGTTTTCGATTAAGGAATTCTTAACTGCTTCTTAGTCGAATTTATCCTTCTCACCCTTTCTTCTGTCCATCATTTAAGCTGCAAAAGATCCAGTGAGTATATCATCTCGCCCTGTGGAAGTCATCTTTCCTCGTTTATGGCTGTATTTCACTCCTAATTAATTACAAACCCCATAGCCCAATGGAGGAGTAGACTATCTCAACCAATTCAAAAACACTTTGACAACAAAGCCCATTGTTTTCATTAACTAGCCTAATATCTCTTCAAACAAAGCTATATCAGACAGAGAGATCCCTCTCTGAGTCTTGGAGGGATAGATCCAAGACTCGAAGCGGTTTTGATGTTGCCTCTGTGACTGCCTTACAACCTTGGGCAAATTACAGAGTGCTAACATTTGGCACACACATCCACTAGCTCCTAATGTTTCTTTGAAGTGGATATAATTGTGGTTCATGCAATTGTTTCTAGTTGAATATCTTTAGAGCATTGTAATAATTGATTGGAATCCTAATGTGATCAAAATCTGGACCAAGGGTCAAATTTTAGCTCAAAAATCAACATTCTCGGAATTGCCTCAAAACGAACGAGAGCGTAGCCCTCGTCATCACGAAGCCAACGCAACTTGTTTCGTCTCAAACGGACGTCGGGAGCAAGAGATATCGCGATCTGTTCGAATCGCCAAAAAGGAAAAAAAGGGACGCTGACTGTGCAGTCCGTACAATCCGTATAGACTAACGTGGCAGAGGTCGTACGCTGACATGGAAGAAGTGACGTGGCAGATCTGAATTGGCACATGCTGACATGGCAGTTTCGGATTGGCTGACAGTTGGGCGAATGTTGATTTGACACGTGGCAGTTTTTGGTTAGTGGTATGGTGCCACGTGGCCCAGCCATGGGCTGCCACATGGCACCCCTTTATTGGCTATTGGTCTATTGGTTTGTTAATCAAAATTTTATGGGTCCGTGGGGGTCGAACCCCGGACCTCCCCCTTTGGGCGTCGCGCTTTGGTGGAGTGTGGGCTACCACTAGCCCACACGGTGGTTCTTATTAACCGTATGCCTTTTAATATATTTAAAATCGAGTTATGTTGTAAATGGCGGGGGGTCGGGTCAGGGCTTAGCCCCGACCCACGGTTTTATACTTTGAAACATATGACCATACCTTTTTTAAATGGTGCGCAGGGGTTTTTAAATATCGCCCGTGGTTATAACCTATATACCATATGACCATGTCATATGGCTCCGGTACTATGGGCGCGCATTTGTTTTTTTTTAAATTGTGGTTTAAAAACGGTTGGAATAACCCACCACTTGTAATGGCTTTATTTGCCTATAGACGGAGCCCTTTTTACAATGCGCGAGGTCGTATGGAGGACTTCATGTGCCCGAGTGCTAGGCGGTTAGGGGCTGGCGTGCCCATAACCGTCCTACAGTTCGCACCGTTGGTGCGATTGCGCCCGGTGCCAGGGTTTTGCGCTTAAATAAGCGTGTGTGCTAGGTTCAACGTAAAGGAGGTGCGTTTTGGCGAACCAAAGCCAACAAGCTTGAAGGAAGAGAATGGCAGGAGGCCTATCTTCATTTTTTGGCCGAATGAGGTGTCGTAAAAGCCTAGCTAGGGGTTTTTGGATGTTCTGAATCCATTGGCACTATTTTCACAGCCATTTGAAGACTTCTTTTGCAGGTTTTTAACCATTGAAGTTTCAGGAAGCTCTAGGGAGCTTGAAGCCCTCATTGATTGAGGTCATGTTTTGGTGAGTCCAAGTTTGTTTTCTGTGACTAAATAGTCATTTTTGGCTAATTGATATGCTCTGAACACATTGGGATAGGTTTCAGAGGCTTTTGAGGACTTTTATAGGTGTTTTTGCCAAAGAGAATCTCAGTGAAGCTTATGGCCACATGTAGAAGAGGTCATGCCCGGATGAGCCATGATCCGTTTTCAGAGTTCTATTAGTCATTTTTGGGGTTTTTATGTATTCTGATCCCAATGGTACAGTCAGAATTTCCATTGGAGTTGAGCAGCAGCTTGTAAAAGAATCTTTGACAAATTAATCCCAAAGAGCCAAGTCCATTGATGGAGGCTCAAGGAGATGTAGCCCAGAGAGGGGTGAACTCCTTTATCATCTTGTTATTGTTCTGAGTTTGATGGTTTATTTTCTGCAAGTTATGTTGCCGTGTTTTTATTTAAAGCACATATTTAACCATTTAAAAGAACATTTCCTCACACATAACCATTTAAAAGAAGCATGAACATAACACATAATTCATCTTGCATATTTTAATACACGGAGCAAGGTCCTGTAAGTTTTATTTTAATGAAGTAGAGGGTGCTTGCATAGCATAACAAGTCAGCCTTCTATTTTCAGATCATAATGCATAGTCTTGTTACATATTTTTTGTATTCATTCAAGTAGATCGTATGATTGCATGGTTTTATTTCACATAAATATGTTTACTTTCATTATTTGGGATACCCTCATGGATTCTAGGAGTTGGCCTAAAGTGCAAGGGAAAGTGTACTAAGGTGAAAATGGTGCACTTCCCGTCTTATTGCTCCAGTTAGCACCTTTATTTGGACTTTTCACAAGGGTGTTAGTTCAGGTGGTAACATTTTCGGCGTCATTGTCGGGAATAAAGTCCATCTCCTGATTTTTGTTGGGTTTATTCTTGTATGTGTATCTTGATGAGATTGTTTAGAATGTTAATCTTGATAGTATCATCTACTCCACTTGATTTTCATATCAAGAAGGTCAGTTTTAGGGCTGCAGCTAGGGTTCTCCCAGCTGCAACCCGAGCTGTTGTTTTCCACGTATGGTTGTCTCAAACATTTCCTTCCCAATTTTCATTTTTCTTTGCAAGTTTGTTGGGATTCAAGTTGAGGATATGGTGTTCTACGTTTGGTATATGTGGATCTGCCTCTGATACGTTGCCTCGAATCACGTGGCTTCGATCTTGCCTCTGATCGTCGTTCATTGTCGCTTCCTGAACCCTTGTCGTTGTCCACTATTGTGAAAAATGTTTGCGTGGTTACCTGATCCGGTGGTTTGTGGTGGGTGTGGAGCTCATTTCTCTTTTTGATATGGTCTTTTACAGATCGACTCATCTATTGTGTGGATCTGGGGGGGGGTTTCGCGTGGATCTTCTGTTTTGGTGGCTTGGGGTTTTCTTTGCGGCCATATTTTTTCGTCGTCGAGTTTTAATCTATGGGTGGCCCCTCTCTATTGGCGGTCATCTATGTTGTCTCCTTTTGATCTCCCTCTCTAGTATCAGGGTCATTTTTTAGGGTTTGATGTATACCCTCTTCTCTGTGGTTCTGGTTTCAAATTTTTTGATGCCAAGTTCAGATTATTTGAATCTGAGAGTCAAGGTTATAGAACCTCTCTTTTTGAGAGGAATGTATGTCACTCTGACCTGGTTCGTACTTCATCTGGTTTTTCTTTGGAGGCTTTCATTGATGTTCGTTCTCGACAGATTTTTTTAGGGTTTTACCCACTCCCGCTTGCAGTTTCTCTCTCTAGTTATGTTGGTTCATTCAGGGTTGGATGTATGCTTAGATTAGGGTCCTTTTGGAGGGTTTCAGTGACTCTCTCTTCCTCATATTATATGGGGGGTTTTTCTAGAGCTTTGAGGTCCATTCTAAGGGTGTGCAGTGTTGATTCGAAGACACTTTGAGGTCCTTTTTGAGGACGTGCAACTTTTTGGTTTCTCTTTTTATGGTTTTTGTAGGATGGGGTTTTATTTGGTGTCGTTGTCATCTGGTTCTATTGATGTGAGAGCTAGATACCGCTCTAACTTGGTCCTTCCAGCCTCCAAATATTTCTTTTAGATTGTTTTCCGAACGTGTTTTTCGTGTCAGGGTTTCTTGTACTTCAATGGTCATTTTCTGACTTATCTTGGGTTGTTCCCGACTCATTATATTGTATATTTCTTTATGGATTATTAGCCAGCTTCAGGGCCTCTTCGGGCTTCTATTTTATTATCACTTTACCCATGGTTGGGTTGTGCTTAAGGCACCTACAAAATGTACTTTGGTTTTCTACAGATGAATAGAATTACGCTTTTTTTTCGAGTAAAAAAAATCAACTACTCCACTTAAAGAAAATATAATAAAGAGATACACTGCAAGAAGTAATTCCCGTAAAGAAAGATTGAAATGATAAGTAAATCTTGGCATTTGAATGTATATTGGCGACTCCGCATCTTTGGTATGTGTATAATTGGTATGTAATTATTTCATTTAAGAAATCGTCACTCTATATGTTTAAAGTATGGATTTTAACAAGAGAAAATTGCATGCTAATGTATTTGTTCCTTTGGATATATCATGCATTACAAGACATCCACATATGTTCCCTATTGATATATTTACCCATGTCCCAAAGTTTGATGGAAACCCTTGGTTGGCTTCAAGTCACCTTGAATATTTTATGAACTATGTGGTAAATATTAACATTTTTTATGAGGATCTCTCAATGAAAACATTTGCATATTAAATGCAAGGAGAATATGCATGGGATTGGTATTGTGGTGTCAAGCCTAAAGAGAGAAAATCATTTCCACAATTGATGAGAAAGTTTGAAAAGTGTTGGATCTATGGTTATGAAGAAGTAGAAAATGCTCATGTCTTTCTTGATGTGCAAAGAAGAATAGAGGAAAATATTGATGATCTAATAATGGAATTTGATGATAACACCTCAAGTGAGATTCTTGTGGAAATAGAATAAAGAAAGAATGAACATTTTTTCTTGTGTGATTGTGTTTAAGAAAAATATGGTGAGCCTTCTACTCTAAATATTGATTACGATTTACATGAAGAGGCTCACCCTCTCCTCCCTGCTATCAGCCTTTGTTGTATAATATTTCAAAGTTAGAAAAGGATGAGGAATGGATTCCCCATGTTGAAAATGTCAAGGAAATTTATGATGTGATTAACATAGAAGATCTTGTTGAGGACTAACCTCAAGAAGCACCTAGTTATTCCCATAAAGATGATGAAGCCATTGAAGATTTTGTGGCATTACCTCAAGAAGAAAGAAATGATGAAGAGTATTTTTAGGCTTCCATTTGAAATCAAGATACATTTGAAGATCAATTATATGAAGCGAACCTAGATGAAAAAATCCTTCAAGCATCCATCAGTTATCTACCACATGAAGCAAGGGTTTGATATGTTACACTCCTTTCCAAGATTATAATTTTTATGACACACCTTTTCGCAACTTGGAAAAGAAAAATCTAATAGAGAAACCCTAATTTTATGAAGAGAATGACAACAAAGAGATTGAGAATATTGATGCTCTTCCCCATATTGAAAGACAAAAATGTGATATAAGTTGTTTTTATTTTGATGAGGATCTCATTTATGACACAGATGATTATGTTCCTAAAGTTAATATTGCAAATTTATTTTTGGTCTTGTGGATAGCGAAACATAATCAAGGAATATGAAATCTACTTCATGATGCAAAAGAATCCATGCCATCCCACCAATAAGGCTGATTTACAAGTACAAAAAGAGGGTTCTCATGGACAAATAACAATAGAAAATTTTTAGCCACAGAGGTCCCCAACTCATAACTTTCGTATGTAGGAAAATCCATCGAGTGATGATGATTTTGACATTGTAATATTTTGTAGACATTAGCATATTCAATATTGGGTATGTTGCAGATATTTTCAGCCTCATATGGAAGGGTAGTCAGCCATGAGCCATGGATTCACATATTTTTTCATATATAATGGTTTTTCTCGTGTTTCATCCATATATATGATTGAGAATTGCAAGGAGGGGCAGCAATATTTTTGTAGGTTTCTATTGGAGCCGCCCTTGAAGCCCCTCTTGCTTGATAGTTTGATGAGTAGCGGTGATGGTTTATCCTATTCTTATGTCAAGAAAAATTAATACATCAGCCCTATCCATCTCTCGATTGAAGAAGCTTGGAGCAATATAGGTAAACCTTGGCATACCTTTGTTATTATTTCACACAATCATGATCCTACTTCATATTTTGGCCAGGGAAAGGTAAAGGAGATGTCGACATATGTTTACTTGATCTTTTATGTTTCATTTTTTTTGTTTGTGACCAAACAGAAAGGTAAATTTCATGGTATTGAAGAACTTATGAAATGGTTGCATTATAATTTTTATTTTACTTATCATATTATGTTTATTATGCTAGAGTAGGTTAAAATGAATAAACACTTTAGCACAAGCATTAGATTAACTTGTGTTTCATTTTATTGATTTCTACATTTTAATTTTGTTTAGAATAAAAGGTTAAATATTGCTTACATGCACATATTTTTCTCTGAGATGTGGTGCTAATAACATGTGGCTAGATATATTTCATTTACGTGGGGATTTATTTATATCTTAGGGAAGTAGAAAAGGCACTTGTGTCTTCACCCTCCCCTATATTTAACATCCATTGGTTAAGAATGTTTTGGGTCTACAATTTTTTTCATATTCTGAAGTTCTCATGCACTCTCGAGATGAACACATGTCCTCGATTTGGAGCAAGTTGTTGCACCTTAGATTCACTTCAATGTGCCCTATATCTTTTCATCAGATGTGGACCATCATATAAGTAGATTATGTGCCTTATTGTATCATGATGTACCAAAAGTGTGGTTGTATTTTCACTTATGTATTGTATTGGACCATGCTTAGATGTTTTATGTAATGGTGGGGGGCTTATGTAGTATCTCCATACCCCATGTTGTCAGTCATGGCCCATCCTTTTAGTCCCCATTTAAATATAGACTTTTTTTTATAGCTATGTTCAACTACCCCTTGATGTTGGTAACTCTTAATCATGTTGATCATTTATGATGTGGGTAGGTATGAAACCATGTTAGGGTGGATATACTAGGACACACCATCTAGGGAAGATACTAGTCTCTCTTACCCTGTTGTATATAATGTAAAAGTGTTTCTCTTTGTAAATGTTGTCACACCTATGTATAGCACACTTATTTTATGCTTAAGCATGGATCCTTATCTTATGTTTTCATCACACTTTGGTAATCTACTATTAGATATGATTCTATAGATGTTCACTTGGTTTCACATTTCCCAAGGTAGTCTCATAGTTCTTGAGGCAATACACATATCCCAAGGCACTTGTCACATCCTTTGAGAGACATTTGGTCTATTTATGCATGCATGGACATCCTCTACACATGCCACATTGAATATTCCAGAGTGCCCTCCTATTTGATCACTTTTGAGCATCTTATCACTTGATTAAAGGTCGGCCCACTCTTTTGGACATCATTCTACCCTTGGGGTTCTAATATCTTACCTTGGTCCTTAAGATAGAAGTGACAAATGGTTAGAGGGGAATATGTCTTGACCCCATAAGCCTAATTGGATAAAAAAAAAGGCACTAGTCCTATATCCAACAACCAACCAAAAACCCATAAAAATTAAAATTAAAATTATTTCTTTGTTGTTTATAAGGAAATATGACAGTGAAAAATCAAATAAAATTATTTATTTATATTTGTTTCATTTTATAATGTAAAGTTAACATATTATTTAATTTCCTAGACAAATTAATCCTAGGATTTATGCTTAATTATTGATCTCTGACCATAAGGAAGAAAATAATCCTTATTGGATTGATATTTAAGGTGCTCTCTAACATTTTGTGGGTTGATTTAAGGTGATTCTCAAATCTGGAAATTAAATCGTATCATTAAGAATCAAATTTGGTGAAACCCTAAGGCTAGTGTTTAGTGCTTCAAGATGTTTTATTTCTTATTCATAACCTCCATTTCATTTCTAGATTGTTTACCAAGCTTATCTTACATGTATAAAGGAAATGTTAATCGCTAATGTGCTTGTAATAGTTCATATTTTATTTAGAGGTTTGATTTGGTGAATTCCAACTGATAACTTGTGAAACCATAGGGGGATTCACCATCCATATTACAAGTTATTTCTTAAATAATATTTATATATATTTAGAACTTGTCTCTAACACTTGTTTAGATTTTATTGCATAGAATATCTATTTCCCAAGTGGAAACATCCAAGACATATTTCCCTCTTGTGCTTAATCTCTCTCTTGGATGGTGTTTTTATGACCTAAATATGAAATTTATATCTTTTATTCATAAATCAGATTTAGAAGTGAAAGGAAGACCCTAAACTCGTCCTCTCTTCGCATATAATCAAGTGGTAAACACAAGCACACATTACACCTTTGATTTATGCTGAATGTCTTCACTCTTTTTTCCCTATAGTAGCTTAAAGTGGTTCTAACCTCTTGTAAGTTTTGTTTGTTGAGTGATAGACTTAATACAAATCTAAGGTTGTAAATGTTATTTCTCTTATACATCATATTTGGCACACACATCCACTAGCTCCTAACCTTTCTTTGAAATAGATATAAGTGTGGTTCATGCAATTGTTTCTAATTGAATATCTATAGAGCATTGTAATCACTGATTGAAATCCTAATGCATAGTCTTGTTACATATTTTGTGGATTCATTAAAGTAGATCATATGATTGTATGGCTTTATTTCACTTAAATAGGTTTAATTTCATTATTTTTTATACCCCCGTGGCTTCTAGGAGTTGGACTAAAGTGCATGTGAAAGTGTATCGAGGTGATAGTGGTGTGCTTCTCCTCTTATTTCCCTAGTTAGCACTTGTGTTGGGACTTTTCACAAGGGTGGTAGTTCATGAAGTAACAGGATTGATGGTTTTCCCTATCAATTCTAGAAGATTACTTGGGATTTCATTGGTCCTCATATTCTCTGTGTCAAGGAGTATTTTCACCAACACTCTTTAGGTGTGGGTATCAATCAAGGGCTCAACAGGGTTATCCCCAAATTCAAGGATCCTAATCTCATCATAAACTAGTAGCTTGTTACTTTGATCAACATCTCTTACAATATTTTGGTCAAATCCCTTGCGCTATGTTTGAAATATATCCTACCTAAGATCATCCAACATAAAAAAAAAAAAAAAAAAAAAAAAAANAACACTAGCTTCATTCAGGGACATTCTAGACAACATTTTTGTTCTGTAAGAGGCAATGGAATGGGTTCACTCTTATGGCCTAGATGTTATGTTTCAAACGATTGGTTTTGAGAAGGCATATGACAGAGTTGAGTGGAATTTTATTTAGGCCATATTTAAATCCCTACGATATGGATTGGTTTTCCTCAATAGTGTTAAAACCTTGTTTCCCAATGCTTTGGTGTCTCTCACTATCAATCGATGTAAATATATAGGCATAGCAATGTCTAGGTCCATTTGGAAAGGGTGTCCCTTATCTCCTATGTTGTATGTTATGGTGGCAGAAAATATTGACTACTTGATCAATTCTAGGGTGCATCTAAGTCATATTAAAGGGATTCCATTCCTAAACTTGAGGGTGTTAGCTTGTTAATGGCCATTTTGCAAGTGATTCCTTCTTGATTATAATAGAGGACCAAAAATCCTAGTAGGATATCATGGAGCGACTGGATATTTCTACTCTAACTTAGGTTCTAGTATATAATGGGTGAAGGATTAATGTTACATAGTAAAAGGCCAATGCCTACATGGCTAGGCTCCCTTAACTAGTCCTATATTTATCCAGGTCAAATATTCATATTGCATGTCATCCCCTTGCATTAGTTATTAATTTTTAGATGTCTACCAAGGTGATAGTGACCACTCGTGTCTACTACTCTTCTTATTGGGTCCCTTATAAAGAAACCTATGATCGACTAGAAAAATGTCTTTGTAACTTCGTATGGGATAAGCCAATCAAATGACCTAACTTCCATAGATCCAATTGGAATGTTTGTTGTACCCCTTGGGAAATGGGTAGCTTATGAATTATCAATACTAGAACAAATGATCAAGCATTCTATGCTAAATAGGTGATTTGGTTTGTTAAAGGATAAGAAGCCTAGAAAATTATGTTAAAATATTACATTTAGCAAGGATGGCCACTGGGGAAAAAACACGGTAAGGCCTATCGTTTTAAACCATATTGCTAAGCCCTCTAAGGTCAAAGTTGTCAACACTTTTGTATGACAAAGTTTTTGGAAGGCCTGGGAGGCACTCAAACCTTTCTTGGCTTGGAAGGAGCCTTCTCTCAACATTGGGTTGTCTTTTCATGACCATTATATGTGGTGGTTTTTCGTTGATATTGTTTGAGGAGAAACCTTGACCAAATCATCTTAGTTATTGATCCTAAATATTTTTAAGAGAGACATTCATTCTACCAATTATCTTTTTGAATAAAAATTCAAGGGTTGGAATCTGTGACCTTACTTATAGAAAACAAATTGCACTTTGCAATAATGATAGGATTATTTTGAATCACATTTAGGATATAATCCTAAACTACCTTCATCCCAAGCTTGGCCTCTTGGTGCCTCACACCTAGTGGTGAAACTAAAAATGTAGCAAGGCCACTGCTTTCATGCAGTACAAGACGAACATGGGCTACAAGTAGCTCTACTCCATTCCCTATATTGAAGGTTGACTCAATAAAATAAATTGTCACCTACAATCACAATAAAAAAAAATTGGTTATTCCATCTAGGAAGAATATGGAAACTAATGATTGAACCAAAAAATGATTTTTTTGCCTAGATCTTGGTGGTGGAGGATCTCCTTACTGACAAAATATTGACTTAACTAGGGGTTCAAAACCCATGGCGTCCCTAGTGTGTCCATATTGAAACATTGAAGCACCTCTTCTAGTTATGTCCACTTTCTAAGAGGGTGTGGGCCTAGGTAAAAATTTTGTGTCAAAAGTTTATGTTGACCTCCCTGTTATGGCACGCTACCTTACTAAGTGATTTCCTTCCTTGGGTCATGGATTTTCAGGGCACTTGGATTCCTTTCATAATTCAAGTGTTTTTTTTCGTATTTGGAAAGAATGCAATCACACCAATGGATATTGTGGTGTATCATTAATTTTCTTGGTACAATGTTGCAATAATATGTGCAAACTTGATTATGCAAATTGATGTACAATCTCACTAAGGTTTGTTGGAGATGGAGCACATTTATCCATTGTTGGACTATTGGCATGGATCATTGTGTACCATAAGCATGTTTCCCCCAAACCCACTTGGAATATTCATTTCATCGGCTTGTTGGGGTCATTCTCTCAACTTGGCTTGGCAAGATCCAAATCTATTGGCTCAACAAGCTATGACCACAGCCATCATTGGCACAATATAGGTTGGAAAATTCAAAGTGATGGGAGAGAACATGCAACTGAACTAGACCCCTTGTGGAAAGTTAATTCCCAGCACCAACATAAGTGATCTCAAAGGGGCCCAAGCGCCTAATTCCCCCCACTGATGGGTGGGACCCCATTGATCCTATCTATTATAATCCTCCAACAACAAGTTGGGGGAAGACTCCTAGCGACTGTGACTAGTTGCCTCCTATGGCTGACATGGTCATTGTTTATTGTTTTCATGATAAGGTGTAGGCCCTTTTTGGTTATGTATATGGCTTTGGCACTTTCATGGGGCTTTTTCAGATAATTTAGCCCCTATATTTTAAAATTTTTAATGACACTAACTTAAGGATAGGGTCTTTTGGCTTACCAACCTCAATTTTGAGGTTTTTCTTTTACTCATGTAGGGTGTATGGACAACCTATTTTTTAAAATTAAATCTTGTAAATTTTCCCTATTAATACAGTATGCAGGAAGATTCATTCAAAAGAAAATTTACATGTTTAATCTATCCATATTTAAAAGAAAATGCATGTGGAAGTATAAGGAATGATTTCTCACATTAGGAACTTGCAAACCATCATTAAGTGTTGCCTAAAAAAATGATTATCCAAATTGAATGTTTCATACACTTAGTGTGCTAGTGCATCCTTTACATGTGTCAAATAAATATAAATTGACCAAAAATTTATTTGACAAGATTTACAATCTTATCACCTTCAATTTAAAATTTTAATATTTAGACTACATAGTCAATCAAAACATGAGCATCACGTACCTCATTCGCATAGTTTCCCTTGGGCATATCACTTGGTGGATGTGCAATGATGGGTTGCTCCATGTTTTAAGTTGGACTATTGAATGATGGCATCTATTTTCAACATTTCATTTCAAGGGAAGGACAAAAATTTAGATATGTAAGTATGAATTCATGTAAACACACACACACACACACACACACACACACACACCTCTTCAAAATGTAAATGCATTAGAATATCCATATCCACATCAATTGATCCAATAGTCAAGCTAGGTGCTTCATCAACTATGTGAACTATAGTTAGTCATTGAGCATAGACAATTTTCATCATTAGATAGCCATGTCACACATGCATTTAAAAACCAAGACTATACAAAACTGAAACAATATTCAATTATTGAATTATCGCCCTAAATTGTTTTCCATACTTATTGTTCACATGCCATTGGGATAGTGATGGAGTAAATCATACCACCTATATCGACAGCTATTTGCATAAGCAATTAGATATTCACACTTCATTGACTCTAAATCCATGTTAGGGATATCAACCAACTGTTGACTACTCATTTCTCTATCTCTCTGCTTCCTAAGACTAAAATCAAGCTCTAAAATAGTTGACTCGATGCTATTAGTTATGGCCATCCTCAAATCCCAATAAATTTGGCAAGAACTTGCAATCTTAGTCAATACAACTACTAATCTGGGTAGGTGAGGTACTAGGGAGGAGGAGGAGGAAGAGGCATACCAAGAGTCTATAAGCCAATTCACTGCTCATAGGTGTGACCTTGTCCAACACCATAGAATGGATATGGAAGCCTAGTATAGTCAAGTTTCATGCTTTTAAAAAACTCAACATAAATCATTATCCCAAAATAATGTTATGTTACCTCGAAATTTCACTCATTTCAAAATCTAAGTTTGCACAGTTAAAATAGGTTAAGAGGAGTGGAGGAAACAAATTCCTCAATTTATGCCACCACTTCCTAAAAATTAGCAAGTTGTCTCCCCTACATTCTTGGAACTAGGAAGAAGTTGAGTTGGAATTCTCTTGTTATCATTCATGCATGGAAAATTTGAATGAGAGGGAGGAGGTTGTTAGAAAGACGAGGAAAGAGTTTTAGAGGGATTAGATAGTAGAAAAAGGATCTATTCAATTATATAATAGACCATCCATGAAATGAAGCCATTCAACATAGGAAAAATGCCAAGAGATCAAAGAATTTTTGCATAAGCTTGAGATATCAGCCTGGACCTTTCTATGCACACACTAAAGAGCATTGGAGGTAGGAATTTTTGAGGCACTATGTAGAAGAGAAGGAAGAACTCATTGTTTGTGTGGGGAAAGTATTGTGGGTGCCTAAGAGATGTTCTATCCTCAAGAATATTAGCAATGAAAATTACTTGGTCTGGACCTATTTATCGTGAATTCAAAATCCTTATTTTCCCACTTCACCCCGGTGGTATCATAGCACAATTAGGGGGTGGTGTTCGTAGCAGAGTACCTATAGTTGATTTGAAATCGCTCGGTCTTATCTAGTTTCCTGGTCTATAGCTTTCAAAAGATAAATTCATCCCTCTCTTTTGGTAATTTATTATATATTTTGATTATTAAAAAAAAATGGTATGGTTGTGAAAACTTTGGTTGTATGAAAACAGTGCTTCTAGCTCTCCTACATGGTGTTTTGTTGTGGGATTATTCTCTAATATATTTATTTGAGAAACAATTTAGTGGAAGGTAATAGCTTAGGATTTATGATCAAGTATGTATTGAATAAATTATTAGAAAGTACATCTATAGTACAAGATATTGAGATCTACCAATCAAAGTTTCTTAGTCTATATATAATTGAGTTATGATGTATTGGCCCTTCCCTTTCAAAACATGTCATGTTAATATCATTATTCAAGCACAGAACTGCAATTAAATTGATAATGTTTAGTTCATATGCATGTGCATTTGGAATACATAATCACATAGATTAATCCCTCTAATGGTTATTAGTAGTTATGCATGTCTATGCAGCCCACTCAAGCTTAATGAGCATAAATTTGTGAAGACCAATCATGATACCAATGTCTTTATTTTGCTATAAATATTTTTGGATGGTGATGCTAAATTAACTCTGATAGGAATGCTTCTACCAACTTTTGTAGTTTTCGTGTATATCTAATTTATTGACTTGTGATGTGTTGGTTTAAAGTTCCCTAGAATCCTAAGGAAACTATATATTAAGTACTAGAGCACAACAAAATTGTTATGCACAATCTCTTATTGGGAAAAAGCATACTAAAATAATGTTTGTGGCTTTGTTTATCCACCTGCACATTATAGCAATTGTTCCAAATAATGTGTGCCCAAAATACTCGGATGTCTACGTGTAGAATATCTTATACTTTATTAGCATTTCTTTCAGAGAAAGAGCTATTACTTTGTTTTATATTAATTCTCCTTGGTACTTATTTTGGTTTGAGTAATAGGTTGTATTGTTGAAACTTTGCATACAATATGCGTTCTTTGTAGAATGATTTATGATAGATACTTTCCCACAATGTCTTTGAAATTTTTTTAAGGAGTCCTTTTACTTTGCGAGGAAGCTGGCTTGAATTCTTATTTAAGTTTAGAATACTGGTGTTCTTCCTCTGTTTTTGTAGAGTTTTGTGGTGCAATATTTTGATTCGTTTATGTATGGCAATATTTGGATCCAAAAAAACAATTGTTGCAGTTATATTTCTTTGTGAAGTTTTGTTTTGTCCTTTTGCGACACTTACCCTATTCAATTGCAGTGGTGTTCAAAACAATCAATTCTGTTTTTCATTCCAACAGATCAAGCCATCCATTCTGTGTTGCATATAGTACATGGAAGTTATCTTTAACAATCCTGGAAGCAATCAAGTTGTTGTTTTGTGTTGTGGGTGGATTTTGTCTACTCAAGTGTAGTACTTTGTGGATTCGACAAGTGTATCCAATTTCAAACTTGGTGTAAATTCTAGTCTTTATCAACCTAGACTTGGTCTTTGTTATTGATGAACACAAAAGAGTTTTTCACTTCCTATAAGCTTAGCAACTTGGGTTATGTTTTATCTTATTTCAATGGTTGGGAACTCTATTGACTTCCAATAGAATCTCAATAACTTCAGAAGATTCATCGGACGTTATGGAGGAAAAAGGGGCTAATTGAGGGCAACAACCATCCAATTCAGATTGTTTCAAGGAAAATTCAAAAACAAGATACCAATATATCAGCTCGGTTGGAAGTCATAATAGGGATTATGGAGCAGCAGAGGCGACATATTTGAATAGTGAAAGATGAATGTGTGACTCTTCTAAATATTATAACCAATATCACAAGGAAAGCGGGCTAGAATTTTAAATCAAATACTTTTTTTTAAATTCGAATGAAAATTCATGGATCATTTAGTGAATCAGCGACCAGATCTTAATGTGCAGGTGATAAAGGTAAACAAAGAAGCAACCGATGAAGTTGTCAAATATGCACATGGCTAAGTTTGCATGTATTTTAAGATTATCAGGCTATTAGCCACTTATTGTAGAACTTAGAGTGATAGAATTTTTTGTGAAAAAAATTACTTGAAATCATTTGTACTTGACATCTATAAGCTAAATCTATGTTCTATTTTGAATTGTGGGATTCTATTAAGAAACCTTTTTTTATATAACCTTGATGTGAACATTTTCTACAGTCTTTTACTTAATACAAATATCTACTAGTTACTGTGAAAAGAAAAAACAATCATTGCATTTGAATGGGAGTTATTCATAGCGTAATGGACTTGAAAATACCTTTAGGATTAACTTTGACACAAATGTGAGCACACAAAAACAACCCTGCCTTTTTCTTTGATTTGTCCGCGCATCTCCCAATCTCACCCAAACTCAAATGAAAAATGATGTGTCTTCCTCCATATCAAAGTCCAAGGACCATCTATTGAGGATACCTTGTCAGATCCCATTGATCATGGACCACTACAGAAGATTTAAGTGTCTATCAACATTGAATTAAAAATGAAATCCAAAGAAATTGTTACCACTAAAATAAATCTAGATGTTTCCTTACATGCAATGAACTCATTATCTTTGAATCCAAGTTTCCAATGTTTAAATATATGGCCAAGCTCCCATAAAGTTCTCAATTAACATAGGTTCTTGTCAAGCCAGGTATGGATAGAGGGAATAAGTAACTCCATGGATAATTTTCATTAACACGAAACATTCATAAATACAATGTGAAGTGACCTTTGGTTTCATCTTCCGAGAGATCTGAATGAATCTTCCTGTTCATGTACGACTCTTCATATTTATCATAAATACAGCTAATATGTATCTAACATTCCCCCCCCCCCTTAATCTAAATGGGTGTTTGTGAGTCCAAGCATCATTCTAAAGTTTTCAATTTTTTTTCTTCCAAGTGCTTTGGTAAAGATGTCCGCAATTTGCTCATTTGTGGAACAATATCTCAAGTAGATGAAGTCTCACCCAAGGTAGAGGCAGGGGTGGTTGCGGGACTCAAATGTCTGCAACCTTAGTTGGGACACAGATCTGTGATTCTAACACTTGACAGAGCACTCAACAGTTAAGATTCATCTATATCCAGTCTTAGTTATAGCGCAGTTAAACCCTAGTTACAAAGTATCATAGTATTCATTCAAATCTAAGGTATTTAAGCACTAAGCATATACACATAGGTCAGATCCATACTATTAAGCACATAGCATTAACATATCTATCTACCATTCATCTATATTGAAGCACTAAGCACATTAACATATAAACACAAAGCAACACAGCATGTACGTGGTTCACCCCCACCCTGGGGCTACGTCCACCAACTCTTTGTCTTCTTTATTAGCTTCTTCAATCAGTTACATGCACAGAGCCTCAAAAACCCTACTCCGTAGAGGACATGAGATCTGTGCACCTTGCTAGACCCTCCTTCCCCGAGTAAATCTAGCACACAACCTTCCACAGTCTCTTACAATGATTTTCACTTAGCTCTGCAAGTCTCACACAGTATGCACAGAGCTCTTACAATCCTCCGATCACATAGATCGAACTTTAGCACTTAGCACTACTTGCAACTGACTCATCATTACATCACCTAGTCTTCTATATATATTACAAAATCGGGCCTAAACATGGGTAAACCCATCGGCCGACATCCCATACCCATTACATAATCCCGACAACGAAACCATTTGTTGGCACAGGGGAAGACCCAGGGTTCAACGCTACAACAACGCACCAACAAAACCCTAATTACCGGCCCTTTTGGAAACACCTGCGAAGCAGATGAAGTCTCACCCGAGGTAGAGGCAAGGATGGTTGCAAGACTCAGATGTTTTCAACCTTAGCTGGGACACATATCTGTGATTCTAACACTTCATAGAGCACTCAGTAGTTAACATTCATCTATATCCAGTCTTACTTACAGTGCAGTTAAACCCTAGTTACAGAGTATCATAGTATTCATTCAAATCTAAGGTATTTAAGCACTAAGCATATCCACATAGGTCAGATCCATACTATTAAGCACATAACATTAACATATCTATCTACCATTCATCTATATTGAAGCACTAATCACATTAACATATAAACACAGAGAAACACATCATGTATGTGGTGCACCCCCACCCTGGGGCTACGTCCACCAACTCTTTGTCTTCTTTATTAGCTTCTTCAGTCAGTTACATGCATAGAGCCTCAAAAACCCTACTACACTGAGGACAGGAGATTTTTGCACCTCTCTAGACCCTCCTTCCCCGAGTAGATCTAAGCACACAACCTTCCACAGTCTCTTACAATGATTTGCACTTAGTTCTGCAAGTCTCACACAGTATGCACAAATCTCTTACAGTCCTCCAATCACATAGATTGAACTTCAGCACTTAACACTACTTGCAACTGACTCCTCATTACATCGCCTAGTCTTCTATATATATTACAAAATCGGGCCTAAACATGGGTCGACATCCCATACCCATTACATAATCCCAAAACCCAAAAAGGGCCCTAAAAAGGGTTGAGATCCCGGGATCTCCGCTTCATCTTGCGCTCTTCCTTCAACAGCCTGTCAAAGTCCCAAAATTAGGTCAAACATGACCAAGGATCCTCAAAACTTGGTCAAGGGCCAACATGCCCCCAACACTCACCTGTGACTCATCCCGAGTCACTTTGATCTAACTAGTTCTGCTTCGACTTTTTGTTGTGCCACGACCTCCTGTTCAACAAACTCTTGTATGGCTACTTCGTTGACAGGTCCTTCTAGGTAATTTTCTACTGCAGCGACAACTTGCTCTAGTTCCGCTCCTCGACCTTCGATCTCTGTGAACAGTTGGTAAGACTTATCTTGTACAGGTTGGAGCCTCTGAGTCACTTCTATGACTTTTCTTTGAATAGTGTGGACCTGCTGCTGGGCAATGCACTGCTCCTGGGATCGCTTCATTCTTTCCACAGCTGGCAGGGGATTCAACTATGCCCGTATTGTCTTTGCTTGATACTTCACCTCTTGGAGCTGCAAATCCAGTGCCTTCAGTTCTGGATTCTTAGTGAGTTGCTAGTAGGTATGGGTACTATGATCAGTTAGTTTCTTACATTCCATGGCGAGGGCTTTGATTTTCTCAACTGTGCTTCGAGAAGTTGCTTCTCTTTGATCCCTCACATCCTGCAGGGTGTTGAACACTATGCAGAGCTCTAAATTTATTATTTGTTGTTGTAGTTGTTGGATAGCTTCTGCAAGCTTCTCTACTTGATGCGTGATTCGGTCTTTTGCTTGTGCCTCTAAGCCTATCACAGAGCGAAATGCTCTGTTGACTGCTTCCTTCACTTCGATTTGCTCTGCGAGCAATTGTTCTTTTTCTTGTTGCATTTGTACTTTCTCTTCTTCAAACTTTGCATGGAGAGAAACCTTCTCTTGTTCTGCAACTCTGTGTTGTTCTATGATTATGCCTCGCACTTGCTTCAAGGCCTGGGTGGCTTGTTATGTTTCTTCTTGAGTGCGACGAAGGCAAGCTTCAACTGCATCTACTAGTCGGTGGAGTTGGGTTGTCTCATATCCCAACTCTAGTTCTTCTGATGGCAGGGGAGCAGTGGAGGCTACGCAACTGGATTGAAGGGCCTATTGTACCCCTCGGAGTTCAACCTCAATTCTATCGTACATTTCCTCCTATTTGGCTTCTTGTTTCTCTGTGATTTCCAGCAAAGCGTTGTTTAGAGCTACGCTGATGAAGTCAAAATCATTAGAAGTAAGCACAGTATTCATCTTGGTCATGGTGGCTTTCGATTTCTTATGAGAAGAAGGTTTCGGGGGAGAAACCTTCCTCTGAGCAGTGTTACTTTGCCTTTCTTCTATTCATCTCCCTTTCCGTTTATCTCTTCTACTTCATCATCACCACCTCGGTCATGTGATACTGAAGCAATCTTTCCTGAGGCACTTCTTAAATCTTGGACCTCTTTGGTCTTCTTTGTTCTGTTGGGCCTGGGTGTATCCTATTCTTTATGCGTGGTATCTGGGCTATCAGGGTTAGACATCTCTGCAGGGTCTGTGGGAATAAGGAGGTCTGCAGACCAGTCCTTAGTGATATCCTCTAGGTCTTCTTCTGTGAGTTTGTAGCACGACTGAAGTTGCTCCTTATGATCATCGGCTCACGTTGTTATGTAGATGAAGTGTCGATCTGCGCAAAACTTCATTAGGGGTTGGAACCTTTGTAGGGTGTTCGGGGTCATGCGAGGTTCAGCTTCGATGGCTCTCTTCAATTGAAGGTAATATGTATGGAAAACAACATTCGACTGCCACTGTTTTTTCATATCACTCGAGTACTAGAGTCTGGTGAAATTCACAGCAAGTGGCTCGAATGGTTCAATATTCAAAAAGGTCGCACCTTCTATCATCTCCCAGGCAACAAAGGCGATGAGGATCAGGAGCCGGCTAAAGTGAAACTCGTATCCCTGATCATGTGCTTCGCAACAGTCTAGTTCCAGCTAATTAAATAGGTACTTCGCCCAGTTCATCTGCAGGCCTTCCACGCACTTCCCTGCGAGGTCAATGACAAATCCTATGACCTGCGTACGTATGTTCTTCCTTACTAACTTTTCGGCTATTAGGTGGCAGTCTAGGCGCACTGTGCCATTCTGGATGGAGGCTACCTTGTATCCTTGCGTCCCTTTTTCAACATCGTCGTATGTATATTTGATCTTCTGTGCTAGTGTGCGATCTGTGGCTTTTCCTGGATAGAAATCCTGCGGATCAGTTCCTTGCATACTTAATCCGATGATCCTATGAATTAACATCAGATCGACTATAATACGGTGGTCTATCCATAAGTAACCGCCATGGTAACATGAAAGTAATAGCTTGACACATGAGTTCACTTCCGGGTGCCTTCCGAAGTGTGGGATTTTCATTAGATTTAGCAGGGTGAACTGCACGAGGTTCATCATCCACGGTTGAGGGATTATCTTCAAATTATTCCCCTTCGTCCTGGTCAAGTATTTGTACAGGGCAAGCATGCTATATTTCTTGTGATCTTCGAGGTTGAAGTCACATAACTTCAACGCTGCAATCTTTTCCTGCTGCACGCGAACTACACATATCCCCTTCGAGAGGTACACAGTAACCATGGAGTACTCGAAATATCTTGGCACGCTATCTCGATTCACCGCGTCGGCCAGAGGTGGGATGTAATCGGGAAATATGGTCGGGATCAACTTCACATTTTCTAGGTCATCTCTGTGTTTGGTTCTTTTTTTCGGTGATGGTCGGGATGATACGGCTCTGCGAGCAGTCAATGGAGAGGCTTGCACTCCTCTCATCAATGATGCTTGAATACTTGCAGACATTTCTCTTTCAGACATTACTCTTTCAATCATTAGGTCAATGAGAACTTCTTCAACAATTTTCTCTGCAACGCTAAGCTCATCCGACATGCACGCTCGTGGCTGAATATCTCAGGTTCGAAGAGTAACTAGTCAATGCAATGGGATGGATGGCAATAGCACGATGATCATTGTGCAAAATCAACTAGTCTACGGATTCAGATTCATGGTTAGAAAAAGTGTTCTCGTGGCGTGTCGCGATGGGATAAATAGATAACTTGGGAACGGATCTCTTGCAATGGGTGATAATCCTTCATTAACTCAATTATGTCCATTATGGTGTGGTCCCAACGGTCTGGTAGAAAAATTTCTGATCATAAATGCCTTTCTAGCCGTTCGGGCCGTCGGTCTAACGGTTATACTGTTCCCAACGACTATATTTCATCGCCGTGGCGAAGTGCCATGTGACCCTGTTCTGAATGGGAGCTAGTGTTTTCATGCCTACAACAACTAAGTCTTATTAAGTGGAATGCAAGAGTTAGGATTTGATTGAATTTTCTTAGATTAGAGTTAGATTCCTACTCCTGCATATATTTTGTTGGCATCATCACAAGCTTATGAGCATCCCTGGTTGACATTAAATCATTGAGAATTTATGCGACATAGATAGCACTCAACATTTTGGCATCGTTGTCGGGGATGCTCGTAAGCTTGTGATGATGCCAGCAAAATATATGCAAGAGTAGGCATCTAACTCTAATATAAGAAAATTCAATCAAATCCTAACTCTTGCATTCCACTTAATAAGACTTAGTTGTTGTAGGCATGAAAACACTAGCTCCCATTCAGGAGGTCTTCTCAGAATGTTTCAAATAACCCATCAACAATCAAGATCATCAAGTAAA
>ML800987.1:138953-157483 GCA_009831015.1 Picea engelmannii
TAAAAGGCTTAGTTGTTGTAGGCATGAAAACACTAGCTCCCATTCAGGAGGTCTTCTCGGAATGTTTCAAATAACCTATCAACAATCAAGATCATCAAATAATTCTAATAAAAACAATAAAGCATATAAACCTATTCAAAGCAGTAAAACAAGAAGAAAATGCTACTATGATCTATTTGGAGTGAGCTCAATTCTCCCAAGAACAAAATAACACATAAACTAAAGCATTCTAAATCTAAACTAGAGAATGGAAACTGATGTGAAAAGAAAGCTTGATTCTTATTCCATCATAAGTTGGATACAATGCTCCAAGAGACCTCTCTTTGAAATGGAGGAGGCACTCCTATTTATACAAAAGTTTAAGATAACTTAGATCCACAAATCTCTCCTAGATCCACAAATGTCTCATTTGGTTACAACCATGTGCTCACACATATCAAGTGATATCTCTAAAAATCCTCTCACAAATCTCTCTTTCATGATTAATCTCTATCCAATATACTTGAGTAAATCTCCAAATCTTCATCAAATCTTTGAGGGGCTGAAGAGGATTCGAATTTGAGGCTTGATGGTCAAGTTTGACTTGGTTGGAGTCTTCAAATACACCTGTAAACATCATGAAACTCATCCCACTTTTATATATAAGTGTAAACATGTTATTTTTCCAATATTTAATCATAAATTCACTCAAAAACACTAAAATAGATGCATTGGAAAATAATATGTCTAAAACCCATGTAATCATGAAAATGGTTTAATGTAAGGGTGTGGGAAAGCGAAATATGGTTAAAAGTGAAGTGAAAGTGACTTGAAAGTTAAGTGAAAGGTTGGTAAAAAGATGGTACTTTGGCGACTCAACACCAGGGTTCAACACTACAACAACGCACCAACAAAACCCTAACTACCGACCCTTTCGGCAACACCTGCGAAGCAGATGAAATATCACCCGAGGTAGAGGCAAGGGTGGTTGCAGGACTCATATGTCTGCAACCTTAGTTGGGACACAGATCTGTGATTCTAACACTTGACAGAGCACTCAGTAGTTAACATTCATCTATATCCAATCTTAGTTACAGCGCAGTTAAACCCTAGTTACAGAGTATCATAGTATTCATTAAGATCTAAGGTATTTAAGCACTAAGCATATCCACATAGGTTAGATCCATAGTATTAAGCACATAGCATTAACATATATATCTACCATTCATCTATATTGAAGCACTAAGCATATTAACATATAAACACAGATCAACACAACATGTACGTGGTTCACCCCCACCTTGGGGCTACGCCCACCAACTCTTTGTCTTCTTTATTAGCTTCTTCAGTCATATACATGCACAGAGCCTAAAAAACCCTACTCCGCAGAGGATAGGAGATCTGCACACCTCACTGGACCCTCCTTCCCCGAGTAGATCTAAGAACACAACCTTCCACAGTCTCTTACAATGATTTGCACTTAGCTCTGCAAGTCTCACATAGTATGCACAGAGCTCTTACAGTCCTCTGATCGCATAAATTGAACTTCAGCACTTAGCACTAATTGCAACTGACTCCTCATTACATCGCCTAGTCTTCTATATATATTAAAAAATTGGGCCTAAACATGGGCAAACCCATGGGCAAACCCATGGGCCGACATCCCATACCCATTACATAATCCCAAAACCCAAAAAGGGCCATAAAAGAGGCCAAGATCTCGCAATCTCCACTTCGTCTTGCACTCTTCCTTCGACAGCCTGTCGAAGTCCCAAAATTAGGTCAAAGATGACCAAAGATCCTCAAAACTTGGTCAAGGGCCAACACCTACAATAAAATCCATAGAGATATCCCTCCAAATAGCAGGTGGAATCGGAAGCGGTTGTAGTGTGCCCAAAGATTTGACTGTTTTCCCTTGTTGTGTTGACACACATCACATTCAGGAACAAAATTACGAACGTCGTGTTTCATACCATCCCAGAAAAAAGAACGTTTGACCTGGTCATAGGTTTTGGTAAACCCAAAGTGCCCAGCTCTGGGTGTAGCATGAAGCTGAGAAAGTACCGTGGATTTAAGTTTTGACTATTTACTTAACTACAAACGGCCTTTGTATTGAAGCTCATCATTTAGCCAAGAGTACCCTAGGGAAACTGGAGAATTGGACTGAAATTGTTGTATTATATGCGAACTTTTGGGATCGTGTAGTCATTCCTAGCAAACAACTTGGAGCCAATCTGGTACAATGAAGGAGAGAGAAAAAAGGGACCCTTCATCTTCATATTTTCTGGAAAGTGCATCAACAACCACATTGTCTTTTCATTTCTTGTAAATGATCTCATAATATTATCCAAAGAGCTTAGTCACCCATTTTTGTTTCTCTGAGTAAAGGTGTTGTTCCATAAAATACTTGAGGCTTTGATGATCTGTCTTAATTTGGAAGCTTTGCCCAATAGATAAGGGCGCCAAAGATCCACGGCATGCAAAATAGCCAACATTTCCTTTTCATAGATTGATTTGCCCAAATTTCTCTCAGACAGATGTTTGTTGGTAAAGGCCAAAGGTTGACCCTCTTGCATAAGGACAATGCCAATTCCTTTCCCGGAAGCATCACATTTCAGGACAAAGGTATTTTTGAAATTAGGAAGGGCCAAGACTGGAGTGGTGCACATGGCCATTTTCAAGGTTTGAAAAGCCTGAGCAGTTGTTGGAGTCCAAGTGAAAGAATTATTTTTAAGGAGTGTAGTGAGAGGTGCCGCAATCTTTCCATAATTCATAACAAACTTGCGATAATAACCTGTTAAACCCAGAAATCCATGCAATCTTTTGAGAGTCTTTGGGTGAGGCCAATCTTGCATAGCTTCAATATTTTTAGGATCCACCCTGACGCCGACCTTGCCAACAAGATGACCCAAGTACTCGACTTCTAAGGCGCCAAAAGAACATTTAGATTGTTTGAGGAAAAGTTGGTGTTGAGAGATTATATGGAGAACTCGATCCACATGAGCAAGATGGGTTGTCCAGGTTTTACTATAGATGAGGATATCATCAAAGAAAACTAAGACAAAATGAAGAAGAAAAGGACGGAAGACATGATTCATGAGGCTTTGGAAAGTGGAGGGAGCATTACACAAGCCAAAGGGCATGACCAAAAACTCAAAGTGGCCCTCATGAGTTTTAAATGTAGTCTTAGTAATGTCTGCCTCTTTCATAGGGATCTGGTGGTAGCCAGAACAAAGATCAAGTTTAGTAAAGAACTTGGCGCCACTCAATTCATCCAAGAGGTCATCAATGACAGGAATGGGAAATTTGTCTTTAATGGTGAGTTTGTTGAGGGCGCGGAAGTCAGGACACATGCACCAAGAACCTTATTTATTAAGTACCATGACCATAGGAGAAGAGTAGGGGCTCGTACTAGGGTGGATAACACCTGTGTTGAGCAGTTCTTGAACAATTTTCTCAATTTCAGTTTTTTTGGAAAATGGGTGATGATAGGGACGGATATTTGGAGGAAGGATTCTTGGGACAAGGGGAATGGAATGATCATGAACACCATGGGGAGGAGGGAGTCCCTGGGAAGTGGAAAAAACCACTTGATGTTTAGAGAGGATGGATTGGAGATCTTGCGGCACAGAGGGTGTCTCGGTTTCTTGTATGCCATGGAGTTGGGAAATAATGCCAGAATGACCTCTTTTGAGCATCTTTTCCATGTGATGGGAACTGATGATCAAGAGGGAACCAACGGTGATTCCTTGGAACTTATATTGTTGGCCCACCTGGTCGAATTGCATGGTTAATTCCTTAAAAGCCATGAGAATGGGACCCAAAGTCCTTAGCCATTCTACACCCAACACAATGTCACAACTGCCCATGTCAATAGAAAACATATGATATTTCAGGTGGTATTCACCAATTTGGAGACACACATTTTCACAACGCCCTCCACATTTCATGGACCCGCCATTAGAAATCATGATTTGAAAATTATTGATTGCACGGATATAGCAATTAGTTTCTTGGGCAATGCAGTGATAAATAAAATTATGGGTACTTCCACTATCAAAAAGAATGATGACCTTCCTATGCTTGATGTAACCAATTAGCTTGAGTTTTGGGGGATCAGAGAAGCCAGTGAGAGCATTTAGGGAAATGACCGGTTCTACTTCGGGAGGTTATGAGGGAGGGGTTATGTGAGTAGGTTCAGGTGACACGGACGCAAGGGGAGCCTCAACATCCTCTTCTGAAACATCCTTCGAGATGGCCATAAAAAGTTTTTGTTCCTTACACTTGTGTCCCGGAAACTATTTTTCATCACAATTATAGCAAAGGCCTTTGAGTTGGCATTCAACCATTTCACCCCTGGTCAATTTTTGGATCTTGAGTGGAGTAGAAGGAGTGGGAGTTATTGGTTTAGTGCGAGGAATAAAGGAGGGTTTTCGGTTTTAAGAAGAGACAACTTGTTGTGCTTCCTTATCTCTTGTATTAAAGTCCACCCAACTCTTAGGCCGATCCATGAGGACATGGGCACAAATCTCATCTTTGAGGCCACTGATAAAACATTCTCAGAAAAATGCATTAGATATGCCCTCTGTACGAAAATCTAGTCGCTCAAAAGCAGTTATAAATTCTTCCACTGTGTCAGATTGTTTCAACTTTGTCAAACATCCTAAATGGTTGGTGTTGGTGTCAAAGTGTTCATAAATATCTACCACAAAGTGTGTCCAAGCCACATACCCTTGGCGGTCATTTTTTCTCCATTGCCAACGTTCTTGATCTAGATGGAGAACACCATACCGGAGTTTAGCCAACTCATCTGCAATGCCATACAAAGAGAAATAATGTTCCATTTTAGTTACCCAGCCAGTGGGATCTAAGCCATCAAATTTGGTCACATCCACACGTGGAAGGCGTAGGTCACGTTGAAAGTGATGGGGCTGAAAATTTTGGGAATGAGAGGAAGTTTCACCTTCGATATGCAAAGGTGGGTCAGATAAGGGAAGATCTGCAAGGATATGCAGCTTGGCGTAGATCATCGTAGTGACAGATTCAAGCTGGGTAGTAATGTCTTGTTTGAGGTCTTGTTTGAGTTCCTCGATTGAGGCGACGATAGAGGAATGCATGTTTTTATTAATGGTGGAAATATTGGCACTGAGTTGTCTCACTTCTTGTTGGGTTTCTGTGAAATTAGAGTGCAAGGTATTGAAGCGAGCTTCCAAGTCTTGGCTACGGGTATGGGCCATGATGACAAGGGAACACGAAAAAGGGTGGGTGGGACCACACATAAAATGGGTTATGGGTGAAGTGTATCACAATGATCAGGGCGACAAGTTGAATCCAATGGGGTAAATCCCAAATAAGGGTGTTGGAAGGGGGTCGGGTCCATGAGAAAAAAAAATGTTGAAAAATGATAGGTATGACTGCGATAAGGGAGAAGAGAGAAATCCAACGGAATAGGTCTCAAATAACAGTGTCAAATTCTTAACAGGAAGAAATGTGTAGTGATTTCACAACTCGAATGCAGGAGACACAGTTGCGCGACAATAGATCTTGTCTATTCTGTTTTTGTTTCTGTCTCAAAGGTTAAGTATTCAAGGCTTCTACAGACAAGGATTTTCCCTGTGCTATAGCACTCTAGTATACATGCGGGGTCCAACAGTAGTACTCGGTTCAATATATCAGGGCACCAACTAAGGAGGATAGACCATGCCCTTAGTCGTACTGTCCGACGACCCATGTACTAGACAGTATCTTCCCGAGTGTTGTTCTTGGTGGCACTATAGCAGTCAGGCGGCTAATCGATTTATCTATGGAGGGCTTCAAGAGATCGAGGTCGATCTATATACAGGTGTTGTCTAATGTGCTACCACTCGAAGTGGTACCAATATGGCTTACAAGGGTGGCCAACAGATGTGCGCTTAAGTACCACTTGTATTTCTTGTGTGTATGAATCCCCGACCGCGAGTTTATGCGTGTAACGACAAATATTTATAGCTTAAAGACATCGGAATACATCTCTACCCTGAAAAAAAAACTAACCCACAATTTTCTGTCGAGGAAGGTGATATGATACCACTTGTAATGTTCCAGATATAAAATAGTATGCAGAACAAAAATAATTAGCTACAAATGGCAGATGAACAACAAAATAACTAAAACAACACCACAATAATAGAAAAATGATACCAGAATAACACCAGAGAGAGCACTTTGATTATTGAGAGAAATGTTCACTTGCCTCTTTGAGGGGGAAACCTCTAGCAGAGCAGATTTCTATTACAATAATATCCAAGACAAAATTTCTCATACCCTTGACTCCTATTTATACTAAATATGTCTATCAAAAGAACCATCTAGAGGAATATCCTTCTAGAAGCGAAAGCTTCAATTAGGTCTTCTTACATTGGACTTATTCTTCCTTATTGCTAGGCCTTATTAATATTGACCTTTATTACATGGAAATATATTATTCTACCTACGTGAGGGGTTAGGTCCCTAACAAATTCATAATCATATGAAACATCCATATCATCTACATCACCTGATATGAATTATCTACATTACCTCCATCTTGTCATGTAGAACTTGTAGTTCATGTCTTTCCAACTCATCAAGATGAACGCTTTCAAGTGTATTTATAAGCCACTTCGGCGGACCTTTCTGAGCTGGTCTAGTTTTCTCCATTGATTGATATGGTGTTGAATTTCCATCAAGGTTCAACCTTTCATCTTTTCAATCACATCATCGAAATAAACTTCATTTTTTGATGAAGTGGATGGAACTTCTTCATGAGGAGGACATAGTGCTCCAAAAGGAGATTCTAAAGATTGATTCAAGATAGGGATCCCCCTTCAAGATGTGGAATCTCATCATCAAACTCGTGATATGTATTTACATGGGGGAATATATCTAGATGATTAAGCTGCCTCTCAACGATTTTGTCATTCTTGGAGGATTCAAGAAAAAATATTTTTGAACTTATGCTTATACTGAGAGGGGGGGAGAGGATGAATCAATATAAGTTACTTTTTACTTTAATTGAGCATTCATAAATCATTCATTAACTTTAAAATAGTAAATGCATGTAAACTCAAATCACGGTACACAGAGTTTAACTTGCAAACCCTTGCAAGATAAAACCAAAAACAAATATATTTATAAATATTTGTAGGCACCAACCTACTATTACAAAGATTGTAGGAACCAACCTACGAGAGACACCAATCTCCTCAAATAAGCACCAACTCATCAAGATATTGTGTAGGCACCAACCTACTAGAGACTCTAATCTCCTCAACTGAGCACCAACTCAGCAAGATATTGTGTAGGCACCAATCTCCTCAGTTGAGAACCAACTCAGTAACACCTGTATAGACACCAATACAATATCTTCATACACATAATACTTCTGAATTCACCTACATGCTTCATACTTCATGCATTTCACAGCATCATCATACCTTTAACTTTCATGTTTCAACGCCTCTCCTTTCTTCATACCCCAAACATAGCTTCAAATCCTAATCAGATTTATCCTTCATGCCCTAGAGAACCTCATAGCATCATTCCCATAATATAATTCCCATAAAATAATTACATAATTTAGAATCACAACCTCAAAACAACTCACTTTGTGGCATCATAGACCTCATTCCTTCATAGTGCACCCTTAAAACTCCAAGAAAACTCCACTTGCACACCTTTAGACCCCAAGAATGGTCTCCAACTTCTCTTGCACACCTCAAATCTCTTCTACGCACCTCAGACTTGATCTTCTTTATTGGATTCTCTTCAAATGTGCACATCTATCCTATATTTATAGTGTTTTTGTGCTCACTTTTAGGGTCGACCTGTAAAGACTGGTTGGGCCGACCTGAACTTTCTGGCTGGCTTGTATAACAGAAAAATTCATATCTCGTCATTCCTGAGGAGTTAGAAGGAGTTCCATATGCCATTGGAAAGGTCTCAGAATAATATTTGCAACCATATAACCTATGCTCCCATTTGATTTAGTTATTTGGAGTAAAAAAGTCTTCAAAGATATGGCATTCAAACTGGGGATCAAAAATCCAAAAAAAATATTTCCAACAATCTCCATATTGCAACCTTTATATGGACATCTATAGTCTCCCCCTGTTTTGTCATCAATGGCAACAATATTTCCAACAGTCTCTCCCTTTGTCATTAATGGAAAAAAGTAGTAAATTTTGATACTCCCTTTGTCTGCAACTTTCCTTGTGTCTACAATTCTTCCTTTGTCTGCAACTTCTCCCTTTTTGACATCAATGGCAAAGGGATGCTCCCCTTGATCTAGTGCTTCCTTTTACTGACTAGATGAGAGGGATATCACTCACATACAACATTTTTCTTCTTTGACTTCATCGATAACATACCCATTGATCGGGGTTATGTTTGCATTTTCCACTAATATTCTTGAACCCACTTTACTTATCTCACATCCTTTATAATGAAATGTGAGGTTGTAACCTTGATCACACATTTGATTGACATTTAGAAGATTTTGTTTTAGCCCTTCAACATATAATACATTATGTGTTTTAGTCTTTCCATTATCAAGACTAACGGTACCTTTTCCAACTATCCTTGCAAAAGCATAATCTCCAAAGGTAGCACTGACTCCTTTTTCTTCCTTTGGGATGAGAAGTTTGTTCTAATCCCCTATCATGTTTTTTGAACATCCAATAGAAATGTACCATTGGTTTCCTTTGTCTTGAGCATACATTGCAACTCCACATTCTTTCTTCGTTGGTTCTTCTTGCTTGCTTTTCCACACCCTTGTGTATTATTCTCTATTCTCGGTAAGAACATCTTCTTCCATGTTTTGTTTAGGAGACTTTATTATGCTTCTCCTACAATCATGTGCTATGTGCCCATAGTTATTTCACTTATAACATTCAATATCATAATCAAGTAGAGGAGCAAATGATATATAGTTTATGTTAGAAAACCCATGAGAACTTCCGGTTTTTTTGCTCACATAATCATCCTTTGAGGTCTTGTAAGGACCTTTACTTATATTTCTCACATGGTCACTTCTTGTATAAGCTCTACATTCTGTTGTTTTATCACCAAAATTATTGCAATAAAAACAATAGCCAAGGAAGATATTTTGATATTGGGTTGTGAAAGGCCTTCTTGGTGGAACAGCTCTTCTGAACTCATTCTTGTTGTTCTTGTGAGAATAATCAGGTTTATGTTGATCATCATTTCCTTTCATATTGTCAGTTTCATTGTTGATGGATCCTTTCAGAATGTTAGCATATCTATTAGGTTTTTCTTCATTTTTATTTTCTGATGGATTTGTGACCTTAGTGCTTGCCTCTCCCTCGGGGGTCTTTTGTTTTTCATCGTGCCAAGACCTGTCTTAAATAATGGTGACCGTTGGAAACCAAGAATATTATCTAAGATTTTAGTACTCTTTCCAAACTTCAAGCTTCTATTCAACTAATCATTTGTTTTCTCTAGTTCCTTTCTTAAGGAAAGTATTTCATCTTCTAGTTTCTCGAAATTTACTTCCTTCTTTCAACTGGCTTCTCACCACTTATTCTATCTTTTTTTCTTCTTCTATTTGGGTCTTCAGGATGATAATTGTCTTCTTTGTTTCTTCAAGATCATGATCCTTCTTTTCATGTTTCTGCAATTGCTCCTTCTGTTTTATATTCTTTCCCCTGAGTATGTCTATTTCTTCTAAAGCACTAACGAGTTCTACTTCAAAATTCACTTCCTCTGAATCTGGTTTTTCTTTCTGATTGTCTTCATTTTCTTCATCAACAAGTTTGGTTTCCATGGTTATGGAGAGATATCCGTTTTCATCATTACTATCTTTCCTTATTGTATTTTCCAGGTCCTCCTTTTAGCTTTCTCACAAATTGTGCTTCTTCTGTCTCTAATTCATAGATGGAACAATCACTGGATCACTCTTCATAAAAGTTTTGTAGATTTTCCCAAATCTGTTTAGTTGATGTACACTACATTACATTGACAGTCTCATAATATGATAAGTCACTCAAGATGACATCTATTGCTTTTGCATTATGTTCACTTGACTCCTCATCTTCATTTGTATAAACCTATTGTGACTGATTCCAAGATACCAAACCTAAAGGCATCAAATATGTATTCATTCTTATACTCTTGTTGAATCTAAAATTTTCTAAGTTACTCTCTCTCTCTCTCTCTCGTATTATACTTCCATACTTTGAAAATTTTTAATTTGTGGTGGATTTACAAATCTTATCTTAATTTCTTCCCTCCCCAAATTGCATTGCAATATTTCGTTGCCTAGAATTTGTATCCACACTTAGATTTTTCTTCATGTTTCTCGCGGAATGACGGACTCACAACTATGTAAATTTTTACTTCACTCATATCCACAATTTCGTCCATCCGCTTTTTTTATACTTAGCCGATTTTTCAAAACTTTATGCATCTATTCAACGCTTTAGTACTTAATATTTTAAGATTGACCGCGGAAGCGGAGTTTTCTTCACCACTCCAAATTTTTCATATTCCTTGGTCTGCCCACCAGCTAGCACTTACTCATATCTCGAAATCTTTCAAAAGACCATTGAAGTGGAATTCTCTCATATTCTTGTATAATTTGTGTTTCTTCGCTCTGTCGTGAAGCCCCTCCCTTTGTCATATTAACCAAAAAACATTTAATTTTTACCTTATGTGAAATGACAGATGGTTAATACATAAGGACCATTATTAATGGCGTACTCTTCAATATTGTTCTCATAAATTCAAAATTAAATTCGCCAAATCACTCTTTTGAAATAAGAACTTTGGTGGTTAATACGAAGAAAAATAATTTGGTAAATAAATACAGAAAGATTTATCATCCTTCATCAACTCATGAGAAAGATGGAGAGAAAAAAAAGAGATATTTTTTGGCAATACGTTGAAAACATTTGCACGAGAAGACCCCAAAAACCATTAGTCAAGGGCTTATAGATATTTTTCTTCATTGTCACCTGAAGAAAAGAATAGTAATGATGTTTGGGTATTTGGAATCGCTAAAGTGGGATGTGTCCCAGAGAGGTATTTGATGAAAAGTACTTGGTAATATGGTGCACAAAAAATTTCAAAAAGGATCAGAGAATTATCAAGTTAAATGGATAGTCCCCAATTTCATTATTTCCAACAACTTTCAATGAAATGCTCAAACTACCGAAACCTACAACAACTTTCAAAGTCAAGCAAGACAAAGACTTCATAAAAGATAAAAATGATGGCAGATATTTGTCGCCTCAATGTTTCGAAGACCCGACCACAGTCTCGGATGATTTATCTACAATTCAAGGAAAATAATTTTCAATTGTTCTAAAATTATATCTTCTGAGATTTCGTTCTAGTTCTAAAATTTCAAGAACGATAAGAAGTTTTACATGTCTGCATACCTGGTCATCGCCATTGTACATTGTCATTATTTCAAGGACTGAATCTAGCAAAACAAGTTGATGCTAAAATAGACTCAGTACATGGTATCCTGCTCTCTGGAAACAAAATGCCATGTAGCACTTTTATGAAGTCTACGATTATTTCCTTTCGACTTTCAAAAAACTTATGTTCGGGAATAATACCTCAAAGTTCTCATTGGAGGCAGTGACATTTTTAGACAAAAGGGGAAATTTTGATTCAAATGAACAGTACAGTATAATCCCAGGAGGCCCCAACTTATCTACCATTTTATGTCTCTAGTAAAATATTCATGATAGAAGTCTATAGAAAGTACAGATTCTAGGAAAATTTCTTTCTTCAAAGAAAGAAAAAACATTTTATTATATTTCCATGGAAAGTCAGTGAAATTACATTAAGAATCACTCCGAAAATTGGTGAATTTGCAACTCAATTTGACCAATATAATTTGAAGCTAGCAGATTTAGTAAAAGGGTTTGACCCTCAACGGTGTTTCATGAACCACATGGTTTCAGTAGGGTTCAATGTATTATATATAAACATATACATATATGGAAAAGAAAGCGAGGAAAACAATTCTTAAGAAGTATTGATTGGAGACCTTGAGACAATTGTTAGCACACAGACTGCATGGAAGGATCGTGAATGAAAGAAGTTTGAAGTATCAGAGTTCTTCCCAGAAAAGCGGCCCACCCAAATAAAATCCCCAAAATGTTACTCAGGAAAAACATAAATCTTTGGTTGAAAATTCAGGTGATAGTGATGAATCTCAATGTCCCAAAAAGGATATTGAAAAACCCCACAAGTTGCCAATAACCAGCAAAAGGAAAAGACAGAACAATCAACAAGAAGTGGAGGAAGTCATACCTAGTGAAGATGTTCTTCTCAAACATATGGAGCTTGACGCAAACATTGAAGACATGGAGTTTCTAAATGACAAACAGAGAATCCAACCTGATGGAGAATTAGCCACTCAGAAACCTATCTTTTATGAGGAAGAATATTTAACCCTCCACAATGCATTATTTGATAAATATTTGAAGAAGCTAGTATTTGAGCGTGTGAATTTAAAGAAAAAAATAATCAGAGATGCGGAGATGGATTTGAATAAAGTCCTACCATCAAAAATTACCCAAATTCACAAAGTTATTGGTGATGTTTTAGAGGTTTTTGTTGACAAAATGGAAGTTGAGAATGTGAGATTAAAAGAAAAAGTCATAGAATTGAAATGCTCTGTGATGTCACCACCTATCTTTGTAATTCCGCTACTAGCTATTCAACCTGGGAGAAATCCCGACGGGACACCAGAGTCGAGCTCAAAATTGAAAGGAACGTCAAGCTTATTAGTTGCAATCAGAAATTTTGTTGGTGAAAATATTAAAAAGAGAATGGATCTTATTATGTAAGCATGGGATATAGGGAGAAATATTGTTTCATTTGGTTCAAAATTAAATAGTTTCACAGAATATGTTCAAACTGATTTGAATATTAAAGAAGGATTTTACAAAGACATTGGTATTAATTTCATTTTGAAACTTTCTGGTATGACTGAGTTAAAAATGAAAGAAGAAGATCTACCTTCTCAGACATAATGAAGCAACTAAAATCATGTTGGATCAAAAAGACAAAAGTATTGAAAGAAATATTGGAAGAATGTGATGGTGTAGTTGTTCAAAAAAGAAGCATTGTATCATAAATTGATCGAGATAGACCTGGCAGGAACCACATGAGAAGTAAAAGACCCAAAATTAATCTTGAATTCCATATTTATGACTAGTTAGCAATTTGAAGAATGTGTGGAAATACTAAAAGGCTTGTCCGCTGAGAAATTTAATAGCATAATTGAATATAATGAAAATGAAGTCAAAAGTTGGTTAGTGTGTTATGCAAATAAAAACGAAGACATAGAAGACACTTTCCACCAACTTTCATATGAATTGAGAGAATTTGAAGTAATATTATTTGATATAAAAATTATACAAGAGATAAATGTGGCCCCAATGAAAGAATACATAGAAGATTGGTTAAAGCGAGCCTTAATCAAGATAATTGAAGAGGATCAATTGGAGGGAGTTGGAACCAGTCATGTAACCACCATGAAAGAGGATACAAGAGGCACATCAATAGGAAAATGAAAGAGAGAGATACCATCATAGTAAGTTCCAAATTGATCACATCACCTTTCCTTTCTTCCCTCAGAATTCACCCAGATATATTTTATCTGTCATAAAGAAAATATAACTGAATTCTAATCGATTCCTCTTTTCTTTTCAGGTCTTGCATCGCCCCTGCTATGTTACATTCATATTCCTACTATTTCTATTTGAATTTCATTATTTTATGGTCCACGAGAGCCAATCCCAATCCAATCTTGGACGAACGCATTTTTTTTTCTTAAGACTATTAAAGACTACTTTTTGGGAAAACTCCAGAGAGCTACTTTGGGGTAAATTTTAATTGTATTTTTGAACTCTAAGAATTTGAGTATAAGGTATTTGAAATTAACCTATCAAATCATTTTTTGATTTTAATGAAAAGACTCATTTAAAGTTATCTGATTTATGTGGGCCCTTCATTTCTCTTCCCTTAAATGTGATCAAAATATTTAAAAATATGATGGATGTGAGATTCATATTATAATTATTACTTTTGTATTATATTTCCGCAAATTTGATTTATATCATGAGCGAAGATTCATGATCCATTTCTCAGAATTCTTGATGTATGTATTTTTTTTTTAATATTTTCATTTATTTGAGTGAAAAAGATTTGGAGTTTGTTGTAAGCATTATCCCATATTTATATTGGTGTCCCAAGATTTTCAAAGATAAATCCTTAAAGAAATTTAAAGAGGAGTACCACCTCTATAAAAATGAAGGGGGGTTTTAAATCCTCATGAGGTTATTGCTTCGATCTTAACCGATTTAAACATCAACAACTCGATGATTCATAGTTTGTTCCATCAAACAAAGGAACTCTATTTGTAGGGAGACCCTCCTTACAATCCATATGTGCTCAAGATTTGCCTTACAATGGTTAAATTGTTTCTGAAGGAACCCTCTTTGAAACCAATTGTTGAAATTATGCTTATACTTAGACCAGGGGGTGAATCAGTATAAGATATTTTTTACTTTGATTGAGCATTCATCAATCATTCATTAAATTTAAAACAATAAATGCATGCAAACTCAAATCACAGTACACACAGTTTAACTTGAAAACCATTGCAGGAGAAAACCACAAAAACTTATCTTTATAAATGTATGTAGACACAAACCTATTGTTACAAAGTGTGTAGGCATCAATCTACTAGAGACATCAATCTCCTCAGTTGAGCACCAACTCAGCAATATATTATGTAGGAACCAACCTACTAGAGACACCAATCTCCTCAGTTGAGCAACAACTCAGTAACACTTGTATAGACACCAATATAATATCTTCATACACAAAGTACTTATGAATTCACATGCATGCTTCATACTTCATGCATTTCATAGCATCATCATACCCTTAACTTTCATGTTTCAGCACCTCTCCTTGCTTCAAACCCTAATCAAATTTAGCCTTCATTCCCTAGAGAACTTCATAGCATCATTCCCATAACATAATTATGTATTGTAGCATCACAACCTCAAAACAACTCACTTTGCGACATCATAGACCTTAGTCCTTCGTAGTGCACCCTTAAAACTCCAATAAAATTCTTCTTGCACACTTTTGGACCCCAAGAATACTCTTCAGCTTCTCTTGTGCACCTCAGACGTGATCTTCTTGCTTAGATGCTCTTCAAATGTGCACATCTATCATGTATTTAAAAATTGTTTATGTGCTTACTTTTAGGGTCGACCTAAACTTTTTGGCTAGGTTGTCTGACAGAAAAATTCATATATCCTCATTCCTAAGGAGTTAAAGGGAGTGTCATATACTGTTGGAAAGGTATTGAAATAATCTCTCCAACATATAACCTATGCTCCCATTTGAGCTAGGTAGTTAGAGTAAAAATGTATTCAAAGATAGGATATCCAAACTGAGCATCAAAAATCCAAAAACAATATGGCCAACAATCTCCATCTTGCAATATTTATCTTGGACATCTATAGTCTCCCTCTATTTTGACATCAATAACAACAATATTTCCAACAATTACATATTTGTACAGAATGAAATTCTTATTTATCTCATTGTGAAGATGATATGTTTTGGTGGTATTTGACTACCCCAAAAAGATGCACTCTCAACTCCTTGCATCAAACTTGTTTTTTTTCTCCTTAGGAATTAAGACATAACGGGTGGAACCAAAGACCCTGAGATGCCTCACTGAAGGAAGGCGGTCGTACCACATTTCATAATTAGTCTTATTTCCAAGAGCATGAGATAGACACCAATTTTTCACATATACTACATAGAGTTGCATCAGCGCAAAACATCAATTTCACATTTTTGAAAAACAGCATGAAACAAACAATATTTAAGAGAGTCTTGTTCATTCTTTCAGCTACACAATTTTGTTGAGTATTGTATGGAATAGTCAGTTTGTTTCTTGATCCCATGTTGGTGAAGATAGTTTTCAAATTCATTAAATGTGTATTCTCTTCCATTATCACTACAAAAAGTACCAATATGTGATTGAGCTTCATTTTCAATTCATAGATGAAAACTTTTTAAAGTTTCAAATGCTTGAGATTTATGTTTCAACAAATATACCCAACACATCATGGTGTAGTCATCAATAAAAGTCTTGATATATCTATTGTCATTAGCAGATGGAGTAGGCATGGGGCCAAACAAATTAGAATGTATCAACTATAGTTTTCTACGTACTCTCCAAGTAGCATGAAATGGTTGTTTGTTGTCTTTTCCAAGGGTACAAGCCTCAAATTGCTTCAAATTCCTTGGAATGGTGGTTAAACCATAAACACCATTCCTTTTAAACAAACGAAGGCTATCATAATTAATGTGTCCAAATATAGCATGCCATAAGAGACTAGATTCCAATGCACCTTCATCGTGATGAAAAAGGCGTGCAAAATTATGTGCATGAGAAGATGTTTGTTTCATTTTCAGCGATCTTCCATCCTCCACTCTTTTCATAATGACCATGTTGTCGGAAGCCTTCCTTATTTCAACTTTTCCACCGAAGATATGAATAAAGTACCATTGTCGTCAAATGTGCACAAGACACAACAAGTTCCTTTGTAGCTCAAGAAGATAGAGCACATCATGCAAAAGAAAATCTGGGAGTCCAAGTAATTTAAGCATGATTGTTACCCATGATTTTGGTCAATCTTGATGGTGTATTGATGATGGTGTACTCAGGCTCCTCATAAGAACTTTCTCCTGAGAAAAGTGACATTCATCTCTTCCCAGAAAACTTACTTTTGAAGAGAGTTTGCAGGTTGCTAATATCCTAGCGTGCGAGAATGACCCATTCTCGCAGGCTGCCTTCAGCTAGGGTGCGAACTTCTCGCACTGTGGTACATAGCTAGGGTGCGAACTTGTTCTAAAGCTTGGAAAAATATGAAGTCTCGATGGTTTTAGAAGGGAATCTTCTAGAAGAATGGGTTGGCATTCGAATGGTTATCTTTGTACTGGTTTCCCTGATATTGTGGGATCATTCTTATCCAAGTAACCATCTCATCCTCTCTTAAATATTGATGGAATTCTCATGGAAAAGGTTAAGCAAGATTCATTGGAGAATTGATGAAAGAATTGTGTGAAGGACTTAGCTTGAACAGGAGCTTGGATACTCTAGAAAGTCTATCAAGAGGAATTGGATCTTCTTCATACAAAGATCAAGCAAGTGTGTGTGTTGGAGCCAAGAACCACCGAAAGGAATCTTGCGACATCAAGGCGATCAGGTTGTATCTTCTACTTTCGATTAATATGATACAGTGGCATGTCCTTTTCCCATAAAGTCATTCTCACTTTATTCTGTAATTCCTTGATCATACACATAAGTTGACAGTTGAATATATCTTGCTATCTTCACTTTGGTTGGTTTGTGTTGTCTTGGTCTTGACCTCACGAGAGCATCGGAGCAAAGCGGGAGCAACAGAGACCCTAGGAAGCGATACCAAGGTATGTTACTTGTTCCTCCCCACTAGCTAATTCAATGGTCAAAACTTAGGGAAAGAGTCATGTCATGTCTTGTTTTGTTCTAGATCCAGGTGGATCTAGGGAGATCTGTTAGTGTCTGCACCTACCGATTAGTTCGATAACAAAATTGGCGACTCCACTGGGGAATAACCCGTTTTCTTTGTGGTTTTTGGTGTTTTTACTTGGCCATTTTATCTTGCCTTACCTTTCTCCATTCATATCAATCTCTGAGTCTTCAGAATACCCTGATAGACCCTCTGGGTCCAAAGGCCTCTTCAAATTTTGTGTCTTTTTCCAAAAATTTGCTTAGTTACAGACATTCTCGCACTGTCCCCCGTAGTGGCCTGCGAGAATATATTGAGTTTGCATTCTGCTTTTAGGTCCAGTGCGAGGTTCTCACACTCTTCTCAAAGATGGCCTGCGAGAATGACCCATTCTCGCACTGTGTAATAATGTCATCCTACGAACCCTTTTTTCAAAATTTTGGCTTTAAGACTTTTGCATGATCAACTGCCCAGATCAGTATAGGTGCCTAAAAAGAGCTTCTTGGACCATTGGTTGATGTTTTCTTGTCTTCGGATGTTGTGCACAAACAGTCTTAAGAAATCAAAGGATTTTCATGTCCGTTTTTCTTGACTTTCATTTCTTGACTTTTCTCGGCAAAGATATACTCTCTGATTTCGGAATCTGAGTGTGTTTGTTTGGTTAAGAACCGGCGATCGGTTGAAAGTTGAGCTTCTTTGTCTTTATCATTGCTCATTATTTGGAAGATCATTTTTCTCATGCAATTGAAAAGGCTAGTTTGGTCTGCTTGTTATTTTTGTTTTCATTGAAAGATTGGTTTGGGTTTTTGTCTATTGCTTGTTCATTAGCTTTTGGTTTTCTTCACTCTCACCATCATGGTGTAGGTCCTTTTTGAAAAGTGAACAACATTTTTCTTTCAAAATCATTTTCGTCTTCGAAAGTATTGAAAATCAATTGTTGAAATTATTGAAAAAGAAACAATAGAGAATTGT
>ML800987.1:158765-189797 GCA_009831015.1 Picea engelmannii
TGGAGGTATACCCACAATGATGAGTGGAAGCCTTTTGAGTTGATTTCGGGCTAGATACCCTGCCCTTGCGTGTGGATCGGACTGTCGACTGTCCCCCCAGGATTTATTGTTGTCGGTGGTAACCTTAGTGGCCTATCTTTCTAAGTTCTTACACAAGGTGACTGTGAAGGGGCAAGTCTTCACGGTACCTGGAATCGACGTTGGCCAAACTCACTCGGGCTCCTTGGAGGGTATACCCACGTTTATGTGTGGGATCTTGCACCAGGGTGTAAATCCGTTAAGCAAGTCGTCAGCATAACTTTTCCACCCTAGCCCAGCCCCTTCTCGTCTCGTTGTTGCGACATTGGATTTCATCACCAACTAGTGACTTCGGAATTAGAAGGTCTTGTTTGCTTGGTGTTGTTTCCTAGGTTTTGTTTACTAGCGTGTGTTGTTTGTTTACCAAAGTTGACCATACGATTTTCTTCATAAGTTTGTCACTTGTTTATAATATCTCCTCCACGTCGTTCACGTAGAATGCAAGGTTTATCTCCAGAGCATCTAGAAGGTTCTCAATCCCTGCCTACAAGCTCACCTGAGGGCTCTCCTCAGCAGAGTGAATTCCAAGACGTCACCAAGCCACAAGTGGAATGAACTGATTCTCTAGAACATTTCCGAATTACCAATACTCGAGAGGACTTTTGACTTCACCCTGATTCTGAGCGACCGTTTATGCGACTGAATTCTTTCGGAGACTTAGTTGTTGTGTCTTCTGAATCACCGGTTGGACCCTTTCCAGGCATAGAAGGCCAAGATCCTTTTTGGTCTATGGGCATTTTTCGACAGGACCTTTTTGGTGCAGGATCAGGCATTGACACCATCATCTCACCTGTGATTTCCGAAATCATCTCACCTGTGATTTCTGAAATCTCTAGCCCAGAGACAATACCGTTTACTACCGCCTATTATTTTCCTAGTACGGACGCCCCGCAATCTGACCACATCTTGACCATCCCTATAGAAATGACCCATCATACAGATACTACGAGTGTTCACACCGGGATTACCGCGGTTAGTCTCTCCCCCATCAGCACACCGCAAACGCCCAGCGTCAACCCAACACTATCACCTGGATACCGTGCGTTGAATGCTTCCATTCCCACTCCTACGCAAAACCCATCCGGCTCTCCTGGTGGTCCCTCTTCTTCTGGGCACTCTCTTACCGGTTTTATTCCGACACTCCCTCAATTTACTTTTGGAGGACCTTTCTCGTCCTCCACTGGCAGTCTTAATCCTAGTGGCACTATTCTGTCATTCACACCAAATTACCAGATTCTCGTCAGTGGACAATTTCACCAAGGTGGCATGACTCAATCCCCTCTGAGCGGGCAAATTCCTATTGGAACGCAAATCCCACTTGGAACACAACCCCCAATTGGAACGTTGCCCCCAATTGGAACACCACCTTCGCTAGGAGGACCGACCCCACCTTATGGACAAAACACACCTCCATCCTTGGCCCAGTATTGGAGTCAGTTGATACAACATCCTCCTCAATCGACTGGGGGGAAACAGTTTCTAGTTGCATATGTGATAGCCCCTAGTATAGGCCAACCATATCCAGGTACGTTCAATCCCATTTGGGGCTCGAATGCTCAAACTCACGTCCTTGTTCCAGGATACAATCCTATGAGCTACTATTCTCTCCAACCACCACCGAATCTACCTGGGTCTTCACATTATATGCAGACTGCTTATGGTCCTACTGGTTTTTCGACGGGGCTTCCTCCCCAAAGCCACCAGTACCCACAAGTGAATCGACAGTTACCCTTCTTGACCACTTTGGATCTTCCGGATTTGTCAAGGATTTTAAATGATCCAATTCGTCACTCTCCCCAATGGCCTGCTATACCAGCCAAGCTACCATTGGACATCCCTAAATTCGACGGAAAAGCGGGAGAGGATCTGAACAATCACGTCATGACTTTTCACCTCTAGTGTTCATCCAACTCGTTGATGGATGACTCTATTCGTTTACGTCTTTTTCAAGGAACCCTCACAGGTTCTACTGTGAAGTGGTATATAGAATTACCACAAGGTTTCTTCGCTGACTTCAACACCCTAGCTATGGCTTTCCTCACACACTACCAGTTACTGATTCGTTATGAAACGGGGATCGATATTTTGAGTTCTTTCAAACAAAACAAAGCCACTCATATATCCGATCACATTCATGAGTGGCGACGGAGACGACGTCTCATCAAACTCGAACTCCCCGATCAGTTGCTGGCAGAGTGGTTCACCAAATCATTTGTGAACGACATCGGTCGTGACATCACCATGGGTGGAGTAGTCACGGAAGAGCAGGCCATAAGTCGTGCTCAATACCTTGACCTTGTTTACTCACAAATAGGTACCCTTTACGATTTACTACCTGACTTACCTCGTCCTTCCACTTTCGCCACTTCAACTACTCCAGTTGCTTCTCATGCAGCCGACGGTGTGATTGGCACTTTCCAGGCCCAACCACATTCTGCCTCAAGCACCAACCCCAAACCTGCTTCTTCTAATGTTCAAAATGCTCCGTCTCCTGCCCCTCCCACCGGCAAGACTTCTGAGGTAAATGCAGTTCAATCTACCCCAGCCCGTAAAAACAAATCCAAAAAGGGAAAGGGTAAGAATAAGGAGGACAAAAATACTTCTCAAGCTGAGCGAACCAAAACTACCCATGTTGATGATCGGGATTGTCCACGACGCGCCGAGGTCACTAAGTTCCTTGAAGGAGCTCTAAAACCACCTGCTCTAGTCATTTTGTCCCAACCCTTCCCGTCTCAACAACAGGCTCAGTTGGTCATTCATGACCAACCCTCATCTTCTACTACATCCTATGTATTGATGTGTATTGGTGATTCAAAGAAAAATGACATTGCGCTCACCACTCGAGCCAAAGATTATTCTCCCTCTAAAGAGAAGGTTGATGACCTACCTATTTCCTTGGTACAACCCTCTCCCACGACTCCACCTACCAACGGTCCTCTTCATCTCGAACGACCGAGCCTCGACACAGTTCTTTGACCCCCCCCAAAGGGCGTTGTTCGGAAATCGGATTTCAATTCACATGCTCATGTTGCCCAGAACTACAGCATTGTTGAAGATCTGGCCCAAGCACCTTCTGCAATGTCAGCCCTCGAAGTCCTTCAAAGTTGTCCCACACAACGGAAGGCACTGTTAAAAGCTATCGGTGGAATCGACCCGACGGATACGAATTTAATAATTTTTGACTTGGAAGATCACATTCCAAGGTTACCCCCTCAACTCGCGTTCCAGATCCAAGTGATTGTCTCTGACAAAAACATTTGTCGAACCGTTATCGAGGAGGGTGCCTCGACGTGTGTCATGTCTCTTACTTGCTGGAAAGCCATTGGCTCTCCCTCTTTGAACGAATCCCAGAACACTCTCAAAGCCTTCAATGGCTCCGGTTTTAAGCCCTACGATGTCCTTCCTTCATTGCCCATCACGTTAGAAGGCAAAATGGTCCAAGTTGAAGTGGAAGTCTTTGACGCTCCCCTTGATTACAATCTTCTACTGGGCCGCAGCTGGATCGATTCCATGCGCGCAGTTGTGTCGACCCTTTTCCGTGTGGTACGTTTCCCACATCAAGGAAAGGTCGTCACAGTCGACCAATTAGCCTTCTTCAATTCTGATACCCGTATTGGCAACGTATCGTTCATCGCTAAAACCCCACCGGGTTATGAGAACGTCGGTGTAGGCCTTCTCAAAGACTCTTCGTTAATGGGTACTTTCCCCATTCCACTGCCCGATGTTCCACGCTTGTCCGTTGCTTCAATCAACATGATCTCCACCTCGATTCATGAACTTCCTGCATCTCACGACCCATGGATAGTACCTGACCCTGGAGATTATCTTCGTTACGGCGACGAAATGTCGTTAAGCCCGGTCGAATCCGCCTATCAGGCCATTCAATCGGAAACACCTTCTACCCCCTCTCTTGGTGAGTTGTTTCCCGATCCCTTCCGTTTCATTTTTCCCACAGATGAGATGATCATGTTTGTCTTGGAGGACACCCCGTGGGACGATGGACATCATCGTTCCATCCTCTTCCTGGAGCAACATACCCTTGAGAACTATCAATGGATCTCGACCCCGTCGACCGTTGTCGTCATCTCAACCGTTCCCGAGTCCACACACAATGTGTTTTCTGAAGGGAACTTAAGCAATATCTCGCCCACTATTCCCCTCGACATATCCGTCACACCTGGGATTGTCGAAAATGTCCATATCGGAGCTTCGTGTTCTTCTAAAGAAATTGTCACCTATACATCCCTTTTAAGGGAGTTTCATGACATCTTCGCCTGGAGCTACGAAGAAATGTCGGGTATCGACCCCGACATTGTGATACATGAGATCAAGACATACCTCGACGCTAAACCCATCCGGCAACGCCTTCGTCCAGTTCACCCACGTAAAGTGGCTGCTATCAAGCTCAAAGTCGAGAAACTTCTCAAAGCCGGATTTATTTACCCGGTGGCTCTCACTGACTGGGTTTCCAATCTTGTCCCGATCGATAAGAAACAAGGCACAATTCGTGTATGCATTGATTATAGGGATATCAACAAAGCTTGTCCCAAAGACAACTTTCCTACCCCCTTCGTCGATCAGATTGTCGACGATTGCGCCAGAAGTGAAATCTTCTCTCTGATGGACAGTTTCTCCGGGTATAATCAAATCAACATCGTTCCCGAGGATCAACATAAGACCGCTTTTATTTGTCCTTGGGGTACTTTTGCCTATCGGAAACTCCCTTTCGGTCTCAAGAACGTTGGTGCAACTTTTCAATGCGCTATGTCTTATGCTTTCCATGATATCAAGCACATCGTTCAACCATATCTGGACGATTTACCCGCTCACTCAATGCGTCGAGTCGATCATCCAACCCACCTCTGAGCCATTTTCATCCGCTTTCGGTTCTACCGTATACGTTTGAATCCTCATAAGTGCATTTTCGGCGTGGAATCCGGCTGACTTCTAGGTTTTATTGTTTCACGTCAAGGGATCCGGGTGGATCCTTTAAAGGTTGAGGCGATCCTTAATCTCCCTCCTCCTTCTACACTTCGTCAGTTACAAAGTTTGCAGGGGAAAGCAAAATTTCTTTGTCGTTTTATCCCAAATTATGCCAAGATAACTCGTGGATTTACGCGGCTCCTAAAAAAGGGGTCTGAGTTCGTATGGGATACCATCGCCAACAACGCTTTCGAAGCCTTGAAATTGTTCCTAACGCGTGCTCCGCTTCTCTTTCCCCTCGATTACAGTCGTGATTATTTCCTCTACCTTGCTACCTCGGATTACACCATTGGTATGGTTCTCGTCTAAGAGGATGATGCTAACGACGAACATGTTATCTACTACTTGAGTCAAAGTCTAACGCCTACCGAAATCAAGTATTTACATGTCGAAAAATTGGCCTTGGCAGCCGTCCAAGCCGTCCAACGTTTCCGGCACTATATCCTCTCGCGCAAGACTACAGTGATTTCTAACTGCAACCCTATGCAACACATTCTCACATGTCAATTGCTAGGGGGAAAATACTTCAAATGGATCGTGATACTCCAGGATTTTGACTTGGAATTCGAACGCGCCAAGTCCAAGAAGTCCTTAGTGTTTGTTGAGTTGATATGCGACTTTCTCTATTCTGAAACGGAAAATGTAGCAGCTGATTCATTATCTGATGAATCCCTTTTCCTCATTAGTACTGATGATCTTTGGTATGGTGATATCATCATATATCTCCAAACCCAGAATTTCCGGCCAACTTTGTCTAGTACTGACCGACGTCGAATACGCTACCAAGCCCGTCAATATATTATCCTCGGGGATACTCTTTATCGTCGGGGGAGACTCTGTTTTTCGACGCTGCCTCACATTTGACGAAGCCGAGAAAGCTCTGAATGACTGTCATTCTGGAGCCTGTAGTGGTCATATGTCTGGGTATGCTATTGACCAGAAAATCTTACGCGCAGGGTATTTTTGGCCTTCTTTATTTAACGACTGCATAGTCGCCGTTCAAAAATGCCATGCTTGCAAAACCTATAATAACAAGATACGGTCACATCCCGCTCCTCTTCACCCTGTGGTCTCCGTTGGTCCCTTTGCGAAATGGGGCATCGATTTCATGACATGTCACCCTCACTCGGTCGAGGGGCATGGATACATTATTGTAGCCGTCGATTACTTTACGAAATGGGCCAAGGCGATGCCGACATTTGACAACACTGGAAAGACCGCAACATTATTCATTTTTAATTACATCATAGCTCGTTTTGGTGTTCCCCGGAATATCATCACTGATCACGGTAGCCACTTTAGAAACTTCATGATGTCCGAACTTACTGAAAAGTTGGGTCTTCGCCATGAAAACTCAACACCCTATTACCCACAAGCCAACGGCCAAGTCGAAGCAATTAACAAAGTTCTCATAACTATGCTCCGACGAATGATAGGGATTCAAAAAACAAGTTGGCACACAATGTTGTTTTCGGCATTGTGGGCTTACCGGACATCCGTCAAGTCTACTACTGGGTTTACACATTTCCGGTTAGTCTATGGTTTGGAAGCCATTCTTCCGATTGAATGCGAGATACCCTCTTTAAAACTAACTGTTGAATTCCTACCAAACACTTCTACTGAGAAAGAACGTCTATTGTATCTTATGCGATTAGACGAAACTCGACGCGATGCTACCTTAGTCATAGAAACTCAGAAAAAACGTGTCAAGGCCCAATACGACAAACATGTCAAGCCTCGCGTTTTCTCCGAAGGATATCTCGTTCTCCTCTATGAACAAGATCGAGATATGCTAGGAGATGGAAAATTCGAAGCCATGTGGCGAGGTCCTTATATCGTTAGACGAGTGTTGGAAAAAGGGGCTTATGAGTTAGTAGATTACGATGGTATCCCTTTGAGTGAACCCAGGAATGGGTTGTACTTGAAGTACTATGCATAAAATCACCTGTGCACAAGTACTTGTTTTTTTATTGTATCATACTTCTTGTGTGTTACTGTAGCTTGTTTTTGTCGTTATGTGACGTTGTGTTTGATTTCCAGATGTCGGAGTCTTCGCTACCCTACATTGGCTTCGCTGATGGCGCTAGCCGTAGTACTCAGAACCTTGCTTCCGCTGCATGGGCAATTTACGCCCCTACAAACGAACTTGTCTCCTTACGAGGTGTGTGTCTCGGCCGTGCGACCAACAATATTGCAGAGTATAGCGTCGTTATCGAATTGTTGATTGATGTTATCTCGCTCGGAATCCGTCATTTGATTGTGCGACTCGATTCACAGCTTGTAGTACTACAGTTAAGTAATGTCTATACTATTCGAAGTCCTACTTTGTTATGGGTGTATTTGCGAATTCACCTCTTGGAACATTATTTTGATTATATTGAATATCAACATATTCCTAGATGTCTAAATACATTAACTGATACATTGGCTAACTATGTATTAGACAAACATTTGGATCATTTATAAATCAATCACATCAATTTTCACACAACACAAGATAAACCGGTAGAAGTTGTATGTATATATAACGACCAAAAGATTTTTTACACAAAGTTATGTCCGAAGACCAAAATGTCAAAATCTGAAGCTCATAGCTTCTACAAAGTGACGTCATGGATGACGTTCACGGTAACACACAACTGCCCGGGCAACCCTACGGAGCAGTCGACCAATGGACTCTGACACTCCTAATGTATGACGCTGATAACGTCGTGGAACCTCTCCAAGAGGCATGTCTGGTATATCTATTGTCAAACCCTCTAGGTTTTGTTCCACCGCTTCATAATCCTCGGCGTCCCATTGTGGCACTGGCGCTACCTCTTCTCGTCGCTGAATAGGAGAAGTACCAGGAGGTCGATAAGGTCCCACATCTGTGTCATCAAAAACGAATTTTGTATTTAGTCTTTGGACGAACATATAAAAAACATTTGCATATGATAAAATTCACAAAAACATTTAAAAAGAACAAAATGTGTACTTCTTACCAAGTTCCCCCCACTGAGCATCCTCAGGCAGGACCAAGTCCGGATCTCCTCGGAAATCCAACCCAACATAATCATAATCGTCAACCATCAGCATATGTGGTCGCAACCAGTCAAAGAAGGTATCATCATATTTGATAATTGGTCCCGCTACGTGTCGGGCCATGAGCTAACACCATCTCAGCATTCTTGGATCTGTTGGGGCCGGTAAATCCCACTCAACCTGCAGCCTCAGTAACGGAACCCTCTCGAGAAAGAAGGAAACCAACAAAGACCCGTACTTGAATTGCTTCAGGTTACCTCACCTGCATTTGGTCAACTGCCTCTTCATGCTACGAAGAAATACATCTGCCCAGTTAAAAACCCGAGGCTCAGTACACTCTATGGCATATTGAAAGTAGCTCTGAAGAGCCATGTGAGGAGCGGATCTCCCAGCCATACGAGCAATGGTAAACAAAATAGTGCGAAGGGTCAAATCCCGCACTCCTCAAATGGCAACTTTTCCTTTGCTCCTCTCTGCCTCTGGGACACAATGTAAGCGGCAGTACTCACTCATGGGCATCCCACCACCTCTGCTACCAGTCAGGTTCACATGGTACCCACGCCATGACAGTCCTGACAAGAAATAAATGTCCTCAATATCCAAGGACAATGTGTGGACCCCTACATGGAATACTTGTTGATCGGGATCCCACATATGCACAAGGTACTCTAATAACCTGACTTGGTCCCTCATGCCCGGGATACGAAAGTACTTCAGAAGACCACAGTTTCTCAAAGCGGCAATGGTGGGCAGATGATTTCCAGCAATGGCATTATCTTCTTCGTGCTCCCTTTCGCGCCATTCCAGAACCATTTTGATGGCCAAATACCTGCATAAGAAGCACAAGAAGAAGATTAATACCTCTATTCACAAATTGGTATCTTTTCATTGAGAAATTTTTTAAAAAAAAATTACACTTTGCAGTTCTCGCAGGTGCCCTTTAAGCACAGTGCAAGATTCTCGCAGGCGCCTTTGGGCTCACCTGCGAGAATGACCCGTTCTCGCAGGTCTCGTGTAGCTCACCTGCGAGAATGGATGAGCGCCATAATAACCCCCAAAACAAACTCAAAATGGTGGTTTTTTCCAATGAAAATGAAAAATTAAACCATGAAAAAGTAGAGGGTAAAGAGCCTACCTCACTGTCGCTGACGGTTCGTCGAGTGGATGCTCGTAACTCCCGCAATCTGACGCCGAATTTCAAGGGTAAAAGAGGGGTTTTGGGCTCAAATAGTGGTAAAGTTAAAATGATATGGTAAAAAGAGATTTTACTTCTTTATATTTACTTTTACCATGTTATTGAATTTTTATAATTATTTATTTATTAAAACCTAATCCCTAATACCCTTTTGAGTACAACTTTTGCAGACATAACGACTTCGATGTTCATATACAGGGATGCAGACATATTTTTTCTTCTTCTTCACATGTTTTGATTGTTTTTCATGGTTTTTGTACAAAACCTCGAGCTTGGTCTTTGTCCGTTCTCACGCTCGAAAATACATGAGAACGTGATCGAGCACACTTTTATCACTTTTTCGGGCTCAACAAGGTTATACGAAAAAGGAACCCCCCTGGAGTCCTCTTTAAGCTCTTTTCAGACTCTCTAAACATGAAAAGATAGCCGAGTGACCTTGCTATTTTCACGCTCGATAAAGTATTTGAAGAAAGCATCTGTTGGGCGATAATTTATCTCTTTTTCGGTCTCATCAGACTATTTTACAAAAAAGGAACTGAAGAGAGTTCTCTTTTAAGTGTTTTTCCAGACTCTATAATCATGAAAAACCTTCGAGTTTTCTATCTTTGGACTCGTTAAACAAACATCGACAGACCCATATGGGACCGAACCACTCCTTCCTAGGGTTCGTTAAACATACTCCGAAGGACTTATCCAAAGGATAAGCTTATATCAACAAGCATATGTTATCCTCCTCAAGCTTGCGTAAAAATAAAGAGGTACTCGCCAGAAATGGTGGGAGAAAATTTGGGAAAGGGATATGTTCTCATCTTCATATTGATTGGCAGTAAGTGTCGCTCTTGAACATGACACCCCCTATTCATTATTTGAAGCCGGTTTGGGAAATCCATTTGTCTCTCATTCGATTTGCTACAAGGTCATACCCTGTGTCGTCTCTGAGTCAACGCTGCCAAATCATTGGTCGTGTCGTTCATATGTTCAAGAGAAGTTCATCTGAAACCTCTATTGAGTCGGCCATCTGCAGTTGTCCATTCTCTCTGTGTCGGCCTTCCCTGTGTCCAGTCCAACTTACATCATACTCTGTTTCACCTTCAAAATCTACTACTCATTTTGTGTCATTGATGGGGGATACATCAAGGCCCTCCTGTGACGGGTTTTGTTCCGTCGACTTCAGCTCATTATCCGGAAACAAGACTTAGAAATTCTTTGGTACCTTGGAACTCGCATGCCTCAATGGCGGGTTTCCTCGCTTTTGACAGTGGGTTTACATCATTGACCCCTAATCGAAAGATTCTGTCGGATGTTCAACCTCAACTCATTTATTCACATTCGAAGGATTGTACTAGAGTATCTTGGGAGTCATTGACATTAATGGTGATTTCCCTCGCACTTGTTAACAGTTTCATCAATGACCGGTAATCAAGTGGTTTCTACCATGTTCGACTTCAACACATGTAATCACATGGTTAGATTCGTACTTTTGGGCGACGAGATTGAAGACCCTGGATATCATCTCTATGTCCAGGTTGCGATAGAATATGTATAATTTGCGACACATAGATCCACTTTGTATGTCTCGTGGCTATGTCGTCTTAATTTGAATTTTCTCGCATAGATCCACAGTGTATTCCTGGTGGCTATGCTATATTTTGACGGCATGGATCCATAGTGTATGATTGGTGGTCATGAACTATGTCTATAATGTCATCCGTCTGTGATCTGAGTATGGGAATTCCTACCTCAGAATTAATATATATGATATTCTGCAGATGCTTGGTTGTTCGCAGGTTTCCGATTAGGTGCGCTCCTAGTTTCCGACACACACATGTAGTTTACAAAGTCTTTCGGTTGTCACTAATTCTGGCCTCATACTTTGGGGGGCATTCTGTTACCCATGATTTTGGTCAATCTTGATGGTGTATTGATGATGGTGTACTCAGGCTCCTCATAAGAACTTTCTCCTGAGAAAAGTGACATTCATCTCTTCCCAGAAAACTTACTTTTGAAGAGAGTTCGCAGGTTGCTAATATCCTAGGGTGCGAGAATGACCCATTCTCGCAGGCTTCCTTCAGCTAGGGTGCGAACTTCTCACACTGTGCTACATAGCTAGGGTGTGAACTTGTTCTAAAGCTTGGAAAAAGATGAAGTCTCGATGGTTCTAGAAGGGAATCTTCTAGAAGAATGGGTTGGCATTCGAATGGTTATTTTTGCACTGGTTTCCCTGATATTGTGGGATCATTCTTATCCAAGTAACCATCTCATCCTCTCTTATATATTGATGGAATTCTCATGGAAAAGGTTAAGCAAGATTCATTAGAGAATTGGTGAAAGAATTGTGTGAAGGACTTAGCTTGAACAGGAGCTTGGAGACTCTAAAAAGTCTATCGAGAGGAATTGGATCTTCTTCATACAAAGATCGAGCAAGTGTGTGTGTTGGAGCCAAGAGCCACCGAAAGGAATCTTGCGACATCAAGGCGATCAGGTTGTATCTTCTACTTTCGATTAATATGATACAGTGGCATGTCCTTTTTCCATAAAGTCATTCTCACTTTATTGTGTAATTCCTTGATCATACACATAAGTTGACAGTTGAATATATCTTGCTATCTTCACTTTGGTTGGTTTGTGTTGTCTTGGTCTTGACCTCACGAGAGCACCGGAGCGAAGTGGGAGCAACAGAGACCCTAGGAAGCGATACCAAGGTATGTTACTTGTTCCTCCCCACTAACTAATTCAATGGTCAAAACTTAGGGAAAGAATCATGTCATGTCATGTTTTGTTCTAGATCCAGGTAGATCTAGGGAGATCTGTTAGTGTCCGCACCTACCGATTAGTCCGATAACATTGATGGTGTCAATTCTTGGAGGTCTGGGACTTGATTTATCTACAAAATAGACTATACCATCTAAATTGTCATTGAAATCTTCAAAGAATTCTCTCTAGAAGGTCATGTAGCATCTTGCACCTGTGTCAAGCAGTTATGCATCTCTCCAAGAAGCAAATGAAGTGTTAAACAAATATTCAATGACTCCAATATTGCAATGGACAACAATATAACGAGCAAATTCAGGGGCTTTAACTTTCTCTAGATCTGATGCTTTGCGTGTCTTCTTTCTAATCATGCTTGTCTTTGATCTTCTCCTATGGGATTATGTGTGTCTTTGTTTCATGTCCTTTCTTCCCACAACTAAAACATTGAAGATCAAATTTCTCATGGGAATTATGCCTACCCCCCCTTCCTCTAAAGATCTTCTTTTTGTGTCCTCTATTATTTCCTTCTCCTCTGGAAGTATTATATGATTGATTTTTCCATTTTCCGACAAGAGAATGCATTTTCATAAACAAAATGGCAATCTTTGCAATACAATGCCTATAACATAATCTCTATAATACAATAATAATTTGTGTGCCTAGAAAACGTTTTTGGATCTCCTATGTTGTCAAATGTTGTCTTGCATCAACTAGAATTCAAATCAACATCAAGAAGGGAAATCAATTCCCTCAACAAAGAATTCATTTTGGCATTTAAATTTGCATACCATTTGTATTCGAATGAAAACCCTAGTTACCATAATTGTGATAAGGGCTCTCATTAAAAACACTCCCTGAAGAATGAAAATCAAAGTGGCCAAAATTGTAATATATTTTCTCAAAACCCTGAATCATTGGTCGCCTAAAGACTAGAACCAACGACCTCCTTTAAATGTAGCCCTCAAAACATGAAAATGGCAGTAGAGCAACACCGATAAGTGAATAATTTAGATGGGAATAAAGCTTAATGAAAACGTTTTGGATGCAACAAAAAACTTTGAAAATCTAATCACTGACGAGAATGATATTAAGGGATTGCCACACACTGATTTGGTCTTGTTGCTCAAACAAGAGCATCTAAAAGGTATGAAGGTGCAACTGTGAAGAATGGGCCATGGATTATCAGATTAGATATTCCAAGCTACCTGTTGGTTGTATGGCATGCACGTAATCGCAGTCTGCGTGAGAAGCTCTGTCATGCTTGTGTTACTCGTGCCTCAACTGGAAAGTTAGATAACACTCCAATTATTGATCAAATTTTGAGACTTCAATTAGAGAGAGCTAAACTATTCAGATACAATAATCATGCAGAGGTAAGTATGGCCATGAAAATAACAACGATTGAGAACGTTGAAGAACTCTTAGAAAAGATTTGGAGTGCTTCGCGGGATTCTGTGTGAAAGACTTCGAAGATTTGAAGACCTTTGCCAAAGAACAACATGTTGAAGAAGATAATGATATGTTCCATTGGGATATTAGTTGTTGGAGAGAAGCTTCATGAGGAAAAGTATGACATAAATGAGGAAGAGGTGTGCCAATCTCACAGATGGGATGGGGGAGAGAATCTCTGGAAAAAAAAGAGGACAACAAAGGCGATTATCGAGAGTTTGAAGGCAGCACACGGGCTATGTGCGGGTGAATGGAAGCACAACAATGAAGCCAACAACCCTATAGTCAGGTCAGGTCGCACAAGAATAACCAAAGAGAGCCCTACAGGGGGACGTTTCTGCACGCAAGGGAATGAAGTGCGTAGAGGAGGAGAGAATCATGGAGTTAAAACCAGCTCTTATACCATTGTTAGGCCAACTATAAACGGAGGGAATAAGCAACTCCAAGGATGATTTACATTAACATGAGACATTCATAAACACAATGTGAAGTGACCTTTGGTTTCATCTCCCAAGAGGTTCGACTGAATCTTCCTATTTATCTACGACTCTACATATTTCTCTTAAATAATATTTACTAAGTACCTCAATCCCTAAGGATTAGGAATCTAACCATTATGAATACAAAAGGCCTAATTCTTAGTTCTTATGAACCGAGTATTTCGTTTAGGGATATTCTCTACTCGTTTGACAAATTTACACTAGTTGTTAAAGCTACCAAGTTCTAGAAGATGGCCTCCTCTATCAATGGATTTGAGTTTGAGGTAGCCTCCATAATCATCGATGTGGATTCCATCAACGACGATCTCTAGGGTTACCTATAGAGAGTTCTCAAATTCACAAGCTCCAATCCCCCTTGAATGGTATCTTCTCTCAACTCCATAGAAGCCAAATCCTTCACATTCCACAGGAAAGATGGTTGTCATCTACTCACAGTGATTCAAACTCCACTTCAAGAAGATCACATGGTGACAACTGTTAATTTTATGGTAGCTTCGGGAGGTATGAACCTCTATTGTGACCTATGACGAGATTAGAATATTCCGGAAGGAAGCAAAGAAGTGAAGGAAACCCTAGACAAGTTGTCGGCTGCAGAAATATATTTAATATGAATTTATTAGTACCTGGGAGGAGAAGTCGGCCCCAGTAACCCTGCCCAGACTACTATAAATATAGGGCGTCAGTTCTCATTATTCACATCTCAGCAGTTGCAAAGAGAACTAGATCTGTGCAGCACAGTGGAAGTCTTGTGCGCAAGTCTCTGGGAAAGTGTGCGCTAGCCTCTGGGTGGGATTATCTAATCAGCTTGGTTTCTATTCTTGCGTGGTGCATTAGCCTCTCTTGGCTATTGGATTGCTACCAGGATTCTCTTCTCTGTCAAGGTCAAGGTGCTCGAAGGGTGGCTTCGGCCTATGATTGGGTGATGAGGGTATTGTCAATGGTAAAACGAGTACAATCTTCTATATTCTAACAGGTTATGGGCCCACACCCCCTTCATTCAGCCTAAAACGCTGGAAGGAAGCATAGCCGCTAGATATTGAGCTCGTTGAGGAATTGTCGCTAGGGTTACTAGTAGGAGTAGCTTCCAAAACACTGCATCTAGGGTTACTAGCAGAAGCAGTTGCAGAAACCCTAATTCTCAGATCCGACACCTTGTGATGGAGCATCTCGCTCAACGAGAAGATATTCAGATGGGCCCTAGTTCAACGCACCTTTTGGCTCTCTCAGAAGACAGAAATGATAAATTTGAAGTTTTGGATCAAGGCATGACCAGTCACCAGTCAACCGAAGACATGAGCAAAACAATCAATCTCTTACACTACTCAGCACTCATCGGAACGATTGAAGATGACATCTGGATAATCGATAGTGGTGCTTCTAGGCAATGACGAGAGATCAAGTCGGACTCTCAAATCTAAATAAGAAAAAGACATCTTACAAAGTGGAGCTTGGAGACAAAAGAACTTACCTCGTTGAAGGATTTGGACAAGCCTCCGTCAAGTTGAAATCAGGTAACCATGTTCACTTAAGCAATGTTTTATGTGTACCTGGTTTATAAAAGAATCTTGTGTCGATATCATGTCTAGAAGACAAAGGAAACAAAATAACCTTTGTGGATGGAAAGGTGTTATCATGACATAAGAACTCTAGCATAGAGAATGCTAGGGTTATTGGAAGTCGTGAAGGAAATCTGTATAGACTACTAGAACAAAATGAAGAAGCTCTCGTACATGACAAAGTCAACCCTAATGAGCTTTGGCATAGAAGGTACGCTCATATCACTTATCAAGCATTACCTTTTCTCAGAAGAATGGTTGAAGGAATACCAGAATTGAAATCTACACATGAAGGAATCTGCAAGGGATGTGCCCTTGGGAAGAATATCAAGAAACCATTCCCAAGTAGCAACAACAAATCTAAGAAGATCCTAGATCTAATACACTCAGATGTTTGTGGTCCAATGCTAGTCAGATCCCTAGGAGGATCTCTTTACTACGTAATCTTCATAGATGACTACTCAAGAAAGACGTGGCTATACCTACTAAAGACAAAAGACGAAGTATTCAGCAAGTTCCAAGAATTCAAAGCAGAAATAGAAAACCTCACGAACAAGAAGATCAAGACATTAAGAATAGATAATGGAGGAGAATACACCTCAAAGGAGTTCGTTGCATTCTGCAAATCGGAAGGGATTAGGAGGGAGCTAACTGTTCCTCATAATCCTCAACAAAATGGTGTAGCAGAAAGAAAGAACAGATCTATCGAAGAAACCGTAAAAGCCTTATTGAATGATCAAGGTCTATCCATGTTCTTATGGGGAGAAGCAGCAATGACGATAATATATGTGCAGAACAGAAGTCCTCATCGTATATTGAAGGACATAACACCAGAGGAAGCCTTCTCAGGTAAGAAACTTAACGTGGAAAACCTAAGAATATTTGGATGTCCAGTTTACTCTCATATTCCCAAGGACAAAAGGAATAAACTAGAACCCTCAAGAAAGAAGGGAATATTTGTGGGATACAGTGATTCATCCAAGGCCTATAGAATATATATTCCAGAACAACACAAGATCGAAGTTAGCAGAGACGTAACGTTCAATGAAATGATGGCTTTTAGGAAATCCATCGAAGAAATTACAGAAGAAGAAGAGCTTGAAGAACCTAATGAAGAAAACACAGAAAACGAAAATAACGAAAAGGATCAACCTGATCATCCTATGGAGCCATGTGAAAGCATTGATTCATATATCGTACCGAAGACCAAGAAACGACCAGCTTAGCTTGAAGCTACATTACAAAACACAGAAAGACTCAAGGTTCTAGAAGGAACATCCAGGAAGAGTAAAAGACCGAAAAGATTCTCAAGTTATGCAGCATACATGACGAAGCTTCTAGATGAAGAACCTACCACATTTGAAGAAGCAGTTCAAAAAGGACAATGGAAAGAAGCTATGACGGAAGAGCATCAATCCATTATGAAAAATGAGRTATGRGAAATTGTRCCTAGACCTAAAGAAAAATCRRTGGTAACTTCAAAATRGGTATACAAGATCAAMCATGCARCARACRRAAGCRTGGATAAATACAAGGCAAGATTCRTAGCTAGAGGGTTCTCCYAGAAGGAGGGAGAAGATTATGAYGAAACKTTTGCTCYRRTGGCTAGATATACTTCCATCAGAGCTATCATATYTCTTGYCGCTTCCATGGGATGGAACTTACATCAGATGGATGTAAAGACARCTTTCCTCAATGGAGCTATTRAAGAAGAAGTATAYATTGAACAAYCTCAARGGTTTGAGGTACATTCYAGAGAYACTCRYRTTTGCARATTAAAGAAAGCTCTATATGGACTCAAGCAAGCTCCAAGGGCTTGGTATGCCAGAATGGACAGCTATCTAACGAGACTTGGTTTCTCCAAGAGTCATGCAGATCCAAACCTTTATAATAAAGTCGTGGACAATGCACCTGTAATTCTACTACTATATGTTGACGATCTATTCATAATAGGCGAAGAGTCTCTCATCATTCAGTGCAAGGAACTAGCTTCTGAATTTGATATGAAAGATCTAGGTCTCATGCATTATTACTTGGGACTAGAAGTATGGCAGAAGCGTGGTGAAGTATTCCTTGGACAAGGAAAGTATGCAATAAAGATCCTTCAGAAATTTGGAATGATGGACTATAAGTCCATGGACACTCCTATGAATGCAGATATAAGAAAAGTGAAAGTCTCAAATTCCGATCCAGTAGATCCATCTCTATATCGACAACTAATTGGATCATTGATGTATTTGGTAAATACTCGACCAGATATTTGTTTTGTTGTAAATACATTAAGTCAGTTCCAGGTGGAACCTAGACAAGAGCATTGGATAGTTGCAAAGCATGTCCTAAGATATATTCGTGGGACAATAAACTATGGCTTGAGATATACAGCATCCAGTGATATCCAACTTCATGGATTCACAGACTCTGATTGGGCAGGGAGTGCAGAAGACAGAAAGAGCACTTCAGGTATGTGTTTCAGCTTGGGCTCAGCTATGATATCTTGGGGCAGCAGGAAACAGAAGTCTATCGCACTCAGCACAGCAGAAGCAGAGTATATGGCAGCATGTGAAGCATGCATAGAAGCAGTATGGCTAAGGAACTTAATCTCTGATTTATCTGATCATATTCCAGAATCGACCACAATATATTGTGATAATCAGAGTTGTATAAGATTATCAGAACATCCAGTGTTTCATGAAAGGTCGAAGCACATTGAGATCAAATACTACTTTATTCGAGATAAAGTCCAGAAAGGAGAGGTAAAGCTCGAGTATATCCCCACTGATGAGCAGACAGCAGACATCTTGATGAAACCTCTATCCAGAATAAAGTTTGCATATTTCCGAGAGAAGATGGGGATCGTGGAAATAACTCCCTTCGCTGAAAGGGAAGACTGTCCAAGTTAGGAGGGAGCACTGAAAATATTGTTGAAGCATTTATAATTATTTGAAAAATAGTCTAGATTGGACAAATTCTAGAAAGAATCTGTCCAATCTGGACTATTTTTCAAATAATTATAAATGCTTCAATAATATTTTCAGTGCTCCCTCCTATCGGAAAGTGGATTGAGATTTCGGACGGACAGTGACTTCCCATTGTGGTTAACATGGGAAGTAGTCTAATTGCTGATGTATCATAGACAGCGACTTCCCATTGTGGTTAACATGAGGAGTGGTCTAGGGCAGTCTCTCTTCTTGAGGGTTACTCAAAAAGACCGGCCCGCCTCATCGGACAGCGATTTCTCATTGTGGTTAACATGAGGAATGGTCAGTTTTGGAGGTTGATACAAGACAATTTTTTCTTCTTGTGGTTAACAGAGGAAATGGTCCGGACAGTCATTCCTTGAGGTTTTACATTCTCTCCAGGGTGCACTTTGATTAGTGTAGGAGGAATGGCCCAGGGTGGGGAATGGTCCAGACTCAGACATTCCTTAGGGTTTATACATTCTCTTCAGGGTGCACCTTGATTAATGTAGGAAGAATGGCCCAGGGTGAGGAATGGTCCAGGCTCAGAAATCAAAAACAAGCATTCATCCTTGTTTGAGAAGAATAGGGCAGATGGCCCATTGTTGATGTTCTATACTGAGGGCAAATATTCTTTCAGATCTCACAGATGTGAGTGAAAGATTGGCCCAGATGATTCAGTTTATTCTTAACAATATTTTCTGTGCAGGTTGTCATCCGATGATTGTTATGGAGACTACCTGTCTCCAGACAACAGAGATATACTACTGTGGTGGATATGTTCCACTGGTTGTGACTATATGTCACGTAGTTGTGTACTACTGTGGATAGACACAGTTGTGTTCTATCAATTGATATTGTACCAGTTGTCATAGGAGATTATCCAGTTGGATAATAATGACGGTGCTCGTGATACTACCAGTTGAATGGTATGTTTGTGCTCAAGACCATACCTCCCTAGCTAGGAGGGAGTGTTAATTTTATGGTAGCTTCGGGAGGTATGAACCTCTATTGTGACCTATGACGAGATTAAAATATTCTGGAAGGAAGCAAAGAAGTAAAGGAAACCCTAGACAAGTTGTCGGCTGCAGAAATATATTTAATATGAATTTATTAGTACCCAGGAGGAGAAGTCGGCCCCAGTAAGCCTGCCCAGACTACTATAAATACAGGGCACCAATTCTCATTATTCACATCTCAACAGTTGCAGAGAGAACTGGATCTGCACAGCACAGTGGAAGTCTTGTGCGCAAGTCTCTGGGAAAGTGTGCGCTAGCCTCTAGGTGGGATTATCTTATCAGCTTGGTTTCTATTCTTCCTTGGTGCATTAGCCTCTCTTGGTTATTGGATTGCTACCAGGATTCTCTTCTCTGTCAAGGTCAAGGTGCTCGGAGGGTGGCTTCGGCCTATGGTTGGGTGACGAGGGTATCGTCAATGGTAAAATGAGCACAATCCTCTATATTCTAACAACTAGGGCCAGAAATCTTAGCACTATCTATAGAGATGATCTACTCCATCTTTTCAAGTAGCATAGTTCAAAGTCTCCATTTTAGTAGCAAAGATTAGTTACAATGGGACATTTTAAAGTAAACATGTTTAAATAAAAAGAAAACATCTTATTGAATTATCTTAATCTTTCATATTATTTATGAATAACATATATGTGCATAAAAAGACGAGATGATCTACCCCATCTTTTCAAGTATCATAGTTCAAAGTCTCCATTTTGGTAGCAAAAATTAGTTACAATGAGACATTTTAAAGTAAACATGTTTAAATAAGAAGAAAACATATTATAGAATTATCTTCATCTTTCATATTATTTATGAATAACATATATGTGCATAAAAAGACTAGCAAGGAACTATGCAAGTGGACAGTTTCCCAACCATCAAAAAATTATATGACAATTCCCAACCATTACAAATTAATTAACACAGCATACTTCACAATTTCACAAATTAATTAACACAGCGTCCTTCACAATTTATCCTTCACAATTTCACATGAACAAAAACAGAATTAATTAGAACAGCCTACTCTATAATTTTAAATAAAGAACAAAATAAGAATATCATAGGGAATACGAACTTTGTTTTAATGATAAAAAAATTCTACTTTTATATTGCAAGCAAGTTGGAAAGCTATACACCGTATTGTTGAAATTTTATATGTAATCCAAGTAAATTGGAGACAAATAAGCTTACATTTTCTTCCAATCTAGTCTACAGTTTTTCAAATAATTACTCGAATGAAATTTATTACTTCAGAGGCAAAGAGGATAGAAAGTCGATCTTCGGAACTTTACAATTATTAATTATATATGGTTTAACAATCACATTTAATGATATAAAATTCTACTTTTATATTGCAAGCAGGTTGGAAAGCTATACACCGTATTGTTGAAATTTTATATGTAATCCAAGTAAATGGGAGACAAATAAGCTTACATTTTCTTCCAATCTCGTCTACAGTTTTTCAAATAATTACTTAAATAAAATTTATTACTTCAAAGGCAAAGACGATAGATAAGTCGATCTTTGAAACTTTACAATTATTAATTATATATGGTTTAACAATCACATTTACAATTTTGTATACTGTGTACGTGTTTTGTGTTTATAATATACATGTGTTACCTGAATGGCAAATAAATTGAAACACAATGATCAAGTATAATCATTAATGTAAATTTTATTTTTGCTGAATTGCCACTTAACATTTACACTCTTCCACTGCCAGAAAAGGACCGCTTAGAATAGTCAATACTTGGAAATCCCTATTGTCCTTTTGAATGGCATTAAACCTTTTCCATTTATCACAGCATTAATAATTTGAAGACCATTTTTGAGATTTAGGCAATATTGTCCTTTTGAATGGCATTAAACCTTTTCCATTTATCATAGCATTAATAATTTGAAGACCATTTTTTAGATTAGGCAATGTGGAACATGTGGCTACTTTGGAAAAAATGGAATATCGAAGAACCAGTCCAGCCCATTTTCTGTTTTTTACCATGACATTATCTTATAGTTTCCTTTTCTCCGATGCTTAACATCTTATAACACCTGAATGGCATTAAACCGTTTGCATTTATCACAGCATTATTAATTTGGAGACCATTTTGGAAATGTAGGTAATGTGTAACATGACTTCCGAAAATTGGAGTGTCGAAGAACCAGTCCAGCTCATTTTCTTTTTTTTACCATTAGATCATCTATAGTTTCCATGTTCTCCAATGCTTTACACCTTATAATTCAAATATGTCAAATATCAAAATTGTTTGGTATTTGTTCTCTGAATTACATCACCCTATTTGATTCAAGGCTTTCTAGTGCTCAGTTCAGACTTCCTTCTTACTTGCACAAATGAAGCACTGCCTTCACATAGGTAATGTAACTTCTTAAACATTCACCAAACAACTGTATACCAGTAATCAACAGATAAACATTTCTGACATGGATAACTATTTAATACATTAACTTCACATATCCGTTGTCTAAAAAACTCAGTTTCCTCTACAAATCCCAAAATAACGCTTCTATGTGCCAGTAGAAATCAATAGTAAACATCTCTAAATTCAACACCAACAAGGTCCACCTCAATCCACTCAGATGGTCCAAATATTCCCTACACCACCACCTACATCAAACACGGCTAATGTTTTGCTGAGTGAAAATCGAGTAGAGCTTAATAAACATCTGTGCCATAAACGGCTGCTAGACTGTACTTATCAGGTTGATTGAAGCCAGAGATCACGTGGTAAATCCCTACCTTTTTCATAGATCAATGCCTCTATAATTCCCGGATCATCTGGTATGAGACCCTTCTAAAATTTAATGGATATGCCATTCTTGCCAATCTAGTGGTGTGCTCATATTGTGCATTGTCTAACACTTGACAATAATGGTGCCTTCCATATATACATTTCATTTAAAAGCCAATCTATGAGATTTTACAGTACATATGATACTTATCAAAAATAACATTTTTGTTACAGATCAAATAAACAATGGTCCTTACATAATCAGGGTAACTCCACTTCTCTGAAACTCAGTAGATTAACCAAGCCATTGAACTGACAAGAAAATTTTCTACCCAATAAAAGACCATAAGTGAATTGAACTTTAGTTAATGAAAAGTCTATTGATCAGACAATGGCCCAACTGCACATGCTTAAAATTCATAGATATGGTAGAAGCCTTGTGAAGAAACATTTAATATGGAACAGCTAGATATTCACTAATTTTGCTACTGGAGTAATCCCCCTCTGCCGTTGGGGGTAACTGTTAAAAGATATATTAACCGGAAGCACCAGGTGGTGCACCTGATGGAGGAGGTGGAGCAGGGGGTGCACCTGGGGCACTTGGGGGTGGAGGCCGTGCCACAGGAGCATTTGGTGGTGGTGGAGGCCGTGCCACAGGAACATTTGGTGGAGGGGGAGGGGGAGCACCAAGTGGGGGGGCGGGAGTTGCAGTTGGACCTGAAGAGCTAGACAGTGGTCGTGGTGGTGGTGGTGGCATCCCTGCACGTGGTGGTGGCGGAGGCATACCTTGAGGCTGCATTGACATTTGTGGTGGTGGTGGCCTTACACCTTGGGGGGGTGGTGGTGGTCCCCTTGCCCAGCCAGGCGGAGGCCCCATACCCATAGGAGGAGGTGGCCTTCCAGGGAAACCTTGTGGCGGTGGTGGTGGCATGTTGGGTGGAGGTGGTCTTGGTGGTGGTCTGAACTGCTGCTGATGAGGCATACCCCCTGGTGGAGGCATTCCTTGTCCCTGCTGCTGGGGTTGATTCGACCATGGTGGAGGTGGTCTAGATCCCTGCATTGGTGGTGGAAATGAGCCACCCTGTGGTTGTGGAGGCTGGGAGGGAGGCATTTGTCCATGTTGCAGAGGGCCATTGCTGAATGGTGGTGGTGGCATTGGAGGACCCATATTACCATTTGCATGTTGAGGTCCACTTGGAAGTGTTGGTGGCCCACTTGCAAACAATGTATGTGGTCTGTTCTTCTGAGTACCAGGATTGCTTGCAGCAAGCATTCGTTCTGCATCATGAAAATAATTGTTCAAGGATTGATGTCTACAGTTAAAATAGAATAAACTCCACAGAGGCATCTCAATATAAAAAAATGTTACTCCAACCATCAATGCAATGGCAGTTGTAATAAGTTTCCTTTGTCACTCCTAAAGTACATGGAAAGAATACCCAACAGCAGAAATAGAAACAACTAAACAGAAGGATGGGGGTCATCACCTGCAGGAGTTCCATGACGTTCTCCTTTTGTATCCTTTTTATATGCATATGATACCGTAATTTGGCGATTGCAAAGATACTGACCATTCATTGCCTGCAAAGTACTGCGGAGTCAGTTATAAAAAATAACAGTCATCACAATTAAAAATAACACTCGTCAATTCTAGTACGGTAGATGAAGTTCTGTTGGCAAAATTCCTGCAATTCTACAATGCAGTAGCCATGGAGAAAATCTGTTATGTAAGCCTACAGACACTCAGATCCCAAAAGTTGTATGCATGAAGGTCAATATCTGTAATGAAGGGAAAAGACCTAGTTTGAAAAGAGTACTTTATGCTGATATTGAACCAGATTAAAGGCATGTAAATATCCATGTTTCAGTAATATAAATCTTGTTCCTGTTCAAAAAAATAGATGGGTTTCTGTTGTCTCCACCCTGAGTCTATGATATAAACTAGTAACTAATATTCATTCATCTAGATCTAAATTTGAGAAATCATCCGAAGGTTATTCTCAGGCTAATTCACTGACAGGAGCTTTTCTTTCATCTTAAAACAAAATATAAAGAGAAAGAGGAAAAGGCCCAACCACCCTGTGGTTTATCAAGAACGCAGTTATAGCCCTATCTTAATAACTTCAAATTATGGTGCATCTATCTTGCTATAAATTCAATGAATTATATCTCTGACAAAGAGCAGCTTCAAATAATGCAGTTGTAATGAAAATTTGTGACTGGAAACAACATACCTCAATAGCGGCATCAGATGTCTCAAAAGAATCATAACTGACAAAACCGAAACCTCGTGAATTCCCAGTATCAGGATCTCTCATGATCTGCAGTAAAAATGGATAGAAATATTAAATGCAATATTAAGACCTCATAAATCCTGTCTTCACAAATACATAGCTAGATAAATAGATTTTTTAATGCAGAATTAGCCAACGGATCTGAAAGAGATACGCCATAACAAACCAGCTGTACAGACCCTGTGAGACTAGGACACAGTGCCCCTCTTTAATCTAGAAAAGTTGGTTAAGGGTGGCAGGGGGTGAAGAAAAAAAAATTCCTAGCTCAAACTTTCATCTATCCAGCCTCTTTGAAAACATTAAATATGTAAACATCAGGAAAAAATACAACATTCGACGTGGACCAAGCATCCTCTGATTATATTTCATTAGGATAATTGAAACCTGGAATGAATTTGGAGTGAAAAAGTCTAGAACAGGTCGTTAGGGCCAACAACCCTCTCTAACTTGCAGCCACGATGAAAATCCTGTTTCACCTTCTGTGCAAGCAGTTATAGCTGAGTAATTGGAAAATATACTTCAAAGTTCAAACACAACAGCACATAAAACGAACAGGAGATATCATAACATAAACAAGTCAAATGGGAATGGAAGAAAATACAGAATGGAGCAAGAAGTCCTCCTCAAGTAGAGTGCCCGCTTGAGAACTGCTGCCAAAAGAATCAGGACAGCTGAGCAAATAGCTATATGACTGACTATAAAAAGGAAACTTTTGGTTACAACTAATTTTACCTGTTACCTACTATAACCCCCTTGCTCGATATCATTGAAATAGAAATTCTGAGCTTTGTTTCATAGTCAAGGGTTTACCCACTCTGGGCCTAACCCCATTTTTATTTGTTACTATGTCAATCAGGACAGCTGGGCAAACAGCTATACGACTTTGAGATGAAAGTTTATGATTACAACGTAGTTTTACCTGTTACCTACTATAGCCCCCTTAGTCCAGTCTCCATATCATTGCAAAAGCTATTCTATGCTCTACTTCATTGTAAAGGGTTTACCCATTCTGGGTCTAACCCCACTTTTATTTGTTACTATGTCACCCGCTTTCTTTTATTTTTTCCTTAGACACTCTATTTTGCTATTATCAATTTCTGTATTTTTGCATCCCATTGAACCTATTTTGGTCATCAGTGGCCATTAATTTCATTTCTACCCCACAAAACAAAACCTGTATAAGCATCACAGAAAAATAATAGTAGAAAAGGAGACAGCAGAGAAGAGAAACAGTAGCTGTATTTGTAGATCAAAGAGCGTCATTTAGAAAAACGGAACCAGCAGTGTTTTTGTCTCTCTCATTAAGCAAATGTGCATACAGGACAGGAAACTGGACAAGGCAACTTAGAAGCAAATGTAAGGCTGGTAAGAGACATGGAATGCTGAGGCAGTACCTCTCTCATGGCAGATATGAAAAACGAGCAGAGATCAGCAAAGAAAGTGTTTCTGTATCTCTCCAGGCATCAGAAACAAAAAAGACTCAGAAGGAGCCACTGAAGAAAGGAGTTAGGGGTGGCAAAAGAGAAGAACGAATGTAAGTAACAAAAAGACAAAAACATGACAGAAATAGCATTTGGTGTTCGACATTGAACAGGAAGTGTGGAAACATGACCTGCAAAGAAGAAGTGAACAGGTAGAAGAAGTGTTGTAGCAATAATTGTCAAGACACACTGGATGCAGCAAAAAGGGAAAATGAACAACCGAAGCCAGTCCACACAACAAAGGGTGACACCAATGCAAGAAACCCGGTTGACACAGGAGTGAAGAACAAACAAACAAAAAATGTCACTGTAGTTTCACTTATTGTGTAAAGTTCAAATATTTAACCGATCTGAATTAGCATTTGAAGTTTGCCTTCATTGTCTGGAAAGGACCAGTCACGTGATGTTGAAGCAACCATAAAAAATGCTAAGGCATTTTAAGTGCAAAGGGAGACATGTTACAGATAGGAAAGTCAATTTTGTAATTCTGAAGATGCACCTGACATTGTAAGCCTTCAATTACTGGAACAAGGCAAGAATGTTAGAGGGAGGGCATTTCAAAAGCATATGGAGTCACATAGTGTGTTTTATTTTAGAATTGTAAAGAAACAAGCATAGTTGTGGGCCGTTGGGATCTGGGAGAACAATAACATGAGGGGAATCTTGATTGTTATTCAGGGGGTTTAAAGATCATAAATAACATTCTGGGGAATGTCTTTTAAGCCAGGCGACATATATTTACAGAAAAGAAAAGGCTGGGATCCAAAGTATCATGTTGAAAAACACATAAGACGGAAAGAAAGAATTAGTCTATTGAAGCATAAAATAAAGACAATACTCTCATGCAGGAAGCAATGGAGTTTGCACATAATAATGAAGACAACTGTAATCTTAATTGAATCTTTAGTTTGTCAACATTGACTCTTGAGTCTTTCTACCAGAAGAGCAGGTAAATAAAAAAATATGAGGATGAAGGAACTTCTAACAATGCTCCAGCAGAAAAAGCAAAAAGCATTAGTGTAATGGCAGTTAATCTTGTCTTGTTGGTGTGAAATTTTAAGAGGCGTTTTGTGGTACCAGTGGGTTATGTTAGTAAATGCTTAGTGGTTGGCTATGGTCACATGGGTTGTTACTAGTTAGTTGTTAACAAAGAATTTGCCTTGCACAAACTTAGTGTTAATGATCACGCACATATGTGAGTGTTGATGTTTGTAGCTTCGGGCAGGTATTCTCAAATGGCCTTGGTGTGGGGCTTGTAAGAATCTTCGTTGACACCCGATTGGAGCTTGGGGTTTCATGGGTTTGTCGATGGGCTTTGTGGGCTTGTGATGGGGCTTCACACCCACATGAGTGATTAAACTATTCTAATTTAATGTTGAGTTGTGGAGATGGGCTTCTAACTCAAGATTAAGATTGTATAAAAGGAGATCATGTGCAAAATTGAAACATAAAGTCATTGTGATATTGATCTTCGAGAGAAGAGACCTTCGTGACCTCAGCCAGCTATGGAGAGGGGCCACTAGGCCTCAGATCTGCTGTGTTTGAATTTATTTTTGGCAGGTTTCCTTGAAGAGAAGGGCTGGGTAGTGCAGCAGGAGACTCGGCCTGGGGGAAGGAGGCGGCCGCAAGTCTTGCAGGGCTGCCGTAGCCTAGACAAAGCCTAGCCGCAGCAGGAAGGAGTCTCGGCCAGCACACAAAAGTGGCAGCAGGTCTATGGGAGGACTAGGCAGCCAAGTCTAGAGCAGCTACAGGCCTGGGAGGTGACTCGGCCTGCTAGAAAAGGCTGGCCGCTGGGGTTCTGGGCACAAAGGAAGGCTGCCCCAGGTGCTGAAAGAGGGTTGTCACAGGTCTTTAGAGGCTCTGCCAGACAGAAAGGATGCTGCAACAGGCTGGAACAGCAGCAGACTTCTGGGCAGATTTGAGGACAGGCTAAGGGCTGTTCTGGAGGTCTAGAATAGCAAGATTGGTGGGCCTAACAGTAGAGTGGCAGGTTTGCTGAAGCCTTTGAGGGCTGGTACAGAAGTCCTGAAACAGCCTTTTTGGGACAGCCATTGAGGGCTGTCACAGCCACCATTGCAGCAGCTAGAAGACTTGGACACGGAAACCAGGAGGGTTTCTGCAGTGGTTTTGTAAGTGTTTTGGTATATTTCTTTTATGTAAGATTGGGCCATTGTCCCTGGTACGGGAGCCCACTGTTCTGGATTTAAGAACAAGTGATTTATCATTTGGGCAATAATTCCTGTGTATTTGTGTTTGATTCAATTGCAGGTTTATTTTCCGCTATGCTAAGTTGTTAGGCATCTCAGTGTCTTTATGTTCACAGTTCAAATTGTGTAATTTTGTGAATACTGTTGAGAACCTAGACCAGACCTGAGGTGTGTGTGCACCAGTCTGGGTGCACGTCGAAATCTAGCAGTAAGCATACCCTTTGCTTCCATGGTTCGGGATCATGCCCAGTTCAGTTTGAGAGTTCTTCGAGATTCATAACAAGACAACACTACATCCGAGTTTAATTTTGCAAAAGGGAACACAGATTGTGATAATTAGCAGGCTCCCATGCATGCATCCGCAAGCTGTGGAATGATGGGACACGTCATGGAGGACTTGCCTATGTTGTTTGATTGGCAAGAACTCGTGTACTTTTAACATGCATGAGGCTGCATCATCCAGAAGCAAATTCTGTTTTTCGCTGATGTTTGGTACTTTGGCATGTGCTTCAAGTTGCCTACAGAGTCTGTGAAGAAAACCCAGAATCCTTTAAAGATGGTGAGAAGAACACAGAATTAGGGCATCATTATGGAGAAATTTTGAGGGCTGACTTGTGTATTTTCTTTCTGGAACGACCTGTGTGTGACACTGTCTGGGCAAACCTATGTATTTGTGATGATGTGCTGCTGTGATGTTAAGACCTGCACCTTTTGTGATGCCTTAGATAGCTGAGTTGTGCCTGATTTAACCCTAGATCCTGCAGAAAGGAAGACAGGTAACCTGCTGATTACAGACTTTTGTTTCAGGAGATGATGATATATAGAAAAGGTTTCAGTTGAGGAAGGGCTATTCTTGAAGGGAGACCATCTGTCATGAGCTATAAATAAGACTTGCTTTTGCGCATATCATAAGTGCATTATTGGGTGGAAATACTGGCAATTTTGGAAAGGAATATTCTCCAGCTTTGAGGATTAATTAGGCATGCTGGACACTTGCTTGGGGAAGGTTCTTTGCTATTTTGAGCAGGTTTACTTTGGGACACTGGATGCTAACCTTAGAAAAGTCAATATACCAGCAGTCTTGCATGCATACAAAAATGTTTTTCTTGAGGAGTTCACTTGCTATCTGTTTTGAAAGGTCAACAACAGAGAAACTAGCCATTTTCCTTGAGAATATTCATGATTTTTGGAGGATTATTATCCTCTTGTAGATCTACGCTATAATTGCAGGATATGCTTGCTGATATTGGAGGCTGTTACATCACCTCGGAGATTCATCTTTCTGGAGTAATCTGCTCATATGCTGGACCTGATTGGAGGAGAGCGGTGCTGATTTGGTTGAGAACCTCTGATCTAGTCTTGGGAGGGATCTTCATCATCTTATTTGCTTGCTATTTGTAGATTCGATTGTCATTGTATTTTGACAAATATTTTTATAGTGCTATCTTTAGAGGATAAGGCCATAAAACAAGATAAATTTGTCATCCATGCTAAGAATAAGACCTGCTAAAACTAAACTTGCAACAGCTAGTTTTAGTATGTTTATTCACGGCGTTTATGAAAAATTTATCTTGCTTCATGGCCTTATCCCCTCCTTCATGATAGCACTGTTTTTTCTGTGTTAAATTCAGATTTCATGTCCCTGAAGAAAACATTGAATTGGAGGGATTTAGAAGCCTGCTCTACTCCACAATTAAGTTCTTAATTTGGAGTGTTTTTCCAATTTTATAGACCAACCAAGTACCCTCGAAATTGGGCAGCAGTTGGGTAAAATTTGAATCTACTTTGATCTTCTTAAATTGGTGTTCCGAACCCTGAACTATCTGCTAATTTATTATGCTTTGAAGTGTTGATAAGATCTTCATGAATGCACCCAACTTGTCCCCCAATAATAGATTGGTATCTTTTATGCAGCAGGTATCTCGTTGAAATTTTGTAGTAAATCCATGCATGTGCTTGTTTATCCTCTAAGAAAAAATGTGAAAGGTGTTAATTTTTTTTGAAAATCAGAACCTAGTTGCAGATTTAAATAAATAAGAGCAGAACTGAACTTCTTAATACAAAAATCTGAACATGCTGATTTTCTTAAAACTCTAAATGCAGCGGAAATAAACACATAAAGACACAAGCATCCACACACAGAAAATACGCAATGATTTTTTGGTCAAATGACCCCTGAAAAACCCAACTGGGAAAACTGGTCTTTTGCTTGGTGATTTCCTATTATTTCAGGAAAGAGCAATCTCAGAAATTTTACATCTGCTGTTCAGAAAACTTATCTGAGGAAAAATCTCTGCCTTCAGCAAATTTACAGCTCACACTCTCCTCACCCTACTCACGGTTGGGCTGCTGGTGCACCGTACGGTCTGCACGGCCTTGCTGTACAGCCCAGGCTGTGCGACCTAGCTGCTGGGCAAGCGGTACGGGCTATACGGCCTGATGGTACAGCCCAGATCGGGCTGGTTGCTTGCTAGGACCTGGAGTTAAGCTGGCTGAGCAGAAATGGAGGCCGTACGGCCCCTTCTTCTCTTGCTGAAGTTTGCTCTGTAGCTGAACCTGCTCTCACTGCTGTAGCTGCTCTTTCACCAAGTCGACTAGTGCACAATGAGGACCCAAAACCCTATTTCTTCCTTGGCAATTCGATTTGGGCCCACCAGTCATCTCAATGGCTGAGATTAAATCTGAATGGAGGGCTCAGATGAAATGCTTTATGACTATAGGAAAATTTAATTTTTCCCAAGTCATCTAATTGTAGAAAACCGAAATTGGGCCCCTTCTTGGTGGGTCCCCC
>ML800988.1:0-20268 GCA_009831015.1 Picea engelmannii
AGGGATTAAAATATCAGATCCTCTGTAGAATTCATTCCTACTTCAGTCGTGTTAGACAGAGGTCTGGATAAAAGGTTCCTGCTCAGACAGGAAGGAATCTAACCATCTTGACTTCAGTAGATCTCTTTCCCTTGCAACTGTGTGCTAACCAGAGATTTGGTTAAGTGTCCCTGCTCAGACAGGAATGGATTGCTACACCTCATCTTCTGTAGATTTCCTTTTATCCCTGCAAGTGTGCTAGCCAGAGATTTGGTTAAGTGTCCCTGCTCAGCCAGGAAGGGACTGCAACACCTTGTCTTCTGTAGAATTCCTTTTTATCCCTGCAAGTGTGCTAGCCAGAGATTTGGTTAAGTGTCCCTGCTCAACCAGGAAGGGACAACAACACCTTGTCTTCTGTAGATTCCCTTTCACCTCTGCAAGTGTGTTAGCCAGGGATTGGATTAAGGGTTCCTACTCAGAAAGGAGAGAACCAAAACATCCTACTCGTTGTTTACTTTTTCTGTGTCAATCAGAAACTGGGTTAGAGATCCCTGCTTAAAAAGAAAGGAATCAGATTGCCTTGTTCTATGTAGACTTGAGTCTCACAAGTGTGCTAAACAGAAGAAAGGCCCAAGGTTCCTGCTTAGATAGAAAGGAACTAAGTGCTTGGTTCTCTATTAGATAGAGCTTATTGTTTTCTGCATTATTACTTTCATAAAAGAGTGTTAGTACTGAGTCTTTGTTTGAGAGTAAGGGTCCTGTTCTCTGATTACAAGATAGTCATTCTTACCCATTACAATGTTATTTTAAATGTAATCCAGGATTCTTAATTTGAACTATAAAGAATTGCAATAGGGAGATTTCTTTCCTGTGATTCAATTCAAAGCTTCAGTTCACTTCAGCAAGTTTAGATAGAATGATTTATTTACTACAACACTAAGTGCTTTTGGAATTGAGCATACATAGTGCGCAGCTATCTTTGAAACAAAAGACTTCCCTGGGTTGATAATTTATGTTTCACTTGGTTGTTTAAAATTAATTAAGCAATTATAGTGACCAACAACAGCCAATACAATTTTTTCTATTGCCCTATAAGCTGCCTACACCTACATCTTCTGAACTTCAAATTGACGTCGCATTTTGCAAATAAACGATGTTTTCATTTCTTGCGACAATTTGCAAATGGGTTTCCATTTAGTTTTCACGACTGTAAGCGTGAAAAATCCTCCATCGTTATTTGAACTGTCATGATCTTCTCATTGATATTTTGAATGGCACTTACCTTTGGTTTATTATTAAGTGACTGGAATGATTTTTCAAACTATGCCTATTTTCCTATTCTTACTTTGATTTCATAATTTATTTTTATTAAGCTGGTAAGGCATTGAGCATGAAAATTTATTGTTTGGGACTTGCCTAGTCATTCGATTGCATAGGGGTCATGGTTTTATTTTGTTTTTTATATGATGTGATCCTTATTGTTATAACTCTTGGCTTGCAAATTTTATGAAATCGATGTTCACAATGTTTTATAAACGTTTGATTACACACTCACACAATGGCGCAGATTTAACTTTTGGGTTTGATTTTATATTGAACATTCGTGGTTTGAAATAATACATTGGCGCATTGGTATGTTATCCACCGTTTGATTTTTGGGTTGGCCGAATATTATGGTTTGAACTATGTTTTGATTGATTGAATGGAGGCTGTACCTTGTCATTACTGCTTTGCATGGTGGTGAATAATCCCACCACCCTCGCACGCGCATATTGAATGCTTCCCCTTTGATCGTTCATAGTGGTTAGACCGAATGACTTCGCTCCTGTATGCTGGTGTTTGTGACCCTAACCCTTACCATGCGCTCGCACCATGGATCTAGTCATGAGGGCTGAACCAAATAGTTACCATTCTCTGTTGATGTTTGACAGTGCTCACAGTGACCTTGAGGAATTTGGATGGCTCCCATTCATACAAAAGTTTGATGGTTTTAACCCCTGTGTGGCTTGACAATTCGCATTAACCTTTGATGGCTGTCGAGCCAAGGTCGGGGATGTCCAATTGGAAATTGATGAGCAATTTCTCAGTTTAGCTACTGTCTTCCTGCCACTGGACAAAGATGGTCCAAAAATTGCAAAGTGGAAGAGGTCCCATGGACACTGCTCCTCCAGTCACGTAGGGTGAGCTCCTGTGACAAAGGTTTGCCTGCGAATATGCTCAAGCAACGTTGGCACGATTTGCTAATGGTTATCAAATAGTTTATCACTTGCGAGGGTCGGTATGGGTTTGTTTTCTTACACCACCTTCGTCTACTTATGGTTTTCATGGGCTATGAGCTTAATATGCCTTATTACCTGCATAGAAGCCTGTTTAAAATGTCTATAAGATACAAAAGGAATCAGGCCGATAGCAGCCTCTTTCACTTCGAGCTAGTTAAAATTATTGTTGTTTGTCATTTTGGGTTACACAGAGACTATTGGAATGATTTCCTGGCTCGCAATGAGTTTGAGGATTCAAATCCTCCATAGCTTGACAAACTTGTGGTTACCGAAGACAAGACTATACCCCCGATACCCTACAATATCCTATTACCTAAACCCTTACTCGACTCACCTATCAACCTACCTCATTCTATGACCAAGGATGACCCAACTGTTAAGCCTGTGGCTAAAAGACCTAAAGCCAAACCTACTGTGAATTCCAATGGCAAAAAGAACGCCTGATTAATCTCTCGCATGGCAAGAAACAAACCTAAACCTCCTGTCAACCCTGACCCTATCATTTTGAGTGGAGATTCCGACTCGGAAGTCGAATGGTTTATGGCAAGTGAATATCCCTATTTAGAAGGTCTGTGTGCGAAACCCTCATATGACTTTGTGAAAAACCTACCACCTTGTTTTCAAAACGACCCTAATTATCCTGGCATTAAGCTGCCATGTCCAAACCCCGGTGATTCATCAAAACCCTCTCCTGCTCTACCTCGACCAGCAATGCCACCATGTGATCAGTGCGGCTCATGGTTAGAAAGGTACTATCTTGATGTACCAATGTTACAGTCCAAAATTCATTCTCTGGAGGATCAAGTTGCACGGCTTACCAGGAAAAAGGCTGAGCTTCAAACCACTGACAAGAAATAGAGGACAACAGGTTCTATTTTGTTTAAGAATGTGGAGACAACTACAACGGTCGTGAATTCAAAATTGGCATGATTATAGCAGCATCACTGGTATGTATTATCACTTGTTTATATAATGAATTTGAATTCAGTTTTGGATTGATTATGTCTACAGCATGGATTTTCTCTGTCACACGATATGCATTGTGTACATAGTTATGTTTTGATTAATGAAATTTGTTTTCCCAGTTTAGTTTCGATTGGATTCTTTTGTCGATTCGATTGGATCGTAGTATGGATTTGATTGGTTTCATTTAGCTTAAGTTGGGATGTTTTGTTGCTAATTTAAGTCACTGTATCTATTATGGACATAAGTTGTTTCACATTTTGATTTTGAACACAATCAATGTTCCGATTCGAATTGGTTATAATGTATATGATATGATTGATGGTCAACTATTTCGGTTTCATTTACATATGACTTTCGACCAGCTCGGATTCAGTTTGGATTATGTTTAATATGATTTTCTTTTATCTCCACCCAAATCGTGAATTGATACAAATTGTAACAGTTATATCCAGCCGGTTGATTCGCGTTGGTTTTCTCCACCATATTATCAATCCGATCTGTATTGTATTGAATATGCTATTTAGATTCGATTCGAGGAACGAAATTGACTGTATCCAGTCTCACGAGTTGTTTCTATATTAGACTCAGTCGTGATTTGTTTTGATTATTTACCCAGTTTATATTATGAATTATGTTGATTCTATCACACTCCTGTCTGTTGACTGTGTGGGGATCAATAACGAAATTCGTTGGGTCGATACTGATTGAGTATGATTTCATTTGAACACAATCGAAATAGTTTACCTATCTTTACATTTGATTGAATGATATGAATCTTTTGTTATGGCTATAACGAGTCAATGATGGTTGTGATTACTACTTGCTGATCCTGTCTATTGACTGTGTAACGTTCAGCGATCGAAATCCATGGTGAATTTTGGTTGAATTTCCATCTTTGTATATGATTAAAACAACATGAATCTTATGCTACCATGGACTATGATTGTGTTGGATTACATTGTATATTATGCGATATGATTCACCATTATTTTCATTTAATATGAAACAACCTTGATATTGTTTGACCCGATTTTATGGTAAAATGAAACAGAGTATCCTTTCCCCTATTTCGATTGAATTACTTTTGATTTTGTTTAATTGGAATGATAAAATCATTTGAATCATTAGTAATTCATTTTTAATGTTTATTGAAAGAAAATTGGATTTGATTCTTTTAAAAAAGATTTGATTTGATTGCATTTGATCCTGTATGCCCTTTTAGACTAGCTACAAAATCACATGATTCTGTAGCTAAGTCTGTAGGATCAAATTTTTATTGTTTTATTAATAAAAATGTCTTTCTAACTGGTTATTTTTGGTCTGTTGCAGATCAATTCGAAATGGCAGTGGCTTTGATAAGTAGTTAGGGGATATTTCAAAGATTTCACTTGCATTTTTGATTTCCTAGTTTAGTTGATTTTGGGATATTTCCCAGATTATGTAAAATAATTTAATATTATCCACAAGGAGGTTTTACCTTGTGGAGAGACTTATAAATACCTATCATTTTTGTAATAATGAATATCCTCATTCGTGGGAGAACAAGGATATGGATTTTTAATACAGACTGAAGCAAAATTTGGTGTTCTGTCACAGCTTTAGCTTCTCATTATATCAATATTTTGTTTCATGTTGTGTATATCAATTCGTATATGGTTAATGACTACTTTAGCTATCTTAATCATGTGCAAATTATATAATTTTAATCATTGTAATCCATGTCTGGTTTCTTCCAAGTGTATAAAAGACATAAAAATTGTTTAATTCATTTTGTGAATGACAGGTTTATCTTCTTCATAAGTTGAATTATTTAATATAAGTTTTTGCATAACAGGTTTCCCTTGTTACATAGATTTATACATATTATAGTTGTTATGATTTTTTATGTTTTGTTTGTCCTGTAAACACTTCAAGGAGCAACACAGCCAATTGTTTACGAAAAGCTTCTAGATCAACCGGTGCGAGTTTCCTTCCTTCGACTAGCTTAGAAGTCATCATACACAAAGCAGACTTGGAGCGTTTCTAGGTCAGTTAGTCTTTTGTTTACTGTTTTCATTAGTAGTTTAGTTAAGATATAAGTTTAGTTAGATTTATAGAATTAATATATTAGATTGTTTAATTTCAGTAAATATATTAGATCATTTAATTTCAGTAATTTTTATCTCTTATTCATAAAATATAAAAAATCAAAAAAGATTCCTGGCTGTCTTAGGGAAGAAAACACATGAGTTTTGTAGGTTTTAATTAAATCTGTAGGTTGTTTATAGTGTACATTTGTGAATAAGTAATATTGCAGCTGGTAATTAGATAGTTGATTTGAGTTATTATAATAGTAATTAGTAGATTGTATATAATAGTTAGAATAGTTATATTTAGTTTTAGTTTAATTTAGTAGTTTGTTTTAATTAGATTAGTATGTTAGTTTGTTTGTTTTTTAGTTAATTTGTTTTATTAGTTTTAGTTTGTTTTAGTTAGTTTTAGTTAGATTAGTTAGTTTAGATTAGTTTTCTCTTTGGTTCTCTTAAATACCTTAGAGCGGCCAACGGAGCCATTAAACTCATCAGGGTGGTTCATTCCAAATGGCTTGGGTTATTTAGACAACCCCGGACCGGTTCCACTCTCTCAATTGACGGACAGACAATTTCGCTCGTCAACAAATGGCACTAGAAGGAGGGCATGAACTTAGTTAATGGCACGAGGCGGTCGCAAGACTCCTCCTCCACCTAATCGCACACCTATAGTGGCTAGAAGCCATTCACAAGATAATATTCCCCCTCAAACAACAACTACTTCAACCGAAGTTCCACAGATCACAGTTGAGCCAACAACCCCTAATCCTACAGGTGGTGATATCCAAGAGATCGTTCGTCAATCTCTTATCAAAACACATAGTGCCTTAGCTATTTTAAGGTGACCAAACCGTCTGTGGGGTCAACCTTTAAACTTCTCTGATATCAGAGAACAATTAGGTGATATTAACCTCATTGTGAATCCTACAGATCCAAACACAAATCCTACTGCAGGAGGATCTGGGATACCTCCTTCACCACCTCCTTCATATCCTTCCTCTTCTGGAGGAGATTCCTCTTCTGACGAAGGCAAACCACCTTCTCAGCCTTCCACACCCACTACCCCGATGGCAAATTAGAACAACCCTTCTAGACCTTGGTTGGACCAGGATGTTGTAGCTATACCTGGAGCCCAACACCCTATACCTAAGCACCCGGAGAAATGGCTTCCCAAGTTTGATCCTGATTCAAAATAGATAGCTGAAGATCATATCAAAAAATTTATGTTAGCCATCAGACTCTGTAATGTTGAACATGAAGACGTTGTCTGTAGGTTGTTCCCTTACACTTTTGAGGGTAATGCATCCACTTGGTACTTTTCCCAATAGCCTCATACCATAGTGTCTTGGGAAAAGTTTGAGTCATGCTTTTTGGAAAAATTCGGAGATGGTAAGCCTCTGGAAGTCTTAGTCATGGATCTTTCGAGCTTAAATATGAACCCGAAAGAAAAAGTTAAAGATTTTAATAAAAGATTCTTAATGCTCAAAAATTGAATCCCTGCAGATTCTATGCCTGCTGAGAGTCTTGTAATAGCTTACTACACTAAATATCTACATCAAAGTATAGCTATTTGGGTTAAACGATCTAAAAAGGAAACGTTGTTAGAAGCCTTCGAAGAGGCTACTAAGATTTAAAAAGATATACTTAGTCTTAAGGAATCTTCTAGCAATGAAACTGAGACTGTTTATTCTTCCAAAAAGAAGATTGAAATTCTCCCTAGACCTACACAAAACAAAACACAACCCGAAAACTTTGAGTTGGAAAATTTAACCAAAGTTGTACAAAAATCGTCTAATCAAGTTATAGATTTAAAAAGGTCGATTGAGGAAGCTTCTTCGAGTAAAGGACCCTACAAACCTCCTTTCCGAAAGCCTTTTCCCGCCAACCGGCCTAATCCAAACCCCGAAGGCTTGAACCTAGAAAGTTTGCACTGTGCTCTCCAGATAATTCTAGGAGCTCAAGATGACTTGATGCCTCCTGAAATCCCTCAAGAGGAAGTCGAGCAGGAAACAACTCAAGAAGAAGAGTCTTCTCCAAACATATTTGGACACTTCTCGGATAGTATCTTCCAAGCTAACTTCAAGACTTTCCACCCTTACAACACTAGGAGTAAGACATCAAACAAACCTCCTGCCGAGAACACTACAACTACACCTCCAAAGCCTTCTAAGTTAGTAGAAACTAAACAAAGTAATCTGAGTCCTAAATTAGATTATGATGTTGTTGAAGATCTTAAAAAATTAAGGGATAACATTTCTATTTATGAGTTGTTGAAGTTTCCATTTTTGTTACAGAAGATGTTGCAAAATATTTCAGAAAATGGAAAGAATGGTAACTCAAATGGTAGTAAGGTTGTGCAAAGCAAAGTTCCGCAGAAGACTTCCACAAAAAACAATCCTGATCCTCAAGATAAAGGAAGCCTTCCTGTAGCACCTGTAAATAATGTAAGTAATGTAAATAATGTAAATAACGCAAATAATGTAGATAAAGTAGCATTAGAAAATGCGAGTAATAAACCACAAGCTACTACTTTAAGTACTCGCAAGAATGTACCTTCTTTTCTTTTAACTTTTGAAATATTCAACATAAATGTGCATAATTGTATGTTTGACTCAGGAGCATCATCAAATTTGATGCCCTGGTCTGTCTGCCAAAAGATTAACGCCGAAGTAGAACCATCTTCTTTGAAAATCATACAACTTGATCGAACATATGTTAAAGTGATAGACGAACTAAAAAATGTATTGATTAGATTATCGTCTAACCCAAAGGTTCATCAGGTTATTGATATAATTGTGGTGGATATTCCAGAAGTGTATGGTCTATTTTTGAGCAGGGACTGGTCAGAGCAGCTACATGGTTACTTCGCAACGGACTGGTCTCACTTATGGCTTCCAGAAAATGGTAAGCCCAACAAGATCAGGGTGAATCATGAGCGTTACCTCAAGTTCATGGTAACGGACTTGAATGACCCCAATGAACCATACACACCTCCTGTTGATTCACCATAAGTCCAAGGGATGGACACCTTCTTTGGAAATTTCATGGTTGAAGTTTCACCTATCAATAATCCACAACAACAATCCAAGAATACAACATGTATGCAACCAACAACTTCTATGCAATAGTCCCATGAAATCGATGGAAATCAAATTTGGTCTCTATATTTCGACGATTCCAAGTCTAAGGAAGGAGCTGGTGCAGGCTGCATCATTATCAATACGGCAAGTAACAAGACATTATTGGCCCATAGGCTAGAATTTGAATGTACTAACAATACTGCAGAATATGAGGCTTTACTGCAAGGTCTCATAAAAGCCTTGGACATGCACATTCAAAATCTAGTTGTATTCGACGACTCTGAAATAGTGGTTAGTCAGGTAAGAGATTCTATACACTGTCTTTCCCCGCATCTCAAATGTTACCAGTCTGATTTATGGAGTTTAATGAACAAATTTTCTTCTTTTAATATAAATTCCATCCCTAGATTAAATAATGTTAAAGCAGATCTACTAGCTAATGTTGCCTGTAAACTTCTTCCTGCAGAAGGTTTATCCCCAAACGCATTTTCCGTGGAGCTATTGTTTCGACCATATGTTCCTGACAATATCACAAACTGGAGAGTATTTGATGATGATCAACAAATCATCAACTTTCTGCACATGGAAGAAACCTTTCAAGGTGCAGTGATAGATGAACAAATGCACGACGACAATTTGCATGACTTTACGGTAATACCTAATCTGAAATCTCCTGAAGCTCTATCAGACATGGTAAATTTCATACCCAAATTTGTTGTTATACTAGAAAAGTTTTATGATTTTGAAGATAAATTTAAAAAGATGGTCAATTGCAAAACCAATAGTTCCTCGTTGTCTTATGAAAAAGTCAATTTAGGGACTAGCGAAAATCGTCAGTGTATCAATCTAGGCTTGGGATGTTCTAAGCAAGAAAAAGCTTCTTTTATTAGATTATTTAAAGAATTCAAGGATGTCTTTGCATGGACTTACGATGATCTTAAAATGTTCGATCCTAATATTATACAACATGTCATCCCGATGAAGCCCCAAACCTTACCCTTCCAACAGAAACTGAGGAAAATGCATCCTAAACTATAACCGACCATACAAAAAGAATTGAATAAACTCCTAAGTGCTAAAATAATTTTTCCTGTTAGACACACTCAATGGGTATCCAACCTCATCCCAGTGCGGAAGAAAAACAGAGAAATTCGACTTTGTGTCGATTTCCGGAACCTCAAGAAAGCATATGACAAAGATAATTATCCTGTCCCGCCCATGGAACAGATCCTTCAACAAGTATCTGGTTCCGAGAGGATATCCTTACTAGATGGTTTCTCTGGATACAGCCAAGTCTTTATGTCTCTGCCAGACCAATTAAAAACCACCTTCCGTACCCCGTGGGGCACTTATGCTTATCGCAAAATGCCCTTTGGATTGATTAACGCTGATGCTACCTTTCAGAGAGCAATGAACATTTCTTTTAGAGGCTTAATCAATCACTTCCTAGTAGTCTACTTAGATGATGTGACCGTTTATTCGAAAAACAAAGACGATCATCTAGCTCACTTACGAGTCGTTCTGCTATGATGTCGTAAATACGACATCTCCTTGAACCCTAAGAAGTCCATATTTGTAGTAGAACAGGGTAAACTACTAGGATTCATTGTTTCTAGTGATGGAATGATTATTGACCCTGAGAGGAATCAAGTTATCGCTAAACTTCCCCCACCTACCTCCAAAAAATCCATGCAGTCTTTCCTAGGCCAGATTAATTTCATGAGAATATTTGTCCCCAGCTTTTCCGAAATGGTCAGGCCTCTCCAGAATCTGATTAAGAAAGACACCCAATATCATTGGGGACCCACATAAAACCAAGCTTTCAATGCTATAAAGAAGGCCATAATAGACGCTCCCTCTCTCATGAGCCCTGATTTCTCTCAAGACTTTACACTTTATACTTTTGCTTCTGATCTTTCCTATGCCACACTCCTAACTCAAAAGAATCTCGAGAACACCGAAGTACCCATTGCCTTTATGAGCTCTACTTTCAAAGGTGTTGAACTTAACTACCCAGTGGTCGATCGACAAGCCTACGCTGTTTTCAAAGCAGTTAAGCATTTTCGGTCCTATCTTTTGAAGTCAAAGACAAAGGTCATTGTCCCCTACCCTGTCGTAAGGAACTTGTTAGTGCAGAAGGAGTTAGGAGAGAAAAGAGCCAACTGGGTCACCTCCTTGCAGGAGTATGACTTAGAGATCACCCCAGCACAGATCATGAGAGGCCGAGGGTTGTGTAAGTTGGTTTTTGATTCATAGATAGGACAGCGAGAAGATAGTGATTCGCCAAACCTAGAACCACGCGATCAAAGTTTGATTTGTTGCACACAAAACCTCGTAAGTCCTTGGTACGACGACATTATATTTTGTCTTGAAAAAGGATCAGCACCCCGTCACCTTGACCCTGCCAAGAGAAAAGCGTTGAGACTAAAGTCCACCTCCTTTCATCTAGTTAACGGTATACTGTTTCGTCAGAATTTTGATGGCGTACTAATGCGTTGTCTTGAAAAAGATGAAGCAGATAAAGTCTTGCTTGAGTTGCATGCAGGAGAAGCTGGTGGTCACTTCGGTGGCGACACCACTTCTCATAAGGTTTTAAGAGAAGGTTATTATTGGTCGATGCTTTTTAGGGATGCCCATGCCTTGTGCCGTAAATGTATCATTTGTTAGAAAGCATCAGGGCGGTTGCAAAAACTAGCCTTCCCCTTGCAACCCATTTCAGTCGATTCTCCTTTCCAGCAATGGGGCCTTGATATCATAGGTCCTATTAACCCTCCATCCTCACAACAGTACAAGTATATTGTGACAGCCACTAATTACTTTACTCAATGGTCCGAAGCCACCGTGCTAAGAACTGTTAACACAAGTCAGGTGATCGCTTTCCTAAACTCGAATATCATCACTCGTTTCGGTATCCCTGATTGTCTAGTCTTTGATAACACTTCATACTTTTCTTCTCTAGAGATGAGTGAGTTCACTTTGGAGAAAGGAATAAAAATAAAGTATTCTGCTAGTTACTATCCCTAGTGCAACGACTTAGCAGAATCAACAAACAAGAACTTAATCAAAATTATCAATAGAACTATGGCTAAAAATCACAAGAACTGGCACAATGCACTTCTTAATGCACCATGGGATGATAGGGTAACACCCAAAGACACTATAGGTAACTCTCCCTTTTTTCTCGTTTATGGCAGAGAAGCCATTCTGCCACCTCACATTCTTCTTCCTTCGCTTCAATTGTCACAAAAAGTCCAAAAAGAAGATTTCCCCCCTTTAGAAATCCGTATTAACGCTTTGATGAAGTTAGAAGAAGTAAGAACCCTAGCTAAGCGTAAACTAGATCAACATCAACAACTAATTAAAAGCTGGTTCGATTCTAACTCTGCTTCTGATAGGAATTTTGAAGTAGGCGATCTCGTCTTAAAGTGGGACAAACCGCACGAAGGAAAGGGTGAGCACACGAAGTTTCAAAATTTGTGGCTTGGGCCATTTTTTATTGCTGAAAAGTTGGGTCCTAGTTCCTTTCGATTATAGAATCTTGAAGGGCAGCTTGACACCTATCCGGTGAATGGCGAAGCCCTGAAAAGATACTTCACTTGATTACTACCCTTGTATATTATGTAAATATTTCCTTTTGTTTTTACTTTTCCTTTGTTTTCATTTTTGGTTTTGATTTGATTGATCAGTTTTTGTGTTTTTGAAACATATGAATGCCTGTGCACTGAGCCATTCAGAAAAAGACCATGGGAAAATTTCTTTGCTGAAATAACTTCTGGAAGATTGTACGAACATCAGTGATATATTTCTGAAACTGATATTTATGTTGGAAAATTTTGTTGTTTGAAAGAAGTTTACTAATTTCAATCTCTGAGCAAAGTTTGTCATGATAATCTATTATCTTTTTACGCTGTCCCTTTTCCGTAAAGGAATGAATCAAAAGGATGTCTCCCTGTCATAGTAAGTTGTTTTGTAAATAAAACATTTATGGAGCTGAATAAAGGACAGTGTCAAAAATTCTGATGAGGTCTAAAAAATATGATAAAATATCAGGATTTTCAGTGTCACCCCGCTCAGTTATCCATAAAAGAAAAACAAAATAAAAATATTAATAAGAGTTGTAGGAAGTGTTTGTAAACCCGCCGGGATACTAAACAGGTCCGCTAGCAGCGGGTAAATGCAAGCATGGTGCCAAGACAACTTTGTCGGGGTACTGAACAGGCCTGCTGGAAGCAAAGCAATGTCGGGTACATGAAAATTTGTGTAAAAAATTATGAGAAACCTCTTTAATGTCCTTTATTCTGATCTAGAACTTCTTGACAGGATACAGATGTCGGAGTGGGTTAAATGGAAACCCTGTCGAGGCTATGGATGCCTGCTGGCAGCAGTGGCCATGCCAACAGTATTGAAGATTTTATCATTAATATCATGACTTGCTGATCTTAAGACTATTATTAGTTTTCAGCTTTTAAAACATCGTTGGAAAAGATAGTAAATGATGATGTTTGTACGATTTTCTGATGGTTGTTTTTGAGTTAAAATTTTCTTTGTTGTCCTAATCTGAATTCATTTCTTTTGACAGAGATAACTGCTTCTCCCAGTGTGTCACCATTGTTGGCAGCCAATACAATTTTTTCTATTGCCCTATAAGCTGCCTACAACTACGTCTTCTGAACTTCAAATTGACGTCGCATTTTGCAAATAAACAATGTTTTCATTTCTTGCGACAATTTGCAAATGGGTTTCCATTTAGTTTTCACGACTGTAAGCATGAAAACTCCTCCATCGTTATTTGAACTGTCATGATCTTCTCATTGATATTCTGAATGGAACTTACCTTTGGTTTATTATTAAGTGACTGGAATGATTTTTCAAACTATGCCTATTTGCCTATTCTTACTTTGATTGCGCAATTTAATTTTATTAAGCTGGTAAGGCATTGAGCAGGAAAATTTATTGTTTGGGACTTGCCTAGTCATTCGATTGCATAGGGGTCATGGTTTTATTTTGTTTTTTATATGATGTGATCCTTATTGTTATAACTCTTGGCTTACAAATTTTATGAAATCGATGGTCACAATGTTTTATAAACGTTTGATTACACACTCAAACAATGGCACAGATTTAACTTTTGGGTTTGATTTTATATTGAACATTTGTGGTTTGAAATAATACATTGGAGCATTGGTATGTTATCCACCATTTGATTTTTGGGTTGGCCGAATATTATGGCTTGAACTATGTTTTGATTGATTGAATGGAGGTTGTACTTTGTCATTACTTCTTTGCATGGAGGTGAATAATCCCACCACCCTCGCACACGCATATTGAATGTTTCCCCTTTGATCGTTCAAAGTGGTTAGACCGAATGACTTTTCTCCTGTATGCTGGTGTTTGTGACCCTAACCCTTACCATGCAATCGTACCATGGCTCCAGTCGTGAGGGCTGAAACAAACGGTTGCCAAGCTCTGTTGATGTTCAACAGTGCTCACAGTGACCTTGAGGAATTTGGATGGCTCCCGTTCATACAAAAGTTTGATGGTTTTAACCCCTGTGTGGCTCGACAATTCGCATTAACCTTTGATGGCTGTCGAGCCAAGGTCAGGGATGTCCAATTGGAAATTGACGAGCAATTTCTCAGTTTAGCTACCGATCTACCTACCACTAGACAAAGATCATCCAAAAATTGCAAAGTGGAAGAGGTCCCATGGACACTGCTCTTCCAGTTGCGTAGGGTGAGCTCCTGTGACAAAGGTTTGCCTGCGAATATGCTCAAGCAACGTTGGCACGATTTACTAATGGTTATCAAACAGTTTATCACTTCCGAGGGTTGGTATGGGTTTGTTTTCTTACACTGCCTTCATCTACTTATGGTTTTCATGGGCTATGAACTTAATATGCCTTATTACCTTCATAGAAGCCTGTTTAAAATGTCTAAAAGATATAAAAGGAATCAGGCCGATAGCAGCCTCTTTCACTTAGGGCTGGTTAAAGTTATTGTTGTTTGTAATTTTGGGTTACACAGATACTGTTGGAATGATTTCCCGTCTCGAAATGATTTTGAGGATTCAAATCCTCCACAGGTTGACAAACCTGTGGTTACCGAAGACAAGACTATACCCCCGGTACCCTACAGTATCCTATTACCCAAACCCTTACCCAACTCACCTATCGACCTACCTCATTCTGTGACCAAGGATGACCCGACTGTTAAGCCTATGGATAAAATACCTAAAGCCAAAACTACTGCAAATTCCAAAGGCAAAAAGAATGTCTGATTAATCTCTCGCATGGAAAGAAACAAACCTAAACCTCCTGTCAACCCTGACCCTATCATTTTGAGTGGAGATTCCGACTCAGAAGTCGAACTGTTTCTGGCAAGTGAATATCCCTATTCAGAAGGTATGTGTGCCAAACCCTCATATGAATTTGTGAAAAACCTACTACCTTGTTTGCAAAATGACCCTAATTATCCTGGCATTAAGTTGCCATGCCCAAACCTCGGTGATTCGTCAAAATCCTCTCCTGCTCTACCTCGACCAGCTATGCCACCATGTGATCAGTGCGGCTCGTGGTTGGAAAGGTACTATCTTGATGTACCAATGTTACAGTCCAAAATTCATTCTCTGGAGGATCAAGTTGCATGGCTTACCAGGCAAAAGGCTGAGCTTCAAACTGCTGACAAGAAACAAAGGACAAGAGGTTCTATTTTGTTTAAGAATGTGGAGACAACTACAACGGTCATGAATTCAAAATTGGCATGATTATAGTAGCATCACTGGTATGTATATCACTTGTTTATATAATGAATTTGAATTCGGTTTTGGATTGATTATGTCTACGGCATGGATTTGCTCTGTCACACGATATGCATTGTGTACATAGTTATGTTTTGATTAATGAAATTCATTTTCCCAGTTTAGTTTCGATTGGATTCTTTTGTCGATTCGATTGGATCATAGTATGGATTTGATTGGTTGCATTTAGCTTAATTTTGGATGTTTTTTTGCTAATTGAAGTCACTATATCTATTATGGACATAAGTTGTTTCACATTTCAATTTTGAACACAATCAATGTTCCGATTCGAATTCGTTATAATGTATATGATATGATTGATGGTCAACTGTTTCGGTTTCATTTACATATGACTTTCGGCCAGCTCGGATTCAGTTTGGATTATGTTTAATATGATTTTGTTTTATCTCCACCCAAATCGTGAATTGATACAAATTGTAACAGTTATATCCAGCCGGTTGATTCGTGTTGGTTTTCTCCACCATATTATCAGTTCGATCCGTATTGTATTGAATATGCTGTTTAGATTCGATTCGAGGAACGAAATTGACTGTATCCAGTCTCATGAGTTGTTTCTATATTAGACTCAGTCATGATTTGTTTTGATTATTTACCCAGTTTATATTATGAATTCTGTTGATTCTATCACGCTCCTGTCTGTTGACTGTGTGGGGATCAATCACAAAATTCGTTGGGTCGATACTGATTGAGTATGATTTCATTTGAACACAATCGAAATAGTTTACCTATCTTTACATTTGATTGAATGATATGAATCTGTTGTTATGGCTATAATGAGTCAATGATGGTTGTGATTACTACTTGTTGACCCTGTCTGTTGACTGTGTAACGTTCAGCGATCGAAATCCATGGCGAATTTTGGTTGAATTTTCATCTTTGTATATGATTAAAACAACATGAATCTCATGCTACCATGGACTATGATTGTGTTGGATTACATCATATATTATGCGATATGATTCACCAATAATTTCATTTAATATGAAACAACCTTGATATTGTTTGACCCAATTTTATGGTAAAATCAAACAGAGTATCCTTACCCCTGTTTCGATTAAATTACTTTTGATTTTGTTTAATTGGAATGATAAAATCATTTGAATCATTAGTAATTCATTTTTAATGTTTATTGAAATAAAATTGGATTTGATTCTTTTAAAAAAGATTTGATTTGATTGCATTTGATCTTGTATGCCATTTTAGACTAGCTACAGAATCAGATGATTCTGTAGCTAAGTCTGTAGGATCATTTTTTTATTGTTTTATTAATAAAAATGTCTTTCTAACTGGTTATTTTTGGTCTGTTGCAGATCAATTCGAAATGGCAGTGGCTTTGATGAGCAGTTAGGGGATATTTCAAAGATTTCACTTGCATTTTTTATTTCCTAGTTTAATTGATTTTGGGATATTTCCAAGATTATGTAAAACAATTTAATATTATCCACAAGGAGGTTTTACCTTGTGGAGAGACTTATAAATACCTATCATTTTTGTAATAATGAAGATCCTCATTCATGGGAGAACAAGGATATGGATTTTTAATACAGACTGAAGCAAAATTTGGTGTTCTGTCACAGCTTTAGCTTCTCATTATATCAATATTTTGTTTCATGTTGTGTATATCAATTCGTATATGGTTAATGACTACTTTAGCTATCTTAATCATGTGCAAATGATATAAGTTTAATCATTGTAATCCATATTTGGTTTCTTCCAAGTGTATAAAAGACATAAAAATTGTTTAATTCAGTTTGTGAATGACAGGTTTATCTTCTTCATAAGTTGAATTATTTAATATAAGTTTTTGCATAACAGGTTTCCCTTATTGCAGAGATTTATACATCTTATAGTTGTTATGATTTTTTATGTTTTGTTTGTCCTGTAAACTCTTGAAGGATCAGCACAACCAATCGTTTAAGAAAATCTTCTGGATCAACCGGTGCAAGTTTCCTTCCTCTGACCAGCTCAGAAGTCATCATACACAGGGCAGACTTGGAGCGTTTCCAGGTCAGTTAGTCTTTTGTTTACTGTTTTCATTAGTAGTTTAGTTCAGATATAAGTTTAATTAGATTTATAGAATTAATATATTAGATTTTTTAATTTCAGTAAATATATTAGATCGTTTAATTTCAGTAATTTTTATCTCTTATTCATAAAATATAAAAAATCAAAAAAGATTCCTGGCTGTCTTAGGGCAGAAAACACATGAGTTTTGCAGGTTTTAATTAAATTTGTAGGTTGTTTATAGTGTACATTTGTGAATAAGTAATATTGCAGCTGGTAATTAGATAGTTGATTTGAGTTATTATAATAGTAATTAGTAGATTGTATATAATAGTTAGAATAGTTATATTTAGTTTTAGTTTAATTTAGTAGTTTGTTTTAATTAGATTAGTATGTTAGTTTGTTTGTTTTTTAGTTAATTTGTTTTATTAGTTTTAGTTAGTTTTAGTTAGTTTTAGTTAGATTAGTTAGTTTAGATTAGTTTTCTCTTTGGTTCTCTTAAAGACCTTAGAGCGGCCAACGGAGCCGTTAAACTCGTCAGGGTGGTTCATTCCAAACGACTTGGGTTATTTAGACGACCCTGGACCGGTTCCACTCTCTCAATTGATGGACGGACAGTTTCGCTCGTCAACAAGACCCAAACTTTTTAGCCTGATCTTTCTAGTACAGATCGTCATTGTATTCGGTATCAAGCCCGTCAATACATTATCGTTGGGGATACCCTTTACCATCATGGTGTTGATTCCATCTTTCGACGATGTCTCACATACAATGAAGCCGAGAAAGATTTGAATGGATGTCACTCTTGAGCATGTGGCATTCATATGTCTCGGTATGTCACTTCCCAAAAGATCTTATGAGCTAGTTATTTTTGTCCTTTGTTGTTTAAGGATTGCATTACTGTTGTCCATAAATTCCACGCTTATCAAACCTACAACAAGTTGTTGTCCATAAATGCCACGCTTATCAAACCTACAACAAGAAGATTCAATCTCACCCTACTCCTCTTCACCCTGTAGTTTCCATTGGTCCATTCACCAAATGGGGAATTGAATTCATGACATGTAACCCTCACTCGATCAGGGGGAATTTATACGTTATTGTAGTTGTGGATTATTTCACTAAATGGGCCGAGGAAATGCCTACATTTGATAGCACCGGGAAAACTGCAACATTATTCATATTCAATCGTATCATTACTCAGTTTGGTGTCGCTCAAGATACCATTACCGATCACGGTAGTAATTTTTGTAATTTCATGATGTATGAACTTACTGAAAAGTTGGGTCTTCACCATGAAAACTCAAACCCTTACTATCCGCAAGCCAATCACTAGGTTGAAGCAATCAACAAAGTTCTCACTACTATGCTTCAACGGATGGTAGGAATTCATAAGTCATATTGGCACACAATGTTGTTCTCAACATTATGGGCATATTGGACATACGTTAAGTCTTCCGTGGGGTTCAAACCTTTCCAGTTAGTGTATGGTATCGAAGAAATTTTTCTGATTGAATGTGAGATTCCATATTTGAAGATAGTTGTCGAAATTCTCCCTAACACCTTGGTTGAGGAGGAATGTATTTTGTATTTGATGCAATTAGATGAATCCCGTCGTGATGTGGCCTTAGTTATTGAGACATAGAAAAAGCACATCAAAGCTCAATACGAAAAGCATCTCAAACCACGTGTTTTTTCTGAAGGTGATCTAGTTCTTCTTTATGAGAAAGATCATGATTTGCTAGTGGCCGGTAAATTTGAGCCCATGTGATGGGGTCCTTACATTATGAAACGAGTGTTGGAGAAAGGGGATTATGAACTAGTGGATTATAATGGAATTCCTTTGAGTGAACCCAAAAATGGGCTATAATTGAAGAAGTACTATGCTTAAGTCATTTTTTCATGAGTGTTGTGTATTTCTATGTATTATACTCTTGTGTGATTTTTCATTTTTGGTTTCACCTTTTGACGACTTACCTTTCATTGTGCTTGGTTTCTAGATGGTCGTGTCTTCTCTACCCTACATTGGCTTCGCTAATATTGTTACTCGCAGTACTAAAAACTTAGCATTTGTTTCTTGGGAAATCTATGCACCTACAGATGAGTTAATCAGTCTACATGGTGTTTACCTTGGTCGTGCAACTAAAAATATTGCAGAATATAGTGCAGTTATCGAGTTGTTAACTGACATTGTTTCACTTGGAATCCGTCATCTTGTTGTGGGACTTGATTCACAGTTAGTAGTGATATATTTGAGTAATGTTTATTCTATTCGAAGTCCTACGTTTTTAAGGGTATATTTACAAATTCGCCTCTTGGAACGTCATTTTGATTACATTGAATATCAACACATTCCTATATGTCTAAATAGATTAACATATGCATTGGATTATTATGTGTTAGACATGCATTTGAGACATTTATAAAATCCAATCACACTTTGTACATAAAACAAGTAAGCTGGTAGAATCCTTATATATATAATGATAAAAGTTTACAAAAACTTGTTTTTGTTCGAAGACCAAAATGACAAAAACATGAAGCATGGAACTTCGTATCCAACAAGCATCACATATGCTACTCCATATAACACGCGACTGCCCATGCTACTCTACGCAACATTTGATCGATGGATGAAGACACCCCCAATATGTGGCATTGGTAATTCCTAGGAATATCATCTATGGTGGCATCAAGGATGTTCATAGTGAGTCCCTCCAGGTTTTTCTCTATGGTCTCAAGATCAGAAACATACACTCTTGCTATGACACCTCTCTCCCTTCATCTCTGGATAGGGGATGATCCTGGTGGATGATAAGGTCCTACATATCCATTTTTAGAGAGAATTTGATTAGTATTTAGGCTTATAATGTAGATTTTAACCTTGTACATTATTAACTACAAACATATTTTTAGTAAAAGAACATAAAATATACAATGGAAAATAAAGACATTACATAGATATTTTTCCCCTGGAAACCCAAACCGGGAAAACCAACATCTTCTATATTCATTCATGGTGATACATTGTTTACAATACAATATACATACAGGATCTAGCGACATCCAAAACCC